>OZ020245.1:11604991-11906905 GCA_963971285.1 Astropecten irregularis | reverse complement strand
GCATAATAAACAGGGTTAGGAAGAGAAGTTTTGAACCAAAAAACCTCGCCACAATTTGAGTAAAAACTGCTCCTTCCACAGCTATTTTTAGGGCACGCATTAGCTCAGAAGAGCTATGGGGAAAATGTTTTGTAATCTTTCCTCAAAAAAAAAATCGCCCAAAAACCTTGGGAAAATCAAATTAATCAATCAAGTCAAATTTGCTATCCTTAGGATAAGCCCAACAAGTACATCAATGGAAATGATATGCAAATTAGGCTTGCCCTTTACCGACATGGATGAGCACTGCATACTCAGTGATACTCAGTGCTTGTTGAGTGCACATGAAACACAAAATCATGGGCTGGCTTTAAGGTGGGATTCGAACCCACGACCTCCTGCTCATACATTTTTAATATTCATGAAATAAAATGACTACAGTATCAAATGAGTTGTGCAACAGATGTCATTTATTAGAAATATGACTCCAAGGTACATCACTTGCATCATTATTGCTTGCCACTATTCTATACTTGTTCTTCCACAATTTGTCCCGGACGTTTCCAGGAAAACAGCTTTTTTTCCACCCTTGAGAGTCGTGACAACAGTTTCTTTCTTACTTCTGTACATTTATATATAGACAATTTCCTACCGTAAAAAATATCGCTTTTTTGAAACTGAAATAGGATCCTAAGCAACATAAATAGAACTGAAACAAAAATTCTGTACTTTTGTAGACAACACTGTAACTGATTAAAAAGCCTGCTTAGGCCAACACACAGCATTCAAATTGATTATCAAAGTCGGTTGGCATAATGCAGGGAAGACAAGCTTAAAGAAGCTAGAGTCATCTCTCCATAATAACCCGCTGTGTGTTGTTAATGATCCTGTAGGGCCTGTTTGTTTCAGGCACAAGATCACTGATCCTGCTGCTCCGGATTCCATTTTTGTGTATCCTACATGGGACATGGTTCTGCAAGATCACTTATCTCATGCCTGAAACAAACAGGCACTAAGCCTCTTAGAGATAAGATGGGAATATGAAGATTCCCATTCATGGTATTCCTTTATTTCAACACTTACACCAAGGCCCTATTTTAACTGGTTCCCAACAACCCTGTTCTCAGGAGAGCTGACTATAGTGACTACTGCTTGCCTGTGCATTAACTACCCACCCAAATACTGGTACCCGTCATGACATTAATATTACAAAAGCTTGTGATGAAAAAGCCTCTAAAATTCTAGAGAATTTCTGGACAAGCAGAAAGTCAGGTGTAAAATATATACCAGTATAGAGTAGGCCTACACCTTACTGGGTTCTAGCGAGACTCTGGTATTTTGACATCTGGGCCATACTTCAATGTTATGTTTAACCCCAGATGGTGTAGATGAATAGAGTGTGAAATATTACCAATTTGTAAACTGCAAGGGACAATCATAAAAGAATGCAAATGCTGCTTGTGTGGCCGTCTCTTACTATTCAAACAAGGATGTACAACCAGCAAATTTGTTTCTGTTTTATGTACCATCAAATTTTGAACTTCTTCCCACTTAAGATAGGCATGCAACTTTTCCTCGGATCAGCTGATTTCCTTTTTTTTCACGCTCTTATGTCATTGAAAAGTGAAAAAAAAAACCACTAAAAAATCTAGTCAAGATTGGAATTTCCTCATTTTTGTTGTTGTTATGTTCAAGTTGCATGCCTGTTAAGAGAACACAGCATTTGCAATTTTGGGTGGTTGTTTCTTTGTTGAAAAATATCTTCTAATCCTACACTTTTGTATAAATTTATTGGGAAATGAATTTTCAAATGATCCTGTTGTACAATATATAAATTCTCCCGACACTGCCGAGTTGTGGTGACACAAAAACTTTTAATTACAATCTTTAATTTATGACAAGCAAAAAATGCTGCACCAAGGTTACTGCTGTTACAACTTGAAAAAAAAAATCACTAAAGGCCATCTTAATTAGAACTCTTTATACATGTAATAAAAGAAGCAGACACGCTGAATTTCCATGATTAAAATAATTTTGGTCTTTTTGAGAGCAAGCGAAGGTTATATACAATAGCTACAGAATGGGCAAAGGGGAGGCGGATAGCCACACCCCTTGCCCCCTCCCATCTCCAAGAGGGGGGAGCTGTATATATATCACTACAATCCACAGCCATTGGCCCCGTTCCAAAAACTCGGCTTTGGCTTCAGTTTAGGCTTAGACTCCCACCATTCGAAAACATAAAATACTTGCACTGGCAGTGTCTTTTTCATAAAAATCATCTATTTTGGTACCTATCACTTCAGAAATGGATGCCGGAAACTAAGCCAAAACTGGAGCCAGGGACCAAGCCAAGATTTCCCCTTTCCCTATAAGGTTTCCACTTTTCCACGATTGAGCCATACATTACATATACCGATAGACAAAAACCCAAGAGTTTGGAAACAAGATGTCCGTTCATTATGATTACCTCGTGGGCATGTGGATGTTGTCCACCAGTGTCCCCCCGTAGCAAAAGGGACCCATGATGGATCCAACTTTGGAAACCCTTATTTTACAACTCTTAATATATATCAACAACTCTGCTACATACATGTGACCACTCTTTAAACCGACACAACATAAAAAATACAATCTTATCTTATCTTATAAAAGAAAACAAGTAGCTATGTGAAAATGCTGTAGAACTTGTGTGAATTGGAAACTGATTCATTGTCTACACACAAATTTGAACATAGACACAACCCAGGGCACTTTTTAGAAATAAAAATTCATTACCAGGTTGGTAGGCTATGCGAGGAGATAATGTGAAATATACCGATGTTTCAGATGAATTGTAAATTGAGTGATAACTAATTAACTCTTTTCTTTTTTTTTCTTTCAAACAACACAATCAAGAAGACAAAAAGGCCCATATTTTTTGTAGACATTAATCATTTTTGAGGGGAGAGAAAATGTAGCCAAAACATTTCCGTGATTTTTCCTTTTCGTTTTTTTCCCCGACTGCTACTGAATACCGCAATGACTCGTCTCCAATTCACAATGTCTACGCACCAACACATTTGTTTTCCATAATTTTTGCTTTGTGAAAGACACTATAAATATTAAACCCATTGTAATTCTAAAAGTATCAACCGATTTAAATATTAAGGTTTATCTCTGTGAATTCATTACATGTGACTTAACTTATATAAAAAAACAAACAAACCAAATCCAAAAAGTACAACCAATATAACACATTGTCGACTCCACCATTTTCTATACAGTAACTGACTACAATGTAAATGCTCATTTTACCTAATATATACACACAGCGGTGAAAATTTGATTTTCCTCTTATACAGAATTGTGTACATTCTACTTATTACTGGAAACAGAAAAAACAAAACAATTCATTCACTTTTGAGTTTATAACTCTTCATTATTAGCACAAACCCTCAAACAATGAAACTCAGCTGCAAGTCCAGTGCTTGTTTTCTACGGTAGGAAAACACATCAACGAGAAACGAAGGGAGTGCACTATTATAGGAAGAGATATCATTCTTGTGGCTGGTATACTTAAATAGTCCTCCAAAAGCAATTACAAAACAAAATACTTAAAAAACAAACTCATAAAAAGTCTGACCCTAGGTACAACATTTTTACTGATATTTTAAACAACAACAGAGCAAATGCACTTAGATCAAAAAAAAAAAAGAACAGAACAGAAAATAAAAACAATCAAACCAAAAACAAAACTAGACCTGTGTTTGTTGACAAACACTGAGCTGTTTCGCGTATGTTTTATAAATAATATAAAAAATAAACATGAACGCAATTGGCCCAGTACAGAAAAATAGGAAATCAGTGGTGTCTTCATTGCCATTAACAACTATTAGGAGTGTTGTCAGTTGTCCATCAATACACACATTATGTATCTATACTGATACATATACACGTGGTAATACACGAGTCTACTATAGGCTAGCGTGGTTGTGCATAATATCGGCAGTGGAAACAGCAAAATGATTGATTTTCTAGCTCATCGTACTCCATTCACCTGAACACAATTGTCCCACTACTACAGATAGCCATATCAGCGGTCCAAAAAGTTCCAAAGCCCGTGTTTTGTGTTATGTTTGACTTTAAATGGCCAAATTTATTATTAAAAAAAATCAATAAAAAAATCAGCCGATGACGTCATCATGACGTCACTTCACATTAGGGATACTAATACCATTCCCTACCTATCCACCAAGTTTCATTACGATCGGATATTCGCTTATATGTGTTTCTGGGAAAAAATGGCAAAAGTAAATATTCAAAAATCAATAAAAAATCAGCCGATGACGTCATCGTGACGTCACTTCACATTCTGGATACTAGTACCATTCCCTACCTACCCACTAAGTTTCATCACCATTGGATATTCCCTTATATGTGAATCAGAAAATCGGCTTTTTGATGACATCATCATGACGTCACCACTTTTTTGTATTTTGTGGCATATGCCTATAGCCTAACAAACATTTTACCGAAAGAATTTCGAAAATACGATTTGTCGTTCAGGAGATATAAAGAAAAGGTCCAAAAATTGAATAATTTGTATAAAATCACACGATGACGTCATCGACACGCGACTGCAATTGTTGTCCATAACACGTCCCCATATACTTGCATACCAAGTTTGAGTTGCATCGGACTTGCCTTTCCGGAGATAAAGAGCCCTAAAATTTGCACTTTTATGATGACGTAATTGTGCACGTGATGACGTCACGATGACGTACATACGCGGGACACTATTCGGGGTGGTGGTCTTACTATGTGCCAAGTATGAAGTTGATCGGAATTGGCATAATGGTAGAAGTGACTTGTAGAAAATCCGTGTGTTATGTCTATGGGAAAAAAGTGGAAAAAGAAAAAAAAAAAAAGGAAAGAAGAAAAAAAAAATAACAAAAACAAAAGCTGTTCCGCTGCATGCGAAACAGCTAATAAAAACAAACATACCCTGTAACAAACTAACAACCTAATACAAAACAAATTTGTGCTGACAACACATCAGGGAGACAAATGCATCAACTTTACAGCATGCCCCAGTAAAATGAACCTGTGAAGTGCTGAAAAAAACACAATGCCAACACAGGCAGTGTTTGAACACTAAAATACTACTTTTTGGTTTGAATTTTTTCTTTTCATTTGGGAGAGGGGCAGAAGATGTGCGGTCAAGATGACTGAAAAACCTCTTGCCACACCTTGGAAGGTCTAGTTTTTTCTTCATTTTTTTTACGTACTTCCCCCTATTTCTTATAGCAAGTTCTGTGAGACAAAGGGGCAGTGTGTTCGTCCCCTGCTAAGCTCATCACTGCATTTGTTTCAAATTAAAAAAATCCACAGTGTTGTGGACCAGACATCTACATGGTTACATTCGGTGACACCGTGTATATAAAAATGGTATGGTAATGCTATAACGCTAAACTGAAATGGTCTGAATGTGAACATGCTGGTTGACGTGAAGGGCAGACCTATTCCAGTGTGTCTGCAATGGGTATCTATGACAGATCATGCTTGCTGGGCACCAATGAATGATGTGACATGCAGTTCTGGATAGACTTTATGGGCTTGGGCTTCAGTACCGGGATTCGCCACCTTGTCAATCAATACAAAATGACCAAGTATGCAAATTAGATCAGGAAAGTTCGCACATCATCACATAAGCAAATAACACATGGGAATCAATATTTTTTTCAGAATGCATTTTTTTTTTAAAGAAGTAAGAATATAATTACTTTCTTTATCTGTTTTCTTCAGTAATAAAAAAAAAGAACTCCAGAAATAACAGCAAATTGGGACAATGAACAATGTAAATTCACATCTGCTAAAAATCTGCATCAATAATTTGCTGAGGAACAAAACTTGTTAATTCTCTCGATCCCAGTGGCAAAGTTAAGTGTGTATAATTTCTTCCCATATTAACTGCATCATCTGAAAAATCTTGAAATTTACAAAATGCCCCTTCCTGCCCCTTTTTGTTGTTGTTTATCACAGTATTCAGAATGATAGAGGGGTACATATAGGTCACATACAGAACAACAACAAAAACAAAAACATTGTTTGCTTTCCACTGAAACAAGCACACTTTGATCAATATTTATACGACACACAAATTTGTTTTTCAAAGCACCTCATGCACACAATTATGGGAGAGCATTCCAATTTTAGCACATCAACGGATGAGAAATTGGTTTTTGTTTTAACTGCCCAACACCAGAACATAAAGCCCTATGTCAGTTTAAACATCATGCCAACTTTATTCCCTGTTTTCCCCATATGCTGTTTACCGCAAACTATAGCCAAATATAAATATTAACAAATATTCATCTATCTTAATATAATAAAAGTAAAGCAGTGAGAAATTGTCAGGATGAAACTGAGAATGAAAGATCTCAATCTACTGGTGATTGTACTATGAATGCAGACTAATGTTAAGCCAAGTTTCTATGATCAGAAAAAGACAGCCTGGCCATAAAAAAAACATTGAAAGATTGACCTTTCATAATATCAAATCTCGTTTCAATGAGTTCTAATGAGTTGTTAAGTTTGCATGATTTTGCTTTGCTATAAGCTTTGTATAACCCAGGTCTGAAAAAAAAACAAATTGAAAAAAAAACAACTTATATGATCAATTCTGTATATAAGAACAAATTGGAAATCATTAACAATAACGGTTTATGTCCTCCCTTTTTTCACTTCATTTTTGTTTGAGGGGAGTTATTAGTGCAATTTCTCATGACTAGCACCAACGCCTACTAACATATTATAATTTATTTTTGATTTGCATATACACTGTTATTTTCAGTCAAAAATCTAATTTCAATGGTTCATTCAAAAATTTGAAAGTCTTCCCCAGTAAGGCTTTTGGAAATATAATTCTGATGATCCTCAATAATTTCAGGAAATCATAAATTGAATCAAATCAAAATCATACAATCAATTTGTCATTTCCAGCCTGGCCCAATTTTGTTGTTTTTGTTTTCAGCTCAAAGGCAATGGACGGATCACTGAACCTTGGCATGGAAGGCTTTCAGAGGTCTTGAAGTCTGGGTCCCAGACCAATCAAGTATTTCTCGAGCGAACCCCGTTTTAATTCAGAATCATACATGCTCACTTTGCATTTTTAATCCTGCAAAAGAAAAACAAAACGTGCATAAAGCAACCCAAAGTGGAGAAATATTTTAACTCTTTAAAAAAAAAACACCCTACCCTGTCTGACACCTTATAACTCGACTGCTAATAAAGATTACGGTGCATATCCCAAAATGCCTTAATACTATTAAAAACCAATTTCACAGAGCATGAGGCAAGACATATGCAATTCTTCACTAACATTTTAACCAATAACAACTCTTGGACAACTCCTATGCCAACATCCTGGATTCAGCTGAGAATGGATTCACCAAACATTATTATAATTCTTTTTCAATCATATTACATCAACATTACATAATTTTCATCCATAAAATCTTTAAATTAATTATTACACAAAAAAAAGAAACAAAATCCTGATTTATATCAATATAATTCTAAGTCTTAATCAAGTTTATATGATTGTTATCAGTCTCTTGGTCCAGTGGACAGAAGGGTTTATTCCACAGTGACGCAACCCCTAATAGGATGCAGAGTTTCGAAAATTGGACAGTTCTTAAGTTACCTCATCCCTTAATATTATGACCCTCCCATGCCCCCCTGCTGGGGCATCTTGGCTCCAGCTCAAGATTAGTTATTAAAGTTCAATAACATGCAGAAACGCTCAAAATAACAGCTATAATTCTCCTACAAGGGTGTGGATTGAATCAAACATACTAAGGCTGAACACTAGACTGCAAGCACTGACTACTATGAGTGACGGTTAACAGTCAGAAGCCTGGTAATGACTCCAAATGCCAAGCACTGGACGTTTAATTCTGAGGAAAAAAGTGAATTCTATCTGATTATGTTGATGAGAATTAGATGACTGTACGGATGAATGATGTGCCGTAAAACCAGAGTGCCCAGGCCATTTTGTGGTTGTATCAAAGGCTGGAACAATGCTTCCACTGGCACAATCTAATCTGTATTTCTGTTTATCATTGAAACTAGAGCCTTTAACAGGATGAGGTCTTGATTTTCAAAAATGGACCAAAACTTGTACAAATGAAGTAAAAATTCCTTTTCACATCACAGGGTGCATAAAATCCACCTGTCTCTGTGTATTAAGGAAAGATGTTTAGGACACCCATTTCCACACAAGTTGGAGAATTATGTTTTTCTTCTTTCTTATAATGTTAGCATTAAACTCTGCGAGGCACTACACGGTATTAAGGAGGTAAGCCTGAGACGCGCCGTAATGCATTAGAGAAAATCAAGCTATCCCAAGGAATGGTATTAAATGCAATTGTTACGGGGGAAAAAGGTTCCTAAATAAACTCCTGCACCTTGCATGGACTGCCGCTGAATAAAACAGGTGCACTGCAGGTTCTTAAAGGTTACGTTAGATGCACAGGATGCAAGTATTAACATCTTAATAAAAGGATGGGCTAGCACACAACCGAAACAACTTCTAACCAAAAAACAAAACCCTAGATATCTCTGTACATGTTTATCAATTTCAGTTAATTTTTTTCCCCTGAGTGCTATTATTATTGACGGTTTGAGAATATTACTCATTGTGTATTTCTTCTCCTATTTATTTTGTAAAAAATGTCTCAACTCGAACAATTTTAGTGTTTTGTTTCTGGTGGGTTTAAAAGACAATTCAGTTGGGCCATTTGAATGTAGCAAGGTCCTTCTCTTTCACATTTATTGATACAAACCATTTGGCACCAGCGAGTAACATATGCCCCCACCCCTTCAAAAATAATCCAATTCCAACTTCGTGTTAACTACTGTTGCATTTATTGTCGACCTCCCCCTGGCCAAGCTTCCAACATTCGGCAGATGAGTGATCCTGTTACGCTGGTGGTAGTAGGCACGGGCTGAGTGATATTTCAGTTGGTTGGTGATCATGTGGTTGAAAGGAGGAACATGATGATGATGGTAATGATGAACATCGGGGAAGGAGGGGCATGATGAAAGCAACCATGTTGATGTGATGATAGACAGCTTTAAGGGGAAGTAGCTACACCCTCCCCTAAACAATCTTATCACCCATTCACATCCGCACTAGCTATCCACTATGTGGCGTAGTCTGAAAGAAGCCCCTAGAGACGAACAAACAAAGCAATGCATGTTAGTATCAAAAGCAGCAGGCAGGCAGAAAGAGGAAAAAATGGAAGACTTATGGTTAGCGTCTACTGATCTAAAGCTGCATTCAGAAATACAGGAAGATCTGCCATACATGCCAGACAGTTTCCACGCCTGCTTCAGAGTTCAGTCTTGGTAGAACTTGCCGCACAGAGCTCATCCACATCGCCAAGAGAAGTCAAGAAAGGCTTTTCAGACATCAGTTGAAATATAAAACCTTCCCAAACTCTCCACATCTCCCCCTCCCAATAACTTGCCCCAACCTTTATTGGCAAGGTTTGCTGATTGGACACTTGTTTTAGGTTAGGTTTTTAATTCATTAAAGGGCGTTTTGTCATTCTGTTAATTTGTTTGTTTTTATTACCACTCACTCACTCAGACTGCATTGTGTTATTAATGCATCATTTCACACACATAATTATGGCAGTTTATCCCGATATCAAGATTCAGCCATTTTATAATCGTATTCTTTATTCCTTTGTGCCCAGCCAAACGGAGTTGTACACGTGGTCAATCGTTTAAAAATTGAAATGGATATCGTGACATATGTCAACAGACGGACCGGTGCCGAGCATGTTTGGTGGCAGTTTTTGCCCCAATTCGCCCACTGATCCAGTTTCACTTTTAGACTGTTGCCCTATTTCATTTGATAACTCTAAGAGTCCAAAACAATAAGGCCACTTCTTAAGACCTTCTGGCCTATATGAACGTCATCAGACTTAAGGGATGGGCAGGTGAGCTTGCATGTCTCTCTTGTATTTTGTAGATGTCAGCCGTACTGAGAAATGACAATTGTGTAGGCCGGGATGTCTGGTGCTAGACAGCATGTTTGATGCGATTCATTTGTGCGAATACACAACAGCCATGGGTCTATCAGCTCACACGCTGAGCACTCAAAGGCATCATTGCTGTATGGCCACTGAACATTCTGCACGTCCCATATGTCAAACCTTAAAGGTACAGTAAATGATTGGTAACATACCCAAACAGAAATGTTCGCAGATTAACGTCAGGATCATATGAAGATGGTGCTGGTAGAAACATACCAGTAAAATATTTCCGCCTGAAATGGTGTATTTATCCAGAAATAAGCCAAACAATGAATGATAACAGTTTTGATCTCGGGGTGAAATCAAAACCATTCTTTATGTTTTATACGAAAAATTGAGTCGAGTTTTGACTATTTTATCGTGACTCAGATGTTCAATTGAGCTCAAATTTTTACAGGTTTATTATTTCATGCACATATTGGAAAAGACAACATGTGAGTGCTGTTCTGTGACCATTAGCAATCATGTATTATACCTTTTATTAAACCAGTCCAGAATATTCTCTTTTTTCAGGGGTGGGGGTGGGGGTGGGGGTGGGGGTATTTGTCATCCATCATGAAGTGGTTCACAATATTCACAATAAACATCATCTCCACACGCAAATATCATAGAATACATACATACATAAATATATATATAGTATATATATTTATATAAATATACATATATAAAAATTTTAAAAGTCCCAATAAAGTAAAAGAAATACTGCACAGTACTGTTATCAAGAAGTTAAGTGACACACAAGATGAAGAAAGATGTTCCTCAGGAATGCTTGAAAGAATATCAAAGGGTTTGTAATTATCACCGCTGCGAGGGTGCCATCAGGCTGTTGTACCCACACCGTTCTCTTCTTAAAACTATAGAGCAATTCGATAAATCACTCCACTAAAACTAGACTACGTAAATTAAACCAACCAAAAAAAAAATCCCAAATCTGCAAAGACATATTTACAAACCAAAGCAATTTCCATCTAAAATTATCAAACTTAATAAAAACTATATTTTTTGTTTTTGTGAGTTTGTGTGGTTTTTTTGGCCATGCCAGACAGCACTTGTAGGCAGTTGAGTGTTATTGTGAAGGAGGTGTTGCGGGAAAATAATATTTCCTCTGAATTCAACAATCAGGATACAATTTGAAGTCTTCGCAATTTTAGTCTTTCAAATATGAAGTAGTCATGGGCCATCAAAGACAAAAATAAAATGCATCATATCTCATATCTCCCTCTCTCTCTCTCTCTATCACAAAAAAAAAGAAAACAAAAATAAATCCACTTCACCAGACCACACCACAAATCAGACTTAAAATGAATCGGGGGTATTTACTCCTTTTTCAGCCGTTTCAGTCTGCACAGCAGTGTCATATGATGGTGGTAGGTCCCCATTCATGGCCGAGGCACTAGAAGGAGGCACGGTCTTCTTCTGCTGTTCAGTCATCGGAACGTCTTCGACGTACTGAACAGCATGATGCGACTGCAATTTGGGTCTTGTGAGGTGAGCCCAACGCTAAAAAACACGGACACAAGCAAACATTTGTTTTTACGAAAGGGGTATTAGGAAACAGGGGAAGGGTTTCATTTCAGAAATTCATATTTCATCTGCATTTCGTAGGAACATTTTAACAACATGTTAGTACAAATAATTATCTCCACTTTGCCAGGCTAGGGGTCAATTTCACGAAGCCCCACGAAAACCCACGATAACTCGAGTTACGAAGGATAACCCATCGTATCCTACGATTCATAGTAAGTTACAATGAGTTTGGTGAAATCAAGCCCAGAACACCTATGTGTTACATTTTAATATGATTTTGCATGTTTGGGAGACTTGTATCTTAAAAGTGCCTCAGTGTCAGGTGAAGAAGCAACTTCAGTGGAACCTTGTTAATAAGAGCACTGTCAATACAACATTCTATCTATAATAAATTCAATTTCAGGTCCCACTCTTATTTTCCCGACAATAGGAGGTTCCCGTAATGTCCCAAGAACCCCTTATTAACAAATATTCTTCTGTACTTTGCTTCGACTGACAATGATTAGTAAGTGGATCGTTTTGCGGAAACACCATGTAATAATTGTTCGTACTTTTGCACTTCTATATCGTTCACACTTCTCGCAATTAAGGTCTCAAGGTTTTGACTAGCCTGCTCTAGTCCTCATCAGGAGACTGATGTAAGTTAGAGCTTCCTGCTTACCTCCTTCAATGACCCTGTTGTCGTCACCAACTTGTAAAAGAAGAAGAGGGGCACTTGCACCATGGAGGACAGGGCCATGATCAAGCCGATGGCCTGACCCCATTCTGGATACTCATAATCATTGTACGTCAGCGGTTTATAGCTCACCAAGCTAAAGATGAAGACACCCTGGAAGAGAAGAATGCAGCCAATTGATGTCAAGCGTCTCATTTATATAGAATAGTATGCTATCCATTGTTGGACCACACAGGTATGTACCATATGCAATGAACACACATATTTATCGTACGGCAAGGCCTTGTGATTTCAAAATCAAAGGTGTGTGACAGGAAAAAAAATGGGAAGAAGCGCGACTGTATTTTGTTTCTGGGACAAAATTTTTGTCTGGCTGTGAAGAAAGTTTATTTTAAACATGTGGTGGCGTGTGGGTCTTACATCACACATCAGTATCACATGCACTAGAGCAACTCCTGAACAACTTACAAAGGTGAAAAGAGGCGTCAAAAACATCCAGCAGACTTTAAGGTAGGGGCTCGGACGCCAGTTCAGCATTTTCTGGAAATCATCGTAGAATCTGTCCGCTCCTGCAAACCAAAGAGAGCAAAATAATGTTTAGGTCCCCCCCCAAAAAAAAGCCAATACAAAGCAAGCAAACAAAATATTCTCAATCAAGACCTTCACGGAACAGCCTGAAAAAATTTCATGCTGGGCGAGGGGGTTTCTTTAGTTTGATGCATTCATGAACATTTGGAGCAATCCTAGGGCCGATTTCACTCATGCTTTGTGATCATCGCTTAAGCCCAAATCCATCGCTAAATGATTTTCCGTTTAGAAATGGATTTGGGCTTTATCGATGATTGCAAAGCGTGAAATCAGACCTAGGTCTAAATAAACCCTGGTCTATTCAGGAGGTACACTCTTCAGGGGTACACCTCTTGAGGTAGGGATCTAAACAAGTCACAATCCTGTTGCAGATACACCACCCAGACAACTCAGCTAGCTTGCCGAGGTCAACTTGGAACATTTTCCCTGTCACCGTTGATAATCGTTCAGTTGGTTTGCACTGATGTGGTTATTAACACTACAAAGATAGGATTCCGACCAGTTTCATAATGCTTCCTGTCTTACCGTAAACCCAGCCAATGACGACGGCCTCAAAGAAAGCTACCCACAGCAAGGCAAACCCACTGGCGGCATAGGCGTCAAACAACTGGAACACGTACATTCCTCCCTGGGTACAAAGACGACACAGAAAACATGTCATCAAACAGAGAAAGGCAAACAAAGACCAAAAAGCATGTAGCAAAATGTAATCAATGCACAAAGATATATCAAGCCGAAGGCATCAGATGTAAGTTTTTGTTTTTTGGAGTGGTTATGTGGTGGATCTAAAAACTTAGACTATTCAGGGTTCAAAATATCCATAAGACTGTTGACCGAGTCCAGTGATTTCAGTGTGGGTCTAGTACTGCACTAGTCCGGCTGTCGAGTGATTTTGTTTTCCTTGCACAATTAAAATGGTGCCTAAATTGATGATTTTTGACAGAATCTTGCATACAATTACTGTTTTTCTATGTACATGAACGCCACAGGTCTAGTGAAAAAAGTACATGTCTAGTATAAAATGCTTCAATTACAAGATCAGCTGTCCAGTGCTTTTTATTTGAGCCCCGAATAGTGACGTAAAAGATGCGGTTTACTTACATGACAGCACATGGGCAGACCGCACAGGAAGAGGACAAAACACACGGCCAGCACGAAGAAGGGACGTCGGTTTCCTTTGCGCAGGCTGGGGAAGGAGTCCACCAGAGCTGTAACCAGACCTTCCACACCCACAAACTGCATTTGGCAAAGACGTACAGAAACACATTTTAGCCCCATGGGGTGTCTCAATCAGGACAAGGGGGATGGGAAGGGGGTGGGACAAGGGGTCAGATGAGACCTTATAGGCTGATGTGAACCACGATTTCCTCTTCTCTGTGGAAACAAGTCCTGTAATTCAACCCATGCAAGGGAAGCTGTCTCCAATCCTGAGCCAAGAAAAACGAATCCATCTTAAGACCCCTCTCCCCAATTCAACCAAGCATACCGTGTACATTATCAAAAACATGGCTTCCTGCAATACATGTACATGCCCACACAACGTGGACATTTCAAGGATTTTCAAAGTCATTTTTATGCAAAGCTATTTTCTTTGAACACTCAGGATTGGAGATGGCTCAGAGTGACATGTGAAAATATGTGCCGTCAAAATCTAGATTAGATTTTGAAGATTTTGAAAATCTACATGGTTCAAGTAAAAAGAAATTTTGATACAAAAATAGAAATATTGCTTAAATTTTAGCCTCAATCATGAGATCACATTTGGAGGTTTGGAAAATGCATTATGGCCAAGATTTTGACGTCACATATTTCGTGGCTTTAAAGCGGACGATATACCTTTTTTATCTGGATGGATAATTTTGAAATTTTTGTTAATTAAATAATTAAATATTCTAAAAATAGATAAAATTCAAAATTCACCATGCTCAATTAAGACTGAAATTTTGTTTGGCAGGGGACAGGGATTGTAGCACTTTAAAGTTAAATGATATTGAAACTGACAAGCAAATCTCAAGAAAATAAGGAAATTATGAGAAAAAACATAAATATTGAATATCACGATAACAATTTGACAAAAAAAAAATTGAATAAAAAGTATCATCCCTAATAGCAACATATTCCATGAATGAAAAAAAAAAGGCAGAAAAAAACTGGAAAAAAAAAACCAACTGTTGAGATCAAATTAAGCTGGGAATGCAACTTTCCCAAAAAGTACGGGGAAAAAAAGTTCTGGTTATCATCACTGTGTATTAAGAACAGATTTATTCGTGGGTACTTACCAGTTTCCTAACCTTTTTTTGTTTGAAAATTTGTTTAAAAAAAAAAAGAGTAAAATTTCCGATAGAATTTGAAGAAAAAAAACACCCGAAAACAAAAAGTCTACGACTAAGTGGTACTAATGCTGAGAAATTACTGCTCAACCACGCTTTGGTTGCACTTCAGCTGGTCTCGATGTCAGGCAATCTCGTCCATTAATTAAATTAAGGATGATTAACCAGCATTTGATTTAATTGGTATTAGTTAATAGTCAGTCTAACAGAAGTAGTCATATCAGTGTGTCGAGATTAACAGATATACAAATTAGATCTAGTATCTCCTCTACAAGAATACAAAGCCATTATTAAAAGAAGAGTGAATCTTGTTTGCTTGCTGGCTACGTTTGTCAAAAGTGACACGTCATTCCATTATTAGGACAGTGGGATGAGTGTGGGTAATTAAAAAGTGTGAAATTCAAAGATGGGATTTTATGAGAGCCGTTTCTCTGCAGATGTTTTTGATGCTTCCTCGTTGATCAACTGCCTGGAAAAAGGTTCCTGCTTAGAACTGGAATAAAGGTTTGAGTCAGTCCAAAACAAAAACCAGACGACAAATCAAACAATTCAACAATGAAAACAACATTAGACTCTTTCAAAGTTTCAACTCCGCAGTACCTTCAAAAAAAAAAAAGCAGAGAGGACCTACTTAGCAACAAGATACACATATCAACTCATTTCATAGAGCTCCCTTACATGTACTTGTGAAATACACATATACAAATGGTACGCATACCGCGAATCTCCTATTAGAACCGAGTAAGATTAGGATACCAACTATATAGAAAAGATCTGATTGGACAGAGGAATTTGTGCCATTCCTCCCTACCAACTTACACGTATGTGCTAGGAATTAAAAGATGTTTAATATTAATCATAAAAGGGAAGAACATGAACCCAAAAGTTTGTGGGGTTTGTTTTCGGAGAGGGGGATGGATGAAGGCGAGGGAGGTGTCCTTACATAGCTCTTAACATATGGATAGTCCTACACAGTGCAGACAACCTCCATATGTTTTTTTAAGAACTCATACACAGATCCCGTTGTAAGGGAACAAACATGGTGGTTAAGAATACATGACTGTGCAATTTTCTTTTTTATATTTGTTTGGCAAGGGGTATGTTAACAGCTTGAAGGCACAGACAGGTCCTTTTGGAAAAAAAACAACTGATATTGAAAAGGCTATGATGCGGTTGAAGGTCGTAGGTCACACGTATAGGAGGATTTGTTGTTATTGCTGATTATGCTAAAGAGGGAGTTAATATATTTTGCATTCTAGCACCGGGCCATGTACATGCACCCACATGATGCATGTACAGAATACTATAAACTATTCTTCCGAAGTAGGGGCCACAAAGGCATTGTTGGAAAACTACAAAACTTAAGCTACCAAAATGTTTGAACAACAGTGGGATCTGTGCATGAGTTTATTATAAAAATACATGTACATGGAATGAGACTGGGAAAACTCTGTAACCTTGCACACGGGATCAACATAACCCGTGTAACGCTGTAAATGAGTCCACCAATGCTTGGTTACAAAAAAAACACTGGTCTATACAGAGGAGAAACTGCCACGTCAGGACAGTGACAAGTGGTTAGTTGGTTAGTATCAGTCCTGCTTATAACAAGTTCAAGGTCTCGGCAATCAAATGAGGAGAGGATGAAAGTTGTTAACATGATAATGGACGGCACGAGTAGAATGCCAGAGATGCATGCAATAAGTATAGTGCGCTGGACACAGTGATTTCTGTCATACATTGGCAGCTTGACGTGCAGTGTGTGCGTGGAAGCAAGGCAAACATAAAATACATGTACATGCAGTCATAGTTCATAGCTTTGTTAAAAAAATAAATATTGTTTACAGTTTTTACAGGCAATGACTGGAAGTATGCACAAGCAACAAGGAAAGCTAAAACATAAAAAAATAATAACATGAAACATCTTAAAAAGCTAAAGTCTCTAGTCTCTATACCATGACGGGGTATGCAAGCTGAGTTGCACACCAGTATTTGCGTAAGCACTCGAGAGAGAAAAAAACAAAAACAATTTTGGCTAAAGCAAGGGAAAAAAGAAAAAAGACAACAACAAAATAGATGTACATCAGCAAAAGTGTAGTTATCATTATTATTAGTATTTAATTTCATCAGACAAAAAATTTTCAATATGAAAAAAAAAAGCTTTATGGAATAAAGCAATCTTTTGTGTTGTTGATGTGCTGGTTGTGTATTTGTGCTGAAATACTAGTCGGGTTAAGTGTGTGTGGTTGTAAGAGAATTCTTATTTTCCTCGAGTCACGTGGCTCGGTAAAATGGTTGGGCTAAACATGAGGAGGCCTACAGAAACTATATTGCTGCCTGCCATGTATTTTCGTTGATAGTTGAGTCCTCTATTTGCTGGACGTGATGAAGTCTTCAAAGCCGTGTGTGGCTTTTTGTTTGGTGCCTGGAATCTGGAAGGTGATGTGGAGCTAAATTCAACCTGAAATCTTCCAGGGGAACACCCCAAGGGATGAAAAGCATTCGATTCCAGAACAACAAGGGGAGGTAGAGGAGGATTAAGCAGACTGGTCAAATCAAAATGTCTAGACGTTTCAAATTGGCACCCTGCATTTGGACTAATTGAGACATTTAGACTTCTGTGCTGGAGACCAACGGCAAGAAGGTGCTCTTGACATCCAGGGAATAGTCTCAGCAAGAGAGGGTGCAGCCAAGATAGACAGTCTCACTAGGGTATCTGACAATGCAGAGCCCCAACTCTCAAACGAGGGCCGGCGTCGTCATCCAATGGGGAAATCGAGAAAGTTCAATTAGCCATTTCTAATGAGGTTTTTGATGCTAAATAGACCTCAGCATGGAGTTCCAGGTTGTCCGTCCCCCGGCAGGCCGATTGCCCAGCTTGAGCCTTGGCAATGAGGAGTTTGTTTTTGTTGCTTTGTTTTTCCAATCAGCTGATCATCGTGGGGATTCCCAGCCAAAACTCAATCATCTTCTGGGAGCAACTAATTGAAGTCACTTGTTGAACTCTGAGTGGACTTTTGGGATATTTCTAAATCTAGCTGGTTACGGAAACCACCAGCATGATTCTGCTGGATTTCAACTGAGCTGGATGTCGCCAATCGAGGCCAAACACTGTCCCGTCCGTTCTTCACAGCATCAACTCCCAGGCTCTTTGCCCATTCGCCGACCTCCTGAGCATCTCTTGGCATCTTGCCAAAACAGACAAAACTCTTCACAACTGTTCAGGAACTACAAACAAAGACGGCAATTTGAATGATTTGTGCTTTTGTCATCGTTTCATTGTGATTCAACCAAATGAATGACAAGCAAAAAAAAAAATCAATATGCTTTAAAATAATGTTTACAGAATAAAGCCTACTGTGTTCAAAGTGTGAGATATTCTGAATAGTTTTATGGCGGCATGTTCACATAGTAATAAAAAAAAATTGTGTTTGTGGTGGTTGAGGATGACTAAGAAAACCCCACTACACTGATCAGTATTTTATGTTTTGATTTAAATCTCCTGAGATGAAGGTTAATGCAGATGATAACCCCATTGTGAAGGGGAAATAAGCTCTTGAGATCTTCCTGAGGAGTGCGATGATGCTTTTCAATCCATGCAAATTGAGGAAATGCCCCGCGCAAAAGGGTGCTTTTAAGACCCATCGGACCACGCCACGAATCGGATTCATGTAAGGTGGGACGTATTGATCTACTGCTTCTTCCTGTATGGCCGATCTGATCAGCAACAGTCTCTGGGACAAGATTCAACTTGGGATTCCGGGATGAGGAGTACGACGAAAGAGAAAACAAATGATGGGATGAGATGGGAAAGAACTTGAGATGTTGAAGCTGTCATGATGATGAGATGAGACTCTGGCAATCCCGTTAACTTTGTAGCAGATAACGTCACTAGTTAGAGTCTTAAAACAGCAAGAAGGTTCTTCAGCGGATGACAATGATGTATTGATAATATGATCGATGCAAAGCGAGCTATGGCGTTCAAGATGAGCAATATCAATGGAGTCAACAGCAACTCGAATCAACTCAATATCTGGTATGGGTTTGCAATGATCCCAAATGGCGTCTGGGTTTCCTGTTACCATTAGCATGCCACATCATGTTTCAGTTAGTAGAATAGATCCAGGGGGCCACCTATCCAACACAGCAGGTGAAGACTGAAGGACAAATGTAAAGCAGATCCACTGGGAGGAAAGGCCGTGTGTAATGTAGATGAGCATGGGTCCACATGAGAAGCAAACCGTCGTAATATAGACCAAAGAGCATCAAACAACTGTGACTTTGTAGTTGATAAACAAAAAAACCAACCCAAAACATTTGAAAACAAATGCCAAAGCGGAGTGGATGATCTTTTCTCTTTTCCTTGCATGCAGATGGAATACGGATTTACATTCAGCAAAGGATTAAGAAGAAAGACCAATCGGCTCGCTGGGCAATGTAAGCTTTAAAAGGGTTGGCTAGCCATGCAATGAAACCTTATATCCTTCAGCGCCCTTGGGCCTACAGAGCCCATACTTAAAGCATGACGAAAAAAGTCACGTTCTGCAGCTTTTTATAACATTAGTTGGCTAAATGCTCGATGGAAATGCACTTTTCAAAATGAAACCCAAAAAATGAAACAGGTGCAAAATATAAATGATAATGGATTGGTGTTGCAAGGAAATTAGAAAAAAAAAATGTTCATTTTTTGTTTTAATTCGAAGAGAAGCAGACTCTCCACGATGACTACCACCAGCCACTCGGAGCACCTGAAACAAGTCTCAAAATCTTCAAATCATTAGACACATGGTATAGAAACAGCTGCAAATAAAAACAATGCATTCATTAATGGTTAGATTATTTAACAGATGAAAAAGATGCAGCGCCTTTTTTTTTTTTTTGATTTAAAAAAAAAGTTTTCTTTCGTTTTGTCTTCTGTTTTCAAATTCTTCCTTGACCCACGGATATTCTGTTTGCATGGTTTTGTCTTTGACAAGAGGATGGCACAGGTTAATAATGATAAATACATACAAAGGGTATGATGATGAATTGTGTGCTTGAATATGAAGTCAGCTAGTCAGAGTTAAGTTAGTAAAAAGCTGACAATGTCCACACATCAACTCCCCTGAATAGAGGTAACCCATGTGCAATCTCTCAAAAAGAGAAAAACAAAAATGTTCAACTGCATCTACCGGTATTTTTCTAATGTCGTCTGCATGTAACGTAAAAAAAGTTTGACGACAAAGAGGACTTTCAAACAAAATTTCAAATAATGCCGCATCGTGTCGTAAAGCTCTAAAAGATCTTCCGGATTTCTATGACAATCCAGTGTGTGCAGACCGTTTCATGGAAAGGCATCAGGCCTCGTGGGTTTGAACTTTAGCAAGCATGACTGTAAGATTACAGGTGGGTTGTGGTTTGTTCTGTCGAAAGGATTAACGGGCCTAGAGCATGATATATCAGCTGCATGCATGGCACCAACAACACGTTTCAAATAGAAGTGATCTGCATTAAAGTGTAAACTGACTCCCCGCCAAGTTCCGTTAACCAAAACATCACCACAGCTTGAGAAGTTTTCAACAACAAAAAAGTTTTGTTTTTTTTTCCATTAAAAGAAACCTAAAGCCAAAAATGATTGAAAAGAACGTCTTGGATTTTTGGAGAATTTTGGAGAATTTTTTGTCAAGCGTTCATGCAGTGTGCCGTGTAATCTGCCGATCGCCACTCTCCATCTCCCCTCTTTGGGGAAAACTGTTCATTGTGGAAATGAATCATGACAGTTAATCTGATAAGGATTAAAAAAAAGAAGATCAGATTATGAGGATTCAGGGCTGAGGTACATGTACTTGGCCAAACAGTGACCAACTCAATCATTTCTTTGCCCCAATTTCATTTGAAGAGTCAGGGTTTGACCTGGAAAAAGTTTTAGGGGACAGCCAGTTCATATTTAAAAAGCCATCCGATCCATCTTGTTTCAATACTGAAAGCCATCAGCTGATAATGCTTTCGGGAAAACGGACCTGACAGCCCGGGGAATAGTAAGGGGAGGGAAGGAGGGGGGGGGGGAGAAAAGGGAGATTTGGGACAACTTGACAAACCTAATGGAGAGCTGGCTTTGATAAACTTAATAACACACACACATATACACATAGGAGATGAATCATTTATGTTGGGGGGTATAAACTGGGGCAACACATGACCATTAGGGGAGGGGGGGGTTTGGTTTGTCTGTCCTCGGCTGTTGGAGAGAATTAATCAGACGTGAACTCAGCATGCCCCCTTCTCATTTCCAGCTCTTCCTGAGTGGCTAATTGACCGATCATAATCCAGATTCTTGAGATGACAGTGAGACAACCGGTGTAAGACACTGTTTTCCTGTCTTTACCCAGCTGGGTATTCTCACTGTGATCAATCTTCCTCTCTGTCTTGACTGATATTTCTTTTCTTTCTTTTTTTTCTTTCGTTCTTCAACCAGAACAAGTTTCTGTTAATATCGATTGTCAAAAATGAAGGTGGATACATTTCACCACAGAGGTTTTTTGGCTTTACGTATGAGCCCTCACATAACTCATGTTTTGTACATGCAAATAAATGTTTTTAAAAAAAATTGGAGGGGGCGTTACCCACTCAATTTTGAAACCTGTGCATCGATTTTGACAAACCAAGTTCTGTTATATGTTCCTTGATCTCACTTTGGACCCTCTTTGAAACAAGGGAAGGAAAGTAAAAAATGGCTGTCGCAAAAATTATGTGAAACTTAAAAAGTGACAGAAGTATTGCAAAAAAAATGCTGATTGCCTTGAAATAAGTGTCGAGGCTTTCTTGTTAGTATGCCAGTGGTTGCTTGGCCTGACACGGACCTGCTTGTGTCACTGATGTGGACTTGTCTTGAAATGGCTAGCTGGTGTGACTGACATTGGTATTCATATGAGCTAGATAGTTGACTAGAGTTTGGAATTTTGGAACAACCATCCCCTCTCCAGTAACAGAATTTTAGCACCAAGGCTCAACCCCACGCAGAGGTCATCCACGTGACTGAATGTGGACGGACTGTGTGCCCAATGCGGAGGCGGCTGCTAAAACGAAAGGAAGGGGGACACTGATTCTGAGTGATTCCTGATCGGGCACGGGGGAAGGGGCAACTCATCACAAGATCGAAGCCCCTCCCTAATATATAAAGGGTCAAGTTTTTATAATGTAACCTGGTAACACTGCCAAAACAACAGTTTTGTCTTAAAAAATATTTTTTTGGTGGAAGAGGGAGGAGAATAGGGCACAAAGACATCATTATGAAAAAGATGTTTATCTGGACTATTTTGTTGTCAAATTTCATGACATGGAGTTTTTTTCCAAGATTTGAAAAAAAACCTAAATTTAGGAATGGCAATACCTTCAGCACAAGTACGTCAAACATTAAAGATCGGACATTGTTCACTGTCTCTTTCCTTAGTCTTTTTTGTTTTCAAAGATAGAAACAACAGTACGGACAAACAGAATCTGCGGTCCATCAAAGTACTACACATTGTGCCCTGTTCACCTCCCTTTCATCCAAACAGCCCATTTTTTAAACATGATCAAGATTAAGATTTACATATATTCCAAAACTGAAATATGACTTCAGGGCGTACTTTGGTGGGTGCTTGTGATAGAAACATGTTTCTGATGTATGACGTCGTAAAAGAAAAAGTTTCGCATTTTTTTTTGGTGGTCATTTTCGTGAAAATGAAAATGGACGAAAAAAAAAAATAATATTTGATTTGTGAAAACTATTTGCAAAGAAGATGCAGCGACTAACATGTGTATGCAACATTCATGTTGCTTTCGGAAGGCACAATTGGTTTCAGTTAAGAAAAAAAAAAAGCATATTAGAAATGAAACGTGAACATTATTTATGACAGTATGTTGAAAAATGTAAAACCAAAAAAAAAAAAAAGTTTCAGGCATCTGGACAATTTCATCGTAGGCCAGCTCCGTTCTCGGCACCTGCTTGGTCGGGGCGGCATAGCCGTGTGATTTTTCTTCTCCATATCTAGGCAAGGTTGAACAATCTAAACAATGGGAAGTCCTCGGCTGAAACATGTTTCTGCTCACTGCTACCGCCAAAACACGCCCCTGGTTGTTGAAAAGGTTACGTTGTTAATTTCAACTGCAAATAGCATTCGGCATTCGGACGAACTCCAAGACGAGATGATGATCGAGGGGCGGAAGCGGGAAAGGTGTATAAGGTGATGGGGGGTTGGAAAGCTAGTGAGAAGTGAATGAGTTGCAGGTGTAGTGGTGTTTCCGACAGCGGATGGGCGGAGTATAATTCCTTGCTTGATGTCTGCTTCGGGTACCAGTGATGAATTTACTGCAACGACTTCTCACAGAGGCAAAGGGAAACATATGGTTGGCTGGTCAGGGTAAAAAAAAAAATTAAGAAAAAAAGTGGACCCCCCCTCTGGCGATGACTACTGGCTGTAAGATGCTCAGCTGCCTCGGCTGTGCTGCATCTCATCGGTTCTTCTAGACACCTTTCGTCCTCTCCAAACTCCACAGCCACACCACAAGACCTTCCCATACATCTTCAGGCATGGATGGAGACCCCTTTACAAATTAAAACTAATTAAAAAAATAATAAATAAATAAATAAATAAAAAAAATTCCTCCACATCTTCCGGCTTGCACTCGGGCTCTCGGTAACAGGAGCGCAGGAATCACCAGAAATCTCCATCTCGAAGCAATTATGTGGCGTTGATGTTCATCATAGAAAGACACTGCAACAGGTCTACTTGCCTTCCCGGATGCATCTTATAATCAACATCCAGCCTAGATTACTCCGCTGTGAATGTTGGTATCGGACTGGATCCGGCCGTCTAGCTCCCAAAGCTAGACCCTCTTTATCACCTGCCATCAAAGGAGGTTACAAAAGAGACCGGTAAAATATGGAAAACCAAAACCACAAAACAATTAATACATGTTTAATAGAAGGAAAAGCAACATTAACAGTCAAATGACAAACAGGTTTCATCAAAATACACATGTATGTAATTTATATACACTTGAATATATATATATATATGTACATGTGTATTAAGACACACATACATAATGTAAGCTGCACAAACATTAGATTTACATAATAACAGTTCACGGTATGACTTCCAGAATGCTGTGGAGAGAGAAATGCAAGATCATAGCGTAAATAGGTGAGTGGCAATCATTTTTCAGCAAGACACACCCTGAATTGTTTTGTTATTGCCCGGGATTGGTAACTTGCTTTAAAATAGCGGGTTAGTAAAACCCAAGGTGAGCTTCAACCTCAAAGAGGAACAGGGAAAACGTAACAAGGTTACCTCAGTGAACCAAGCAAAGTTTGGATCAGAAGGGTTTTTGTTGGAAAGATGAAAAATGATGCCATACATGTTATGTAAATGGGACATACATGTATTAGAAAAAAAAGCAAAATTCTCTTTCTCACGAGTAAAAAAGAAAAGACGAAACTGGCTTTTGCCAACCAATAAACGAAACAAAGACAGTGAGACATTGCCAATAAAGTACAGTTTTTGACATTTTCCTTTTGAACGAGAAAACATAACCCCAAGATTAGAACTATGACACATTCCCAGAAGAAAAAACACACCAACCAAAACCGTTTTTCGTAACTCTAACAAATTCTGTCATGTCAATAACCTGGGGCAATTTAAGTAAGCAATAATGCAACTTCTTTTTAATTTATCTTCCTTTTAACCTACCCCCGATTAGCCTTCATAAACCATTTACACATAAACAAACACGGAAGATAAAAACTAGGCTAAAATTAAATATTTTGAAGGACCCGTAAATTTACATTACAGATGACATGCAAAAGTCTTATGAGTAGTGATTATAACTTATGTATCACTCCAAATTGTCGTACATGTCGTAAAGCAAATTCTGGGGTTTTATTAATTTTTCTTTTTTTAGTAAGAGTGTTATCTTAACTTATAATCAAACCAATTAATAACATCTGGGGCCGATTTCATAAAACTTACGACGCGTCGCAGAGTTAAGACGCATCCTTTCTCTATGGACTCATTGCATAGATGCGACGCGTCGCAGCTAGGACGTGTTGCAAATCGAGTTGCAACGCGTCGCAGAGCTTTATGAAATCGGCCCCTGAACCAGTATTCCCCAAATCTCCCTTTAATACAAATCCCATGAAAGTAGGTCATCGCCGTACGCACGTTGTCATTCCTGAAATGATTCCCTTTGGATTGGCCAATTTGCGCACCCATGACGCCGTTGCATGGACAAATGTGTCAGGCGCTTTCCTACTCACACCGGGAACTGTTTTTTGTGTGTATTAGCTGGTATATAAATGTCAATGGTTTGATTGGTTCTACACCAATGTTAGATCATCCAGCTCACTCCTTTGGTGTGATCAATAGAGAAATGGGAGAGTAGGAACATGGCATGCATTATGCAGTGACGCACATTCCCACAAATAGTTGAAATGGTCTCCACATCTCCACAAGACGAGTGACATACAATTACAATTTTGCATGTATACATGTAGGCTGACCATGTATATTAAGACTATGGCGAGTAAAGGGTGTGCCCTTTCCAATGATCCGTCTCTAGTTTCTTGTGAGGGGAGGGGGGGGGGGGGGGTCAATTACTTTTCAACAGTTTCTTATGAGATGTCCTGGATTTGGGCCAAGTTTTCTTTTCCAAGAGAAGTGTCCAATCTGAAAATCTTGATTGCGTCTCTATTCATTCTACTTTAGAGTTGTTTGATGTCAACTGACGTAGTGCTTAGTGTTCAGACATTCATGTAATGTTGCTGGTGCCGTTTGGGCTTGCTAGTGTCTGTAACCTGCGTGTGCAGTTGAGCCCTGCTTGCATTATACGAAACAAGCAGCCTCTATTCCATCTCTGTCTATTGTCACATTGCTCTTCCATGCTGTTCTGTTCTGTTCTGCTTAGGCTGTTGCTGCTGCTGCAGCATGAATGAATTGGAAATCTTCTACAAATGCAGCTTCAAGAATCAGTCAATGGTACTGTACATATTAATTAGTCCATGTACAGGTAAAAAGCTACTGGGTTATCACAATCAGAATCCGGTGCTAATGCTGTTTTTGTTTGTGCTATCATCGATGCTGTTTGCCATTGTTGTTTTTATCTGGACTTTAAACTCAACTCGACAAACTAACCTCCCATAACATCTGACCTAATGCCGAATCATAATCAGATTTAACAACAATGTTAAAGATGCATTAAAGTTCAGCAGGGGTTGAAATAAATTTCTGCGTAAAAAGTCTATACGCTATTTGAACAGGGATTCCTACATTTAATCTATGTGCACCTATACACCAACTTGTAATTGTAGGCTGCTCTACGACCAACATTCTGTAACTAGAATTGCACAAGTCCTGTCAAAACTTATTTTTCTAACCTTGCTGACAAAGATGGGTAAAAATGTAGGCAACATGATCAAAACTCCAAGTGTTACAATCGTATGATCGCTTTCTTCACAGATCTCACTCCTACACAATACATAAACCTTGACCATGATTTCCCACAGTTCCCAAACATGCCATATCATCTTGCAACAATATTCTCTACAATCAACAACAATAAAGTTACTTAAATCATAGAGCTAGGAACTGCTTTAATCGGCCAGTGAACATGTGAAGGAAAAAAACCCGAAAGGAAATCACTCTGATACCGAGCAAACATGGCAAAGTACATTATTTTCAGCAATTTAATCTGTAAACTTTTTTTTAGGTAGAGCTTTTAGGTTATAACGTTTTGACTGATAAACACAATCTCCCAGATTTATCGCCGATAAGCGAAAGAAAATTTTCCCAGTTGCTTGTCCTTTATTCTGTGTTTGTTTGTTGTGTTCAGTTTGTTCTGGGATTTTTTGTTAGTTTAGGGAAATAAGGAGTGGTCCTTTTACAACATTAGGTACATTCTTTTGCTGGGACTTTATTGTGTCCCAAGTTTGTCTACCACAAACAAGGTTCATTGTGAATGCTTTCCCCCCAAGGTTCAGTCAATATTTGCGTGTTATATAAAGGCTGCTGGTAAATTTACCTAACAGTAGAGAAGACTAGTTCTCACTCCACCATGGGTCTGTGCATGGGAGCATGGAGCTATAATATACCTCCATGATATGGGACAATTGGGCAGAAAACGCAGTCAGCCGGTTCCTCAACAAAATATTCAAGCAACTCGTAAAAAGGGGAGCGCCACTGAACGCAGCATGACAGTATTTTTCCATGCATTTACTCATTGGAGGTTTTTCTATATTACACGCAGGTTCCCACATGTACTATCTATAGGCTACATGTAGTGGGTTTTTTCATGATTCCTCTTCTACTGACCCTGGCCTAAGCAGCGAACCATGACTACGACACAAAGCAAAGAAAAATACAGATATACCATTGTGTTATTTACTGCTGAAATACATGTAATGGCGGCAGCATTCTCATGTATGAAAATGCAGATTCACCTTACCCTGGTGTAGTGCATGCAGCCATGCGCTACACACGTCAGACATACAGACAGTATGAATAATGTGTGCCCAAATTTACCAAGAATTTGTGACCAAAAAATGAAGTTATTAAATCTCTGGGGCCATTTTCTGAAGACAATGATTTTGAATTATCTTCTTCTTTTTTTTTTTTGTGGGGGGGTTATCTTTCTTTTCTCTGTTTTTTTCCTTCAATGATAAACAATGATCACATCAGACTTGATGCATTTTTGCTGGTCTTTACATTTTGTCTGTAAATTCGATCTCCTTTATGGTTGGAAAATTCACCGATCCAGTAGGCCACGCCCACCATAGCGCCATCCATGCAACAACGCACGCGTGCACAATGTGTCACAATCGCCCACATGCGAAGTGTTGCACACTCTTTGCCACTAAAAGCAACTCTCTCCATTGGACTTTGGCTTTGCAAAAGCTGAAAAATGTACATTGCCTCTCAGCCAGGGCATCGAGAGTCAGAATTATGATGAAAATATAAACACCTCTTGACCATGGTTATTAAAGAATAAAACTCGGATTCGTAAAAGAATTGCCAAGTGCACATACGAAACAAAAGTAAACTCAACGAAAAGTGTGTAGTAAAGAATACAAAATGGCAGCAATTTGTCAGACCTTAAATAACGCATTTTGATTGGTAAATTTTTCAAGGGGCATGGCCTACTGGATCGGTGTATTAACATCAACTTTCCTAATTCAGTTTTGTCTGTTTATCACTTTTTATTGCCGGCTTGAATAATATGTCTTTTACTTGTGTTCTTTCATTATCAAATTTTGCCTTTCTCTTATTCAATGTCTTTATTCTAGTTTACCAAATCACTACCACAATTTTGTTTTTTTAAATGATTCACCATAATCTGTTCTGTTTCCATGAAGTCCTACGATCGATAGTAACTCTAGTTATGAAGGATAACCCATTGTCTCCTACGACTTCTATATGGGGCTCAGGGGATGCAATGCATCACAAGTTCTATGATTGATAGTAAGTTACGATGAGTTTGGTTAAATCGACCCCTGTACTTATAATATATATCAACTAACAATTGCTTAGTGTATGACTGGTTTTATGCAATTTTACCGAGGGGAATTATTCATAACAGAATGAAGGAGAAGAATCCAACGAGATTTGTGTGTGTGTGCGAATGCAACATTATTCATGAGCCAACATAAGGCATCAAGCCAATGTTAAACAATTCACCTGTTATGTTTCTCAATTTCTGTAGTCTGGGATTGGTAAAAAAAAACAAATTACTGACAACGTGATGGGTCAACGGTTAAGGTAAGCCTGTAATTTGACTATTAAATCGCAGCAGCCTGCAGAAATCCCCTTCGACAGTGGGAACCATGCCACAGTGGATGGCTTGTTATTACATTGGCATTATGCCATTAATGTGTCCACACAAAACATCTGTTTGTCAGATTCAAAGTGGATGACGCCTTTCGTGTAGAACTGACTTCCTTGAAACCTAACTATTTTTTTATTTTTTTCGTTTCGGAAGACTAAAACAAACAAAAAAGAGGAAAAGTCCGGGTCTGGAAAACAGAATGCTGAATAATCCTTCAATTGCATCTACAGGAACAACGGTTCAATTCAGGACCACAATGTCAGTCTGAATTATGTATGAAATAGATCTGCCACATACAAAATGCAAAAGCCCCACCCACAACCAAATGAGAGAGTGTGAGAGAAAAATGATAAGTAAATAAGCAGGGATGTGAGTGGCCAAACACACACAAAAATCGGAAAACACCAAGGAAAAAGCTGAAACGTAATCGTTCCTATACTTTTGTACAGAGCAGGTGTACAAAAAAGCTAAAATTCTGAGTAAAAAAAAAAAGAAAAAAAAAAGAAATTCAGATTTCAATCTGAAGTTTCACATCCCTGAAATAGGTTAGGAACACACTACCTTTTCAAAGTCCTCTCAGTATTATATCTTGCAGTGCTGTTCACAAACAGGCCTGGCATTGTAAGTACGAACAATATGTGGTTTTTTAATTTGACAGTGGATGGCAAAATAAAATATGAGACCCCTCAGGTCAGTTTGCAGACCTGAAAAACTTCATGAATATGTAACACTTTTATTCAATATACATGTATGGTACCTTTCCTTCTTTGGGGCAAGCCAAGTAGCAAGGAAGGTTTTCAAAACCATACAATTTGTTTACATAGCATAGACATACATGTACGTGTAAGCTAACGCCCACACAACAGTGATATGTGTTGGCGATATGTGTCAACCTTTAAAATGCGTATTGCTTTAAAATCAATATAGATATCTGTCCCTGAAATACATTGGAATTTGTCCCTAGGGCAACCACATGTTCAATCATTTACTTTCCTATGAATCTAAAGAGCGATGGCAGATATGGTCCCTGTTGGGGTCCAACTAGGGACATTTGGTGTTCTCTCTCTGGTTTTCACAATGCAAGCAGAGGCGTTGGCATTATAAACATGGGGGGGGGGGGCAACTCCTGTGATTTCTTTCCTTCTGTTCAAATTCTTGGTTTCTATCTTCTGCCAAGAATGTGTTTGGATGTCTTGGTATGTGTGTACAATAATTTGATTCAATGTTGTGATGGGTAGGTTTATAGACCTTGCAGAGTTGCAGTCAAGCTTGTGAGGTGCTTGCTCGTGAAGTAGACAGGGTTGAGTGCTGCTGCCGTGCTAAGTGTTTGGGAGCGCTTGTTGTTTCAAGCTTGACCGAGTTGTTGACCGGAGAACGTCTCATACACCACATAATTGCACCGACTACATCTACTTGCTAATTTAGTGAAGCAGACTATCGTACATCACTCGAAGGCATCTTGGGGGAGCCTTGTCTTCATGGTCATTTGGTCTGGAAGCCAAATCCCATCCAAATTAGTGAAGCAGATGCTGTAAGAAGATCTACGTGGATGTAAATTGAGGCAAGAGGTGGTCGATCTGCCATTCCACAGCGACTCTGGCATCTCTGAGACAAGCCAGTCTTGAAGCTTCAAGGGTTCTGTAAGGGTTTGTCCTCGTCTTCTGGAGGTTGGAAGGCAGTTGCTTCAAGGATCCTCTTCTTCGTTGGACTTCAGCCAGCAGCAGAGGATGACAGACCCACATTGCCAGACAATCAGAATCAGGCATCCAGAAAACAAAAGAATCCCAACATCAGCATCATCCTTGACATCACCTCAAGTGATGAGCGCCATCTCTTCTCTTGGCAGCAACTTCAGACACGCTGAATGACGATAGAAAACCTCCGACGACATCATGAGGAATCATCTCTTCATTGGAAGCTTTGTTGATCCAGAGAGACTTCTGGCCAGATTTGTAAGGCAGAATGGCAACATTCAGAAGGAAGTTGAGCCAAAGAAAGGGAGAAAAATGTGTGTGTATAACAAACAAGAAACCAATGAAATTGGATTGTTTAGTTGTTTTTTGAGTGTTTTGATGATGTACATGTGTAAGTTAAACTGATTCTGAATTGGATAGGGTTAGTGCATGACATTTGATTACCATAACTTTGTTACAGACAAAGAAAAATATAAGGTTTTATTTATATTGAAACTAAAACTTGAACAGTGATCAGAAGGAAGTGCTGTATTTATGTATCCACATGTCGAAAATTGCCAACACCTCTGTTTGCAAAGTGAATCTACTGAACACAGAGAGAGACAACGCCATTAAAGTAGGATCTACTTTAATTTCCAGTTTCTTCTATTTTCCCGCTTTATTTGGTCTTTTTCAATTTTTACATCAAGATAAAATTTGCGGAAAGGGTAGAGATGATAACATTTGGGGATGTTATTTCAAGTGATGATGAAGTGGTAAATGACGAATGGACTTGACACTCAGGTGGCAATCTTCATAGAGAGATAGTCTCCGCATTAAACGCTAAGCTAACCAGGATATGTGGATCTATAGGTAGGGCCAGGGGCAGGGGTAGGATACCACACAGGCTCGACTGCAACGCAAAAAAAACCGCCCCATTGCATTGCCAGAGTATCTGTACTCCAAATGTGGGAAGCAAGCCCAATGGAAGAGAGAGAAAAAAGTTAACCTCAACACACACACACGCATGAGTTGAGCGATTCCAGACTTTTTACAGGTTTGTTTGTTTGTTTCGTTTTAGTCGTCATGGCAGAATGCACGCTGTAAATTGTCCATTTCTTCCCGCTTCCAACCATGCAAAATTGGATTCTTTGTAAAGGAAATCGGGCCGAGTGACTGAAAGTGCAGGTGAATAGAAACTACACGGAGTGTGACGGGTGACTCTATTAAAAAAAGAAATCATACTATTCAACGAAGGAATACAAAAGCTTGAAATGCTTTCCAAGTACCTGCACGTGAAACACGGCCGGGCCAGGGCGGTCCGGGACAAACAAAACAGAGAAGCAGGACAGGTCAACTCGAGTGGAAGGTGGAAGGGTAAAGAGTGAACAGAATCTGGCTGGAAGACACTGAAATGCATTATCAGGTTCCCCAATTATACTGTATGACAACTACAAATCACATGATTTCTACCAGGCTATGATGTCCTAGGGAGTCGGGGGAAAGAGACCTGATCAAGATCTTCAAGTCACATGTGTGGGGATTTCTAAACCCAAGTTTCATTCAACTTGACTCGGCAAGTAAAACACAAGAACACGTGTGCCTATTTGATACAAATCTACAATATATGTGGGTAGAGTGAGGAGATGAACCATCTCCCAAATAAACAAAATGTTTATCCAATTACGTGTGCAAAGCTTAAATAATTGCTCTTTATGTATCGCAGCATTAACATCATAGTTTAATAGTCCTGGAGTTGTTTCATTATACGTACATACATCAATGAATGATACCGTTTTATGAATCCTGGTGACTTTCCAACTCACTTCAACTCATCAGTAACCAAGCCTGAGTAGTGGAATGCTGTATATAATAACATACATGTACCATTCAGTGCATTTAATAGTCCAAGACCAGAAACCACCAATTACAACAAACCAACCTTTCTTTATTCAATCACATTTATCAAAAAAAAAATCAAAACACTCACTGCTTTTAACCTCCTCCCCAAATACATGTAATTCCCTTGCAATCAGAAAGATGAACATGTATACTTACCAACCCGTTAGTGGCTAGGGTTCGGGCTAGGTTTCCCCCAAACAGCTTTTGAGAGATCCGGTCTGAGTACAACGGCAAAAGACGCTAAGAAAAACACCCTAATGACATGGAATGGGCACATTGTGGTACGGTCATGAGATTAAAGGAGTTTCAAATTTGGAGGAGTTATAGACTCACCTCACTGTCGATTCCCAGAAGGAGCAACATGAAGAAGAACAGCACAGCCCAGAGTGGAGAGATAGGCATCTGGACCACCGCCTCTGGGTACGCTATGAAGGCCAGACCAGGACCTAGTATAGGGGCAAAAATATAAAACATATCCAAGAAAATGTCAATCAATCCAAAAACATATGAATATTAAATGATTTTTGGTCGGGAAATAGATAATATGCAAATAAGGCTTGCCCTTCACCGATGTGGATGAGCACTGCATACTCAGTGCTTGTGAGATCCTAAAACATCTTACGACAGTCAAGAGAGACCAGACAGATTAGCAGGGCCATGTTTCTATTCCTGGAACAAACGTAAGGTCAAAGAACCAACCCCTGGTCAGGAACTGACTGATTTTATTATCATTGGTGAGGAGGCCATCTTTGAAGATTTACAAGCTAGGGAGAGAAGGGGCAAACAAATCATATGGAGGTACTTTAAATGAAAATCAATTTACAAACTCAATACGGGTTTGTAAACCAAAATGAATTTCAAATTTAACAAGATACATGTGCAGGAGTTTAATGTTACTGTTTGACATTTGACATTCTGGACATACACGTAACATTACACTAATGTACATGTATCTTGTCAAATTTGAAATGTTAAATTCCAAAGGTGGTGGCAATACAGAGCTACATACCCTCATATTACAGTAGGCCACAAATAAGTCCTACATATATGTTAAGATAAAAATTTATGGGGAAGTGAAGGGGAGATGATAAAATGATTATGGGGAGAGGGAAAAAAAACTCTAAATAGTAATCTGAATAACCTCAAATTATTATTTTCTAACTTCACTTCATAAAAATTACATAGCTACTGGGAAACAGGGTGAAGATCACATACCACATATTGGATTTAGAGAGTATTTTCTAAGAGGCTCTTGATTTGTTTTTAGATCAAACACAATTCAAGTAACCAAGAATGCTCTGCCACATGTACATGTGTATGGGACAACCCATAATTATGAAAGCTTGTTTGGAACTAGTTTATTAATCTCTGTAAGATGTGACTATAAGCACATGACTACAGTGTACAGCACTTGGCCTTAACTCTTTGCCCCAATTGATAATGAAGCAATTTAGGGATACAGCTGGTATGTTCATTAAGGGGAGAACAACCACAAAAATGCCAGTCATAAAATAAGATTGGTAATAAATGAAGGCATCCCATGGCCCACGTAAGTAGTGACCGGCTTTAATACATTAAGATATCATATTGATTTATACGTCAGAATCTTCCAAGTGACTGACGTAGGTCTATCTTCACCTGCCGGTCGTAAAAAAGAAATGCAAACACATGCTTATGTTCAAGGAGGGAGGAAAAAAAAGAAGAAGAAGAAAAAGAAGCCACACATGTATTTTATTGACATTCCATAACCGATGCCTTAAACTTTAAGTTAAAGGTCAGTGTTGTACACATGTACACATAAACTGCATTTGCTTCATTCCCACAGAGTAATGAATATGCATAGGAAGACTAATGCAATAACATTATGGTCAGCTTATGATCTTCTGTGAATGTGCAATATGATATGAAATTATTCCGTAAATATGTAGGGGGGAGGGGGGCTAGGCACCAAGTTACTTCCATACAAACAAAGCCTCGGAAGTGACGTAGGTATCATGTATGCTTTACGCATGCTTAAATAACGGACTTCTTGATTGGCGACTTAAATATTCGCATAAATAAAAAGGATGGTGAACAGACTTAAAATGTCTCTGTGGTTACAATTGAAAGGGTAGATCGTAATTCAAACAGCTGTGCCTGATCACATGTCACCGAGTGGATTCCGGTTGAGTTGACGCTGTATGCATTTCATGAATCTGTACCATGATGGCCTACATATACATGCTGCGTAGGCTCTGAAACAAAAAACTGTTCCAAGGAAGTATCCATGTCATCATGTTTTGATATGGATACTCTGCTATTGTTTGCTTTACATATTGGTAGCCATTAGTTATGTCAATAGACTTGTTGTTCATGTTTATGATTAATCTCAATTACTCTGTACACTTGCTGAATAATGTATGTTTGTTGATCCAAAGTTGATCTGATGTGTACCTTGATGAAGATTAGGACCTAATGATACTAAAAGGTTTTATGGCTTCTGACTGCCAAACAAACAAAGACAATTGACTATTGGGGTCACCACCAACGTAGGGCTGGATAGCTCAGTTGGTAGAGCGCCTGTACGGTATTCAGGAGGTCGCCGGTTCGAATCCCGCTCCAGTCAATTTTTCTTTGTTCACTTTTCAATGACTTTAAATTCAGTCAGTTTCCCTTTCAGTGGTTATATGATGATACTAAAAGGCATTAGCCTAGCGCTGGGCTTAACAGTTGAAGTGAGTGATGTTGTTATCAGCACTTTGAGAACGAGTGGGAAATTCATGGAAACCTCCTACAAAATGCAAAAACACAAAAAAAAAAACAATTTCAATGTATAAATGTATGTAAATGTACGCCGAAGTGAGACACGCAGAATCCAGCTCTGTCCAATGTGTACATTGTACATAATATGCATGCACCGTTGTGCAATACAGCTACATGTACATGTACTCTGACTTTCTCTCGCCGTCTCAGTAAGGGTGTGTCAATTTATTCATGTACACGTACATCCATCATAAGCCAAGCATAAAGCAACAATGGAACCCCCCCTCCCCAAAAAAAAAAAATTGGTTTGCAAAAAAAAAAATAGGTTGCATTTTATTCAAATGAGCCAAAATTGATTTTTTTTTAGGGGGGTATCCTTACCTATTGAATATCTGGGACGCTGAATGCCAATTCACTTTTTCCCTTTTTTAAAAAAGAAATTTCATAAGGTTTTTTTAATCTTTTCTGGATTAATACAGCATTTAAGGCAGAAAAAACGATAATGGTACATGTACATGTACTGTATGTTTCTACCATCACCATCTTTATACCATGTACGTTGTATACATGTAGGTAAATCTGTTACAATTTCTGTTTTGGTACGCAACCAAAGTATGGTGTTACAACACACATGTACCTTTAAACCTGAAATCTCTTTCTTCTAATCATTCTTAATATAAATAAATTGACCTGAAACCGATGAGCAATGTCTCCAAGTGTTAAAACAAGACCATAAAAGTGTTTAAAAAGCTATAACTACATGTAATTATGATTTCATTGTCATTATCATAATTAATTACATGTCGGACATTCCCAATTCCCATTTCATGCATTTTGTTAATGCATTTTGTTAAACTCACACGTCTGGAAAATAAGCAATTTTTTCTCACTTTCGTCCACAGGCATTTTACATGCTTTTTAAGGCATAAAAGAAGATAAAGAAATGCCTTCCCTCTCTGTTTAAAATATTTTCATTGGATTACATCTAAATAAAACATAATAATCCCAAATGACTGATCATGGTTTGGCCACCATGGTCACAGCTGGTGGCCATGTTCCAAGTCCATAAATGATTCAATCTCTGTACTTCCACTTCTCACACTTCCTCTACATGTTTTACTCATCACACAAGGTGGGCCAGGCCAGAGCACATCACGATGAATTTTGATGGTATTATCATAAATTACACCCAATAGTACGCGCCATGTGCAGCCCACACAGGGGCCAGATCTAGGCCATGTCGGCTGTCTGCAATGCTAATTGTAAAGCTCCAATTTCTACATAATATCAGGCAGTGGCGTGATGCGTACAACTGTACACATTCTGACTGTGCCAGCCAGTCCATCTACAGATGCACCTGCGAGCATGAGACTGCAAGTGCATCATCATTCATGAGGACTATCATGTGGTTCTATGATTCTGTTTTCGAAATATAATCAGCATATTTAAGCTGTGTTTTGGAGACAGACCAACAGGGCTTGAATTCGGTGGAAAAAAAAAGCACTGGATAGCATTTCTACTAATATTGTGTCAAAAATCATCAATTTAGGCACCATTTTAATTGTGCAAGGAAAACAAAATCACTAGAGAGCCGGACTAGTGCAGTACACACTTTACTAGACCGACACTGAAATCACTAGACTCGGTCCACGCCACAGTCTAGTGAATATTTCGAGCCCGGACCAAGGGAAAATCCATACCATAAGGGACATCAAAAATGACAATACAACAAATAAGACATCAGGGACTAAGTTAAAATCAGCTGAGTATGATAAGCAATAGTGATTGAGCATCCACTAGCACTAGGTAGTGCATCTTAGTGACAGGTGACTAGGCTATGGATAGAAACAGTTGGCAACTGAACGATGAACGATAAACGATCATCAACCTTGACATTTTAGCAATTTTTTGCCCATGGGGGGAAACTATTTGAAAAAATAAATACATTTTTTTTTAAGAAGTACTATGTATTATAAAGTCGGGACGAGCGACGGCATGAAATATGTGAGGGAATGCATGATTTCTTTTCTTTCTTTCTAATCTTAAACTTTGCCACATCTTATTTGAATTTGTTCCTAATTGGCTCGATAAAGATCAATTAAGGTGGCAGGGCCTTGGCACAGTGGGAGGAGTTGGAGAAATCAACTCGGAATATCACACAAAATGTGAATTGTAATGATGGAGTGCATGCATGCACATGTACAGTGCCATGACTTCACGTGGTGCGTGTCACTTCTCTCTCCCAAGCAGTAATGAACGGAAATGCCAAGGAGGAATATTTGCAGGGAATAACAAGCGCCTTGGCAAAGGTGCGGCCGACAGCATACATGTATTATGTAGTTGGATAGAGCCTGCCATTTGTCATTTTTTCTTGGCAGCAGTTGGCATCGCATGCTACATCCATTCAGAAACATTCTCCAAGACGTATACTGCCAACTGTATACATTATGTACATTCAATGCATGCAGCATTATATGCAATGCCATCCACTACACAGTTTTGGAATCGTGCCCAATAATATGTGGACATACATGTATCCAATACTAGTACGTGTCTTTGCTTATTATGCAACTTGAACAGCAGGCTTCATTAGATTGTGGGGTCACAGCATAAAGAGAAATACATGTAATTCATATACTGTATATGCTGTCACATTAAATCCATGTACTGTACACTGTACAACAGTAATGATATACATGTACATGCATGTACTTCCTCATTCAGCCTTTCTCAAAATTGTGCATTATGTTTGCACATACCCGGTAATGATGTATATATGTACTATCTGCCATTGTCTATTCATTTACGATGAATACATGTACATACATGTACATGTAGTAATACATGCATTTTTATAAAATTAGTCCTTCAGTGTACACATTGGCACTGAACACTTGATAAATATATCATGTATACGATAGGTTAGAGGGACAATACAAAAAATTCATAATACTAGTGTATTCTTCTGTTCCCTTGCTTTTGTAAACATTTTGTTATTGTTTTACGTGTAATGTTCATCCCGATAAATAAAAGAAATGTAAATGTACTGACCATGTTTTTGGAGGATTGATAACATGTGCACATTATTAATGTTCTGGGATTTTTTTAAGGTACAAAATATCATGAAATCTGGTAGAATACTCTACATGTATGTATACATACTGTACAATACATGTGCAGTACAGGGAAATAACATTAAAAACATAACTCATTGGCCAAGCGATTTAACATGTCTAAAAAAACCTACTGCACCAAATTCATGTACCAGGTAAATCATTTTTAACATGTAAATTTGACAGCAGAACAACAACCTCCGCCCTTAAAAAAAGCGTTTAAACTGACGAAATGACAGGTTTCTTGGCAGTTATTTTTATAGAACAAATAGTATTTTCATATTTAATTCACAACTAGGCTCTACAATACATGTATCTTAATTTTTATTCCTATATTTCAATCCTGCTTTTTTCATTGAATATGTAAACCATACGAATGACAAACTCTGGCAACCTCAAATACGTCTATGTAAGTCGACAAATTTGGAATTCTTTTCTGACATAGTTTTCCAATAAAAAGATTTATATTTTCTTTTCTTTTTTCTTTTAGGGGAGGGGGGATTTCATAGTACACCTAATTCTGTTTGTTTTTTGAATTACCGATTACTCCCATGAAATAAAATTTCCTTCATCCCAGCTCAATCTCATGCACAAGTAGAGACTGTGTGTCACATTACCACAAAGGCAAATAAATGTATGTATATCCTGCACAGTGCATACACACATACACCGCACCCCCACAAAACACAAAAAAAAAACGTCTGCTCTAGTGTGGGATTATGAATATGATATTCTAATGAGCACAGCACAGTGACGATAAAATGCATGAGCCTTGCGGCTGCTGCGTGCATGGAAATATACCAGCACTGTGAATGCCCAAATGGCATGACTTACACATGTGCACAGTACTATAGGCGCGTACATAGGCCTATGTATATACACAGTGAGCGTTATAAAAAGCAAGCAAGCAATTGCAGACGAGATGTAGTGGGATTTTATAGGCATTAGTGATTTCCACGGCGTAAACCGAAATTTTATTTCACGTGTGGAATAGTGAGATGGAGATAGCTCGAGCTCTGCATCAAAAATGCAGCCCTCGTGAAATTAAAGAGATCTACCAAATAGTCGTGATGGAAATTTTCCTCACCGGGAGTAACAAATGCATATATATTTATTTCCACGAACTATTTTGAATTCCGAAATTGAAAATGGAAATTCTGTCATTTTCTTTAACGAAGGCTCAAATTTAAAAGCTCAAATTGTATTGGAAAACAAGGATTTGGGGTGGTTTAGGACTGGTTGTATTGGCTCGGGGATATCGTTAAATCCAATCCTTTTGTTTTCAAAATGGATACATGTACATTGCAATAATACATGTGCTTGCCTGAGAACATTTCATTGAAATTACTGTTGACAAACAAATTTCCAAGAAAATAAAATGATGGTTTTTTTTTTATTTCTGTTAGGAAATCTGCACACATTCCATTCCCAGTTACTGTATGTAAAATTGTGGTGGTTGTGTACATGTACATACAACTCAGTGAAATCACAATGTGCAATTTGTTCATGTTTTAAAATGTAGTGTTTTTTTTAAACACTACATGTACAGCATTTCAATAGGAAGCATTTCCACTTACATTATTATATGTAAGTATTGCAACTTGCATGAATTTTATCAAAATAAAAAAGCTTTTGTATTTTTACAAAATATTTACAATGATATTTTGATTCCTTACTGACCCGATAAAATACCGTTAAATGTAAATTTATTGGTATTTTTAATAGATATAATCCTGAAACTAAAATGCACATTGTTTTTACGTGCCGGTACACTGTATGTGAACAAGTAAGAAGTCAGTTTCCCTTGGCTATTGCCAATGGTACACTGTACAATTTTCATGCTTTCATTTTAATTAGGCTGGATGGCTCAAGTTGGTAGAGCGCCTGTACGGTATTCAGGAGGTCGCCGGTTCGAATCCCGCTCCAGTAAATGTTTCTTTGTTCACTTTTCAATGACTTTAAACAATTCTGTCAGTTTACCTTATAAATGGTTGTTTGATGATTATTTTAATTACCGGTAACTGTTTTATAAGACAAAGCCCTGAAAAATATTCCACTTCAAGCCCCGACATGTTATATACAGAGAATTGTGACATTTATGAAACTGGCTGCCAAGTGATTCATATCCTGTTGTAGCAGGTGGAAATCCATAATGACATGTTCTGTTTTGTGTCCACCAATTAAAAATAAATATCACCAACAAATGTATGAAAGCATCAATCAGCTATCAAATACCGGGGGTCAGTGTAAACCTACATGTAGCTTGATTCTGAGACTTTATATTACTGAGATACGGATATCAGCTTATTTCCATCTTAAGCCAACCTGACATCTGCCTATTAGTGCATAATCCAGTCACCATGACAGTGTTAATAAATATTATTAAATTCAATACAATACATGTACTAATCATGCCCACAAAATTTGGGGATTGAAGCCAGAAACTGTTTAAGTTAACACATGTGTATCCAAGACAAAGAATGGTTCCAACTGCATAATTTACATGTACCTGTCTAAAATTAAAATATTATTTTTTTTATCACCACATTTATGTATTAACATGTCTACATTCTACTGTGTAATACTATCTTCATACAGTGTAAATGTACAGGTATATTACATGCCATTTTCTTGGTGCAAAAAATTACACACAAAAAACCAACAATCAAACCTACTATGTTAATTGTACTGGTCTAAAGATTACCGTACATGTATACGTGTACATGTACAGCATGCTGTGTGCAACTGTGCATTTATCTATTTTTATTGTTCCTACATGTACCTTGGAAACGCGGGAACATTTTGACAAGCTGCCAACATTACTCTGTGAAATTGCCTATGTGACCTTGGCATTATGCCAGGAGTAGAAAGTCACATTAAATAGAAAGCCGCCCCTAAAGGGCAGTGGAATCTATATATACGAACATCCACACACGTACAATTTCAACATCGATTTAATGCCGCTGTTCACCATTAGAATAATTCTGATAACGTGGCTGTGAGTGAAGCCATAAAAAACATTATAATTCTATGAATAACATGCCAGCTAAAAAAAAATAAATAAAAATGTGGGCGGTTGAAGGAACCAATTCTATTTCTGTTTTTAATTTCAAGATACAAGGAGAAGGTCTCATGTTGATCAAGGCTGTACCAGCAGGTTCACGTATAAGGTATAAGATAATATGCTGGTATTAAAAGCACGTTCAATCCAGTTGCATGGTGCAGGCCATCAAATCCTATTTCCATCTATAGGAACTGCCCCTCCCAAGTCATTATATTAGCAGTTGAAGTATTTGTATCCAAATCAAAAGTGATAATGATGTTTTTCTTTTTGGAGTGTGAAGTCTACGTACCTGATTTGGCTACATCTCCCACGCCCACACCCTGTTTTCCGGCCATGAAGCCAAGTATGGAAAAGATGACAACTCCGGAGTAGATGCTGGTACAGCTGTTGACTATAGCAAAGATGATACCATCTCTGTTTGGGAAAAAAAGAAAGAAAACAACAAAAATTCATCAACACAGTTGACCATTTGACATGTATAGGCCTATGGGCCATGCATCAGGTTTTGGCCGACAAAGAAAATTTTGTGACGTTGTCTTTGTTACATTTAAAAGTTATATCGAAAACTTTGAACTTTATCTTGGAGCTTTGGTTGTTTCATACTGATCTGGATGGTGTTCAGAGATACAACCAGTATCTGGTATGGTAACCAATGCAAGGATTTTATGAATCAAGACCAAAAACTAAAAACAAACGAGAAAACAAGAGATGGTGAAAGTTTACTGATGTTGTCATAGGCAACTGTTACCATGAAAATAATTGTGCCCCATCATGGCAGAATGGGTCACTCCATGTCAATAACGCTCCGCACTAATAACGTCACATGAGTGATTTGGCCAGCGCGCGCATATGTACAAAATCCCGGATGTCAGACAATTTTTTCATGCTTGCACTATGCATGCATACAAGCACACCCATCACACGTTGGTTGCAATGTTTGTCTGAGAACCAGTGTGACGTCACAGTATTTTAAGCGCAAGTGCGGAGCGCTATTGAACTTTTCAACACATTTTCGGAATCTGACCATCACAGATTAAATTTATGCTACTGTAGCTGGAGTCCCTGAGAGGTCAGAAACCACCAGAACCAAAGTTTTACATATTCGGTCCATTGCGTTTTGAGATAAAGGTAAATGCACTTTGGAGTAATTAACACGGTGGGCACTGACTCCCTACAGTTTCCCAGTTATGACTACCAGTACTGGTATTTAAAAATTTAATGGCAAGGACAAAACACTCAATATGTACATGTATGCACATATACACTGTATGTACATGTACATCGTAAGTATATTACAGATGTTGTCCTTGACAGTCAATATTTAAATCATAACTACAAAACTGTATGAGAGCCCTGCCAAATTTTTCAGAAAATTTTCTTCAAATGCAAAGATAAAATTGAAAACAAAATAGGCCTATGGAATGTATTTAAAAACAAATCTATGGTCAAAGGTCAGATTGTATCGTCATTTTGTGTGTGTGTAATAAGTGCCACTATTTTGGTTGTAGTGTGTATATTTTAAAATGCTGTGCAGTTTAGGTCTATCTCTGTAGGAGTTTTACCTCGAGAGATACCGGTAAGGAATGAGGCTGGTCATGCTAATTAGTCCAAAGTTTGTTAACCCGTATCTCCAAAAGTGAATGACATTGTAAAAGTGCTTTTGATTCTGGGAGTTAATGCTAATACCGGTACATAACTGCACCTCTGATATGTTTTATGCATACCACACAAATTGTTATATTTGCGATAGAAACAGAGTGCACTGAAACAGACAAGGTTAGAGAAAGACATTCTTTTGCTCATTCCTGACATTGCAACCCTAAGTATATTTTCACTGGACTTTCATCCCTAAGGACAGTGGGAGGGAGCTACATGTAATGTACATGTACACGTACACCAGAGATATTCAGTTTGTACTTGTACATGTAGGCCTACTATACATGTACAAGTACATGAAGGCGTGCATGTACAAGTACATGAATGTGTCACCAAAAGATGAATGAGTTTATAATGACCACTCATCAATGCATGGCATGACCAAGTGCTTTCCTCTTGCTACTGTGGGAGCTTGTTCTAGCAGCAGAGGTCATTGCTCAATCAGGGCCTAAGTGGGCCTCTTAACTGTACATGTACAGTACATGTACTGTAATTATACTTGTATGGATGCATGTATTTATTTCCTAAGGTCATGCTGTTATGCCATTTAGCTTGTTTGGAGGCTACACTTGCGCTTCACTAAATAGTGTACATTCCCTGAGGCAACGTACTGTCAGCCCATCCATAAGGTTCTATACTTCCATAGCCTGCGAGTGTAAAGTGTTGCAGATTTCTCTACCAGACGTTGTTCAATTTGAACTTCAATAATAACTTTAGACCAAGAATGGCTGGTCATCTAGATTTATTACCTTGCTCCATATAATAGGCAAGGGCAAGTCCCATTATACCAACACGGCGCCATTTCTTTTGTAACTCACAGCACCGGGGATAATTTCTTAACAAACAAAGGCTGCCGAGCAACAACAAAGTATGAATTGATATCTCCTGTATGGTGTATGCTGTTTATTAGTTTCATACATGTACAGTGCAACCGTGATTTTGCACGCCCTTTAAGGAAATCTGTAAAATATCACGGTGGTCTGGTAACAACAATTATTGTTACAAGCAGGTAGTCTCATTGCGCTGTGCAGCGAAATAAATGCAAACACAATCGGTCCTTTGCGAACAATTGGATTTTAGGGAGGGATACAAATTGGTCACTGAATTTGTGCATCCTAGTGAAATTCCTGGGCCATGTGAAAAAAAACCTTCTTGGCCCAATGGCAATACACGTACATGTATGTTTCCTTCTTTCCTACAGTTTTAGCGACATTCAAGAGTGATAAATGCTGTTGAACAGGGCGCGAAACAAAATAATAACAACAAAAACCAAAGAAAATCAGACATAAAACCGAGGAATTGATCCTAACTTTGAGTTGTCAATATCACCTTGACTAGTGATTTGTATTGTGACATCATATTTAGTAAGAAAAGAAGGATTTACGATTCAAGATTAATCTTAGAGCTTCGAGGAATCATTGCAACCACTGGTCAACCACAGCCTTGCATTGAGCCTTGAGGACACCGCGTCACTTTTATTCAACAGTACAAAAAGGGAAATGGCCCTTTTGTAGCCACATTCACTCGGCAAGGATACTGGCACTGCTTCCAAGGACGATAGGAACGACAGAGCTTTTTCCATGGAACCGCGCGCACATGACCAGCTCTGACCACAGAGACAAACTCTCCAACAAAAAAGACCCCAAGGTCGATCTGAACGTGCTTTAGATTCAGTTCTGAAAAAATAATATGGCATCTCTGAGAAGAGCTTGACAGCATCAAACGTTTTAGACAATTTAGAGCCCACCGGGCTCATCCACATTAACTAATTTCCTGCAACTTCGGTGCTGCCAACCACCAAACCTCTGCGTGTGCAATGTAACACTTGCATGTAATTCTCTGTTTCCTCCATACCTGAAACCCATCCAACGAAGCCGTGTACGGCATGGACAGTAAAGTACACCTGTCCATGTCACAGCATTAAAGTTATCGTGTTCTTCAAGTTCTTCTTCAAGAATGATATCAAACTCTACACCCAATTAAATACACGATTGTCATAAACAATAAACTGGGGACAGTTAGACAGGAGCACTATTGCCATGATTGCATTAAAGGTAATATCATACTTTGGTTTTAAAATAGTCAAAGAAGTACAGATTCATGGGCAAAAATATCAAGGAAGATACAGTCACAGTCATCTGTGAAAATTTCAGTCCCATACGGTGCCCACTTTTTGAGAAAATCGTGAAAAACGGCCACAGTATTTTTAAAGTCTTTTCTCTATTTTTGATCTTTTAAAAGATTAAAAAGATTTTCGGTCGTTGTTTTACTAATTTCTGGATAAATACACCATTTCAGGAGGAAACATTTCAACGGTAGCTTTCTACCACCACCATCTTCATACCCTGAAAGTTATACGTAAATCTGTAAACATTTCTGTTTTGGTTTCTTACCAAAGTATGATACTACTTTTATAGATTGACTACAATAACTAACAAAAATCATGGCAATGGACTGTAGTTCACTTCATCAAGACAAGGAAGTAGAAAAAAGAAGACGAAATAATACTAACAACACAGCAAATCCTGGTAATTTTGCCCTCTAATCTTTGACAAGTTCAGACTAACACAGCTGGATTTGAGTGACTCAACCCTCCATCCTCAAAAAACAGACCCTGACCTCTTGGTAATCTTCCTGATTCTCTTTCATCGTGACCCCCAAGTCCCCAACTTAATTAACATCAAATTGATGGGGACTCACTTTCAGATCTTTTTTAGTAATCGGCAGCTTCCCCCAAAGCTCAAGATATGAAATACACCAATGTATGCATATTTTTTCCCCTTGACCTTCAATGAAATTCTTAGAATGAGAGAGGAAGCTCGACGTAAGAGATTTAACCGTTAAACCTTATGTTTGAGATGACAGCACACTGGGCAGTATTAAGAGGCTATTTTGTACCCCCCACCATTTTGTTTGGGGAGGGGGTGGGGTAACAGGAAGATAACTGAGCCAATGGCAAAAGATTACTATATCATATGTGTGTAGATGTTTCTGACTGATAGCAATACTTTCAAGTTCTTAATAGGAGCAACAGATGAGCTGCCTAAGAAAAACAAGTTATCAGTACAGTATTGTGGAATGCCTACACACATATGAGTAACACATCATGGGCTAGTACTACACTGCACTTCGTGGTCAGACAAACATGTAAGATGAGCATCACTGCAATTTAAGTATCATACTTTGGTAGCAGAAATCTTGACAGATTTAACATTCAGGGTATAAAGATGGTGATGGCTGTAACATACTGTTAAACATACTGCCTGAAATGCTGTATTTATCCAGAAAAGATTCAAACCAACTGATCAAAAAACAATTATGATCTTCGGAAGATAGAAAATCCTGTGATTTCAAAATACCATGGGTGTTTTTCACATTTTTATCGAAACGTGGGCACCATATGGGACTGGGCATTTCACAGATGACTGTTACATGTTACTGTATCTTTCTTGGTATTTTTGACCAAGAATCTGCATTTCTTGGACACAAAACTGAATGAAATGAAAAACTGTATGTAATTGCCTTCAATATACAATGTACAAACTAGACTTATACAGACCCAAGTGATTTTGGAAATGTAAAGGATACAAACATTATATCATAATTTAATAATTTTCTTAGTCTGCCCAGACTAAGATATTTTACACAATGGGCAGTTCCCATGTTGTCACTGATACACACTTGTAATACAGTAGGTTTAAAACCAGGTTTACACACAAACTGGCTCCACTCCAAGGTCTCAAAATCTTTAATAACAGTCAACATTGCTTTGAGAAATGTGCGACTCCTGGTGCTAAGTGGTGTTATCTAAAGCCTCTAAGGTTAGGACACAACTTCTGTTTGAGGCAAATATTTGTAAAGAATTTATCAGTTAGACAATATTCATTTTATAAGGACAACCACCCTCCCCCCCCCCCCAAAAAAAAAAAAAAACAGATAAGAAATAGCCAATGTGCACATTTGTCTTATTCTTGAGTTAGGAGGGCCTGACGCATTTCAACCCTAGCATGATTTCTCAAGATGTTCTTTGTTAGACTATGCATTTATATTAAGACCAATGCGCTGAATGCCTCAACTTGGTTTGAGCACAATACAGTGATGCATGTTGCCAGGGAGATTACTGTAAAGTGCTGTAGTACATGCGTGCAAGAGTTAGCCCTGTGTGCACTGCACTTTTCAGAATGTTTAATACCCTTCCAAGGTTTTTTCACCCTGGAAAACATACAAAGTTACGAATATTCCATCCAAGGACCAACCAGGAACAAATACAGGAAGGTCACAATTAAAAACGCACGAAATAAGTAGCAGATGGTGGTGTAAGGTTCCCATGTAAAACATGCAGAGATAAGTACATTCATACAGTTAGGGCTGCAGTTTGTAACCGGTTACCTGGTTAACCGACCGTTCAAACGGTTACACGGTTACATTAATTTTCCAGTTTTGGTTAACCTCAATGGTTCTTTTAAGTGCCTTTTATTTTTCAAACAACCAAAAACATTGATGTTGGACTGACCATTTTTGCTAAGTATACCATCTAAATTCACATTGTGTCAATGTTTTCTTTGTTACATGTATACGGGTAACCGTAACCGAATTACTGACGGGTAACCGGTTAGAACATCATCCGTAAACTTACAGAACTTATTCATGTGTTCTCAGAACCACACACTCTCACAGAAGAGATTACATGGTGTCACCGCAAACTTACCTTCATTTTAGTACATCCACCATGCATAGCTTTAAGTCTTACTTATTCATGTGTGGCATGGAGAGGCTGTTTAAAGTCAGACAATTTTGCTGAATTGAAAAGGACGGACTGGAGAATCAACATACTGAAATGTTTGGGATAAAGGACCTACATGACTGTCGTGAAGAAACACGCTCCCGTCTTTATATGAAGCATATGGGTCTTTTTTTAAAGGTAGTATCATACTTTGGTAAGAAACCAAAACAGAAATGTTCACAGATTTACGTATAACTTTCAGGGTATGAAGATGGTGCTGGTAGAAACCTACCGTCCAGAAATTAGTAAAACAACGATCGGAAATCTTTTAAAAGATCAAAAATAAAAGAGAAAAGACTTAAGAAATTATGTGGACGTTTTTCATGATTTTCTCAAAAAGTGGGCACCGTATTGGACTGGAACTTTCACAGATGACTGTGACTGTATCTGTCTTGGTTATTTTTGCCCATGAATCTGTATTTCTTTGACAAAAACCAACGTATGATACTACCTTTAAGGCCGTTTTCTAACATACATGACATGTACAGTCAAATGTTTTGACTTTTTTATAGAATTAGAATCACACTTCATGTCATACAGTTATTTGTGCCATGCGCATGCATCCACCATCATTCTGTCCATGTGCTTTATAGGCTTTGTGTGTATAATGCCAGTGTGTACAATTGCAACCTCTCATCCAGAAGGAATAAAGAATGGTCTGATGAATAATTGATGCATTTCCCTTGTATAAATGCAAGGGATTATCAGCTCTAACCCTGCCTGGCCAGCAGTATCTATGTATAAATGTCCTTTGTTAATCCAAGAGGAAGATTATTGACCATTGGTCACTTGTATTAAAAAAAAACCAATAGCTTGCATCTTCACCAGTTCAGAATAGATTACCTTTTTTTGTTAGCCTTTCTCTTATTTAAAAAGGATCCTGCTAGGATCTAAATGTCAGGCCCTCTTATTCATCAAGCATCTTTATATAGTTCAGGTAATTATTTTAGTTCGATGAGCCATTTGTAGCAGTTAAGTTTGCATTAACTACCCCTAATTCCATTTACAATTCTTGCTCTAAGGCAAGCTGAGTATCGTCTGGTGAATTCTGCACATGAATGATGGCAACCGGACATTCCCCCCCCCCTCCCACTTCTTGTGCATTTCCCCATCTTACCTGAAGAAGTTGTGGTTATAGGTGTTGTAACTTCCCAACGCAGCCATGTTGCCCAATCCCAGTGAATATGAGAAGAAAATCTGAGTGGCAGCATCCAGCCAAGTCTGTTGGGAAGGAACGGACAAAAAAAAGAAATTCAGTTCGCAATACAACACTTTCCCAATGTACACTGCACAGTAGGTTTGTCACTTTACACTCTCGATTCGCTGTATTTTAGAGATATTGCCATGGGTAATGCTCTTAATAGTGTTTTCAACTAGGCTTCTCCTTTCAAGGTTTTTACCGTAAATCTCAAGTTTTCCACACATTTTATACTATTCTTGAAGACAAGCAGTTTGCAGCAGTTTCAAGATACTTAATTACAAAATGCACTATTCATGATAATGAACACAATAATAGTGGTGTCTTTAAAACTACCTCATAACATTTGACTTCCACATATTTGATATTTCCTGTAGAAGGAAAAAAGTCTGACTGCGGCCTCAGCAACAAGGCAAGACCGCAGTCATGCGACTACAAATAATTTGCAAGGGCACCTTAATTGTTAATATCTAAATTGAATTTCAGGCGTATTTATTGAATCAAAGATAAATGTGCTCAACGACCGCCAGCAAAGTTTCAAAGGCATGTATTCTATTCGCCAATAAAGTGTTAATGGCAATATTACATCCAGTTAAAGACCCTCTTTGTGAATTAGCAGATAATTGAAGATAAAAATAAAAAATATCGAAATGGAAAGAAAAAAAAGAACACTGATGAAAGAAAGAAGTCCTTCCTCACCTGGCCATCGCCGAGCCTGTTGAGGTCAGGCTTCACATAGTAGATTAAACCCTCTACGGCATTTTCCAGCGTGACGGCCCTGATCAGGAGGATGGTGATGAGTACGTAGGGAAACGTGGCCGTGAAATACACCACCTTTGGGAGGAGAGGGAAGACACAAAGCCAACATCTGCTTTAAAGGGAGCATATAGGATTTGCAAGGCCTCCCCCCAAAAAATTATTGAGTTTGAGACAGAAAATGGACTCAACAGTTTGTAAACAGTGCTAACAGTCACCATTGGAAATTTTGGTTCATCAGATGCTGGGTTTCGTCCGAACGATTTTTGGAACAAACATAAAGTAAACTATTCTTCATGTTTTATAAGAAAAGATCGAGTCGGGTTTTTGCTATTTTCTCTTGACTCAGATGTCCAATTGAGCTCGAATTTTCACAGGTTTATTATTTCATGTACATGTACATGTTTGATCAGACAAAGTATGAGTGCATTCCTGTGACCTTTACCAATCATGTATTGTACCTTTAATAGCAAGCCAATTTTAATATTTTTCTGTATAACAGCATCAAAGCACTTAGCAGGAATAAACGGCAACCAGACGAGGTCAGATTGTCTAGAATTTCTTTGGGCTCATCAGTCTGGTCATGGTCAGACTGACGGCCAAAAACTAGAATCCGACTGCTTTGCTGAAAAAGGATAATTTTTCCACCTCAATTTGTAACAAGAATTTCTCTACTTCCACAATGAAAAACAACTAAATGTCACTACCAACAATCTTTTGTAGTTTTGTTTTTTATAAATTCAGAAAGATGGCAAACTGACAAAGTTTATGATAAACCACGGACTAACAATTTAGTATCTCAAAATCATGTATGATGTCAGATCCATTTACAGGGGAGGGTGAAATCGGGTACCCAGTATTTACAATTCAATGACCACTTATTAGGATTCAAAACAGACTTGATACAAACGTCACAAGGAATTGATGCACCGATGGCAAATGATAGTATATTGATGATGTAGCAATTTGTGAACTGTTCTTCACCACAAACTAAGCGAATTACATTGTTCTATTTGATTTACATTGTACAATTTCTAGGATAAGGAATCTCAATTGCATTCTGCGGGATATAAATGGACCCGTGGCTTTTACAAATCATGTTAAGAATTCCATTCTTTCACGGACACACAATTTTGCATCTAGAATATTCTCTTGCCAAAATGAACATTTTGTTATCAATTATTACATTTATAATCTGAGAGCAAAAAACCCCTAAAACCCAAAACAACTATAAAATAACACCTCCAAAAGTGCAAATTTGAAGATAAACAATTAATGATAATGGGTCTACTTCATTTTTTTCACGGAAACATTGTTCAGAAGAGAAATGGCTAAATATACGGGACATTGTTGCTGGGACAAAAAAAAGAGTAGGAGTAGTATTTGTGGATTTTTGCGTAGCAAGCTTCTGAACACTTCTCAGTGGATTAACAGCCAATAACCCTCATATCACGGTGAGTTATGTTTCCTGGAAATCCTGTTAGAGTTCTTAAATCAGTCACCATGCAATGGCAGCAATGCATGCAAAACAAAACACAGTATTGGATGTGTGTACTGTTTGTACATGTACGTCATTCGCAATATGCCTGTACACTGCACAGTGAGTAGTGCCCATGGGTCAACCCATACTGATAACTTCTTTGGTACAGGGCTCGACCTTAACGCTAGCCCGGCGTACAATGGCTAGTAAAAACGGCTGCGGGCTAGTAAAAACCCTTGCCCAACTTGCCCGGCGGGCTAGTTAAAATATGTGTGCCCTTTTCTTCTCGGCCGCGGTGCCCCCTGAAATTGTGTCTTTTATTTCCCGTAAATTACCAATCTTACATCCACCCCCCAAAAAAAGCAGTTTTCCTACCGAGAAAATCCGGCCACGATCCACGGTACCGAGCCCGACCTGCCGCAACTGCACCATACAGCGCGCCCACTACATACCGTACCACCATCATCTACACACACGTGTTTACGTTGCATTGCATGCATGCACAGTAGACTTCCGGACCATTTCGCTGGTGCACGTTTGCTTTGAATTTGAGGCCATTACGTGCGCGGATACCAGGCGTGGAAAAGTCGGTATGCATGCGGCCTGTGCTATGTTTACGTTCTCCATGCGATCGTCATTTTCGGAAGGCCATTCACGATAATCGAGCACTGAAAAGAGTTTTTCTACTTGGCCAAATGGACAAAATAACTAACTGGAATTCAAGCAACATTTAGCTGATCAGGAAAATGCAATTTACGGTACTTTGGAAGGACGGACGGTCAGAATATTTTCACAGGGATCTCGCAACGATATGGTCATTCGAGGTATCAAGTTTTCGATCGAGGGTTGGCTGTTACGCCACTTGTACTAGTACTAGCGGCATATCTGTCCCTGTCATTTCACAGGAGTTTTAAGGCGATTCTTCATTATTTTGTACTTGTAGGCTCCAAAACAGTGTTTGGCCTCGGTGCCTTTCCTTTATTAAAAAAATGGCCTCTTTGCCTCTGGGTTTGGCCGCAGTGCCCCTAAAATGTCCACTTTCTTGGGGCCAAAATGGCAGTGCCCTAGAATCATTGAAATTTGAGGCCTGATCGCTTCTGATTCGCACCTTGAAAGAATTTCGTGATTGACTCGCCATGTCTGAGTGCAAAATCGATGTATTTGAGTATGGTGCTCCAGAGAAGAAACGGTTTTTTAATGGATCGATTTTAGAAGAACATCCCGACTCCACTACCAGCGACAGTGATTTCTAGCCAACGATGAACAAAAGTAAAAAACCTGTTTTAATTGTTTGGGTTTTTTTTCACATATTTCATGGGCTAGTAAAAGTCTCTGCGGGCTAGTAAAAAACACAATTTACTAGCCCGGCGGGCTACTGTCAGAAAAAATAAAGGGCAAGCCCTGTGGTAATAGTCAGTATACTGAACCTTTATCTACGGATATCTAATAACTCATCACCTGTTACCAGGTACCCCGATAAACCGTTGACAATAAAGCACCTTTGTACTCTACCATAAAAACAATCTTATGGGGTGTGAAAACACAATAATTTCCCCATGTCTTAAAAATCCAAAAAGTGTAAAGATATTAAATGGTGAGACTCGTTCCATTGCAGTGCTCCAGAGTAAAATCTCTTCTTCTTTTTTTTTTTTTTGGGGGGGGGGGGTGTAGGGGAATGTGGCACAACTGTAGAGAAATTCCTTTTTTTTGAGGGGGCAGGGGCCCAAATGGAAGTGGGTGCTGCACTCTTCCAAGTACAGTGCAAATAATAATTCAGGAAGCAACAAAGGTCTTCCCGGCCATTGCCTTGGTGCATCTCAGATATTTATACAAAATTGGGAGACATTTTCAACACAGACTTGTCTCCCTGCCAAGGAAAAAAAAAAAAAAATTGCAAAAACCCTTTTAGAATAAAATGCCTGCCAGAAAAAAACGTATATTCACCAGTCACAGTAACATTTTTATAACATATTTACAGATATCACTTTTAGCATTAATTGTATACAAGTAACAAAGTGATACATTTTGAAATACATGTGTACATATTGTTATCTGTATGGCACCAAATGATAACAATTATTCGTAGGAGTACAAAGGGCGTGTTATCTTTGTAGCATGTGACAAACATAAACTATGTATTTGTTTTTGTATCTAGTTTGTGTTGTGTTGGGGGCGGGGCAGACTTTACATAGAGATACATAGACAAGGACCAGGCAATCAAATGTTAGTGAACATTTTGAGAATTATTAAATAGGCCTTTTCACACACACTACAGCACCCTTTTAGCATCGAAATTATAACCCGTCTACCGGTGTCTACCAAATGTCAACATGGGTCAATCATACACTGCATTCACACAACATACTGCACAAAATGCACTTCAAATGTGTTACACAAGATGCAAATGTGTTACACAAGTTGAGGAAACTACCACTCTCGACGAAACATTGAAATTTTCAACAGGGTCAACAGCTCTCATCCCACCTTTACAATAATTTAGGGTGTGTTTAAACACGGGTCAAGTGCTTTACACCGGTCCACATACTGGTAGTGTAAATATCTGGACTTGGGTAGAAAAATGGGCAGTCATGCAGGACGGACTGTGTACATATATCAAACGTGGAAATTCCATTTGGTGTGATAAGGCCTATTCAACGCTGGACATTTGATTCATCCCAAAGCCCAATCCCTCTCCAATCAATACTATGATTCCAATCACATCGAAACAAAAGGAATGGGGTTAAAGCACTGAACAAACTTGAGCATTTAGGACACATACAAATATTTGTATTTTACTGACCTTGCCGGAGCTTTTCACACCTTTGAAAACGCACAAATACACCAGAGCCCAGGACAGGAGAAGACAGAGTACTAACTGCCAGTTTAACGAGCCTAAATCGTGGAGTCCTTCCGACAGGTGAACCTGGAGAATTTTGCGTCTGAAGGAATGGAGTAGAAACAGGAAAAAGGACCCAAATTAGTCAAATCTAGAGAGCTTCTATAGGAAACAGGACGTTTACGATGACTTGCAGATTGCAGAAATTCTCAGTCTGGCCCAAAAGCTCTGCAAACCTAAGATGTTGTCATGTTTACCCATATCCGTTATAAAGAAAGAGTTAAGTTCATCTTGTTCAATCATCCATTTTGGCATATCAAACTAAATCTGGATTGGTTTAGTTTTGTTGTCAATCATTTTTTCAGGGGATCTGGATTCTTTTTTTTTTCCATTCAGAGGATCGTGACTCTTTTGGTGGTCGGCATTCCAGGGGATGGGAATTTAGTTTTTATAGAAGGAAGAATTTATTTCTGGGTATGGCGTTGCTATTCAAATGCTCAAAAGCATCATCACAATGCCTATAGGCATTCTGTTATTTCTTCCAGGGATCGAAAATTTAGTTTTAGGGGGAAGAATTGATTTCAGGGGATCGGCATTTCTTTTCAAACGGTCAAATACATCACCACAATGCCTGTGAAAGGCATGAGGTCAGGCCGTGTTCCTCACAATAGGAAACATCCACTATTGTTCAGATTCTAGTCCCCTGTGAAGAATTGACGGAACGCGGCTGGATTCAAGAGAACAATCAAAATATTTTCGGTGCTGCACCTTCAATGATCCCCTGATCAAAGGTGAAGTCCACTGAGGTCAGTTTTTGACATTGACAAAAGCCTGTGGTGCTAGATTCCTGTCCGCTCAAAGAGTGACTCAGTAATATTCAGTAAACAGGCATGCAACTTGGACTTTCCAAAAAATCAGCTGATACAAGGAAAAGTTGCAAGCCTGAGTAAAGTTGTGCCAGCACAAAAATGGGGCAATCCAAGCGTATCAATTTTCACAGTATTTAATCTTTTTTACAGGGACCAGTTAAATTTTTGATATGAAAGAAATATCACGATATCAGTAAATATCCTGCAAACAAGCTTGAATGAACTCACAAATTTGGGGAAACGGTACTTACTCCCAAAACTCAGTGACTGAACTTGTGCGGTTGATGGCGTTGAGCATATCGCAGTCCAACGGCGTATCTGTCACGTTGACCATCGAGGTTGGTGTCACAGTTGGGATGGTCATGTTCATGCTGAGGAGATCGCACTTCCAGAAGTCAGAGCCTTCCACCCCGAGATTGTTGGGGTCGCGGCATGTTGGCAAGTTGAATTCGTTGTTGCAGTTGGCCCACGGGAGGACCGAGGTGAAGGACATGAACAAGTAATAGATTGACCAGGCCAAAATGACGATGTAGTAGATGTCCAAGAGGATGAGGATGACCACACTGGCCAGCCCAATTCCTAAATTGCAAAGGGGAGGAAATGTTGTACAATTAAACAATTAAACAATTAAACAATTCCATCTTATTAGATACAAGTACATATTTATAAGCACATCAATAAAAAAGACTACAAGAATATGGAAACATATCATAATCATTTCTACTCATATGAACGAAAGTGTATCACCTTTAGACAAAACTACTGACAAAAGCACTGGCAATTAAATATTCATTTATTTTTAAACAAAAATTAAGGAATAAATTAGTTACAAGTTACGGATCAAATTACATATGATAAAAACAAACTGTTTCATGAATTCTTCAATTTCATTTCAATGAATTTCAGGTGTTAAAAAAATAACAAGCAAAGGAAAATAACAAAAAATCTGGTTTAAATTTGAAGTACATGTATGGACCAAACAATGCAAATATAAATCTCTCTGTGAGATGAGGAAAAAAGATCTTATAATTCAAACAAATGAAGCTGAAACTCACCCTTGAATATTGGAACAAGTTTCCATACACCAATGCCTCCGAGGGCCATGTACTGTCCGATCCCCAGCTCCATCAGTAACAAGGGTACCCCGGCCACAACCAGACATACCAGGTAGGGGATGAGAAACGCACCTGGCAAGTTGGGAATGCAAAGACAAATACCTTAAATAAGTGGCTCCAAAACAATCATTGCAACCTACACAAATGTTTAAGCAGTATGCTTTTTGTTCATGGGTATCCAAGTCAGTGTGGTCAATCTTTTCCTGTAGTAAAATTGTGGGTATCCGTGTCAGTCTATCAAAAATAATTAATCAGTTTCCCTTTTGGTTATTTGATGATTATATTATTATAAAAATACTTAAGTTAACACTTAACGACTAACTAGGAGAGTACGTACATAAGCTTTCATAGTAACAACTATCAGACTATTATTGGAAAGCTTTTATCCGCAAAACCTAAAGGACCAAGCTGATGAAACTGCAAAAAAATTCAAATGTATGGGGACAAACCAGCCTGCATTCATCTACTACATATTCATGTTTCTACATTCTAGTCAAAGACACGGGGTTAGTGTCTTTTACGCCACCCACATTATTTTCAGTATTTATTTAGCTTCTTCTGTTCCAAAATGAGATTTTTTACTTAAAACAAATTTTATTCATGGGTCCTGTAAACCCTAAAATGAACATATTTCGAAAAAATTTCAGTGAAAAAGAACCCAGTTTCTTACCCAAATAAATACTGAAAACAGTATGGGTGGCATAAAAGACACTATGCCAAAGACACAATGACTGTGACTATTGATTGAATGTCTAATTTCTTTGGCAATTAAGACACCCCATGAATGACGTCAAATAATCAATCTTTATGCAATTAGGTGATTTAAGTAAGTCCAGCCCCACTTAAAACCAACGTATGATATGGTACAAATAATAAGGAATTCATGCACTGCAAAAAAATTAATCCCAGGAAAAATTGTGTTAGTGAAAAAAACACACCAACATTTCCTGTGTAAATTGTAAGCAAGTTTGTTTACTTTGCACAATATAGGGCCTAGAGTATGTACTTCGCTTCAAAATAGGCCTTAATAATATACTTTTTCCGTTGCCCCCCCCCCCTCGTTAAGTCTTGTTATACGGTATATAAAACCTTGAATGGGTTTTCTTTCTCTTTTAAATATTTTCTAAAAAAACCCACCAGTATTATTAGAAAACATGTAACATAAAAACCCGTAATAACTTAGGTCATTTATTTCAGAATTTGGAAGTGACGTCTCAATAACGGTACCTGCACGACGTAGAATATTGTTGAGTCATTTAATAGGTAGGCCTTCCCTGTCCCTGAGAAGTGAAAAACATAATGTGGAATGCGCATGGGACTGAACTGGTACGCCCCTTAACATGGCGTAAAAAAGATTTGAGGCAAAATTAGGGTAAGATTTTCACTGACAGACAACACTTTGACACCATGTGCACAAATCCTATGGGACTAAACTGGTGGTTTCAGGTCAACTCGGTCCGTAACCAACTCGGTCCGAGTCAACTCGGTCCGTGACCAACTCGGTCCGTAACCAACTCGGTCCATGACCAACACGGTCCATAACCAACTCGGTCCGAGGCCAACTCGGTCCGTAACCAACTCGGTCCGTGACCAACTCGGTCCCTATGAGAAAATGCACGCAAAAACGTCTGGTAATTTAGTTGCAGCAAAACGAGTACGTAGTCTCGCAAATTGCGTGAATTTAACTATTTATTTAGGCCTATTTATTTATTTATTCATTCATTCATATCTTAAAAACATTATAAGAATAAAAAATACATTGGCAGGTGCTGAGGGATGACAAAAAGTATAAAAAAAAAAAAAAAAAAAAACTGTCATCAAAAGACGTTCCCAAACACCTGCCAATTATAAATCTTATTATGTATATACACAGATTAATTAAAACAAAGCTAAAAAATAAAAACACAAAAACACAAAACAATCATCATTATTATTCACTAATTGATTTATTAATTTTAAAAATAAAAAGCACGTTTTCATTAGGCATTTGACTTCGTGTATAATTTAATTGATATTTTAATTAAAATTGTATTGTGCCATTTTATCAAATAATTATGGTATCAACATAATAAGATATAATTTATTTCTTCACGGTTTCAGCCACAAACAAAACATATATGAAATTAAAAAACATTAATTCAAGTAGCCTACATGTTGTACACTGCTGCTGCGAACTGGATTCTTGTTTGTGTACGTTTTCCCATAGGGACCGAGTTGGTCACGGACCGAGTTGGTCACGGACCGAGTTGGTCACGGACCGAGTTGGCCTCGGACCGAGTTGGCCACGGACCGAGTTGGCCACGGACCGAGTTGGTTTCGGACCGAGTTGGTCTCGGACCGAGTTGGTCACGGACCGAGTTGACTCGGACCGAGTTGGTTACGGACCGAGTTGACTGGCACCCAAACTGGTGCCCAACAGAGGGCGTTTTGAGATTAAATAAAAAAAAATTAAATAAAAATAAACACCCTGTAAATCTCACTTTTCAGGTAGGAAACCCAGTTTCTTAAAGCTTGAATTTAATTTAAGTTAACTCTTAAATGATAAAATGCCCTATCTGTTTTGTCACAGAGTGGAAATCTTTCCAAAATTAGTGGCAATTGGGCTAGCAAAATGCCGTCAACATGTGCTTGTTTTCGTGGACTAGTTTTTGTCATTGGGGTCATAATCATAATGACATTGTTAACAAATTACCCGGATGTCAGCGCTGATCTATTGTGTTTCTGTGACTTATAATTTCCCCCCATTTTTCCATTCATATCTAGGGAAAAATCTCACCAAATTTGAAAAATATACAAGAATCTAAAAGAACATACCTCCACCATTCTTGAAACACAAGTAGGGAAACCGCCACACATTGCCCAGACCCACGGAGAAACCGATCAAAGCGAGCAGAAAATCCAGCTTGCTGCTCCACTGCTCACGTTCCATAGGGGCTCCTTTTTTGGTCGGCACGGCACCGGCTTCGGTATCATCCAAATTACCCGTCGTAGTCATGACTCCATCGACGTTAGTGGCAGCCATGGCCGTCCCATCTTGGTCGTCCTGGACGTGATTTTCATCGGTGCCCATTCTGGTTATTTTCTCGGTCAGATTTCAGTGGGAAATATTATCGAAATGATGTTAATAATGCTGATTCCCTTGTCTCCTAATTTTCACACAAAATTTGCAGCACACAACCTTTTCACGTGCTGCCCAGTTTGGCTTTGTGGTCGCCTGGCTTCCGTCTGGCTCCTTAATCTATATGGCATGTAGTACGTCAAGGTAACGTGCACGTACATGTAACTGTATGGACATCAAGAACGCATGCAGAAAACAGTGTATGGAAATTTACCCGCCCACAGTACCAAATACGCGTGCGCACCAGCGACCACGTGCAAGCCTTAAATAAACATAAAAACATAAGTGCCAGCCCCATATCCGTCGTGTAAAATAATGCACAGTCATAATTAATAATACACATTATAGAGATACATACTAATTAGCATTTATCTACAAAGTAATTTGCATGTATCTCCATGACACTGATCACCTATGCACTAATATCTATCCTCCAGCTGAATTAAAATTGTATCCAATGACCAAAAAATAACTCAGTAACCTCATTATTTTAAGGAAGACAGGAATATTCATTAACAAGAGGCACAGCTAGACAATTATTACAAAAGGATCCTTTTTATAACTCCATTATATAGGCCTAACTGTGTAATGTTATGCTGGCTACTAACTCAAAATTCTCCCCTGTGCCGGCTCAATTATGCCAACCAGCGCCATGGCCAGATCTATTGTCCTCCGAGTCCATTAAAAAGTCTGGTTGAACCGTTGAAATGGCAGAATTGATCGCATTTTCAGAATAATTCAAGACAATGAATGGTCACCATTGGTTGCGGTGTTGGAGTCGGGGGTACGGTGAGCAGGGGTGGGGGTAGGGGGGGGGGGGGGTCGGCGGTACCGATGCAACCTTTTTTTGTGGGAGAATCAAGGATTAGTTTTCATTCTCTTATTACAGTCTTTTTTGAAGAAACTGTTGCATGTAAAAACAGCACACTTATGTCTTATGATCGAGTGGGGTACGGTTTCTGCCGTCTAAATGTCGGCGATCAGTGATCTAGTTTGGTGATCTTATTGCGATAAACTTAAACCGAGTGAATTTGCAGAACATTCAATCTTCTTAACATACTTTATTTAAGACCCAAATTCTACTTTTTCTGAAAAAAGGAGAACTATTGGCCTTCATTACTATTTAACTATACACTGTTCGTTTCGTCTTGCATCGATGATTCGATTGATTCCCGATTATTCCCGCCAAATTATTTTTGACGTACGGCATGGTCGCCTCAAATCTTTTTGGTAATTGAAAAAGAGCGCCACCATGCGAGATCTTTGGGTTATGCTGACCTGATAATTATTGGCGCGTTACTCTCTCAGTAGCGGTAGTGAGGCCTATATACCCCCAAGAAAAAAATGACTATGATCATCCGTCTCTCTCTGCATTGGTTATAATATTATCAGATCCACAGTCAATGGACTTAGAAGAGTAAGGAAGTGGAATATACCTAAAGCCCATAAAGTACAGGCCCACGGTATGTAGGCAGTATGAATCAATTAAAGCTCAGCGGGACAATTCTAGAACTAGTACCTCTGTGGTTACCAGGTGCCCTTTACGCAGCTGTGATTGGTTCTAGAAGTAGAAGGCGCGGCCATAGCATGCGTCCGCCGGACAAACTATTTTGACTGATAAGCATATTCATGAAAATGAAGTCCCACCCGCAAAGTCGATTCACCATCCCAAGACCAAAACACCCCGAAAGTAATGATACACAAAGCTCCCAAAAACTCGAAACACCTCAAACACTCAAGACACCTGTACTCCCAAAACACCCTTAACCCATGGCCTTCCTTCCTCCCGTGCTTAACACTGAAACACCCAAAACACAAAACAGTGATTCTTAAAATACCCGAAACAATCCCCCCCCCCACAATACTCCCCAAAATACTCATAACAAGGGAAACTCTCAAGACACTCTATTACCCGAAACACCCCCAATATTATTTCAAAACACCCAAAACACTAATTTGACCTAAAACACCTAGAACACCCAAATAACCCATAACACCCAAAACATCCCAAATTTCTTATAAGACAACAAAGACACACAACGGATACCACAAAGCCCCAGACACCCAGATACCCCCAAACCCATTAATCAAAAACACCCAAAACACGATTTCACACAAAAACACAAACCCCAAACCCTCAAAACAATCAATATATGAAATTATGGGCGATTCAAAATATAGTCTGGTTCCCGGACCCAAAAAGCTCCCGACTATCGTCTGTCCAAGAGTCGTCAGGGAATCTTTGGGCAGGGAACCAGACCATTCAAAATAGTGCACCCAAATGATCCGCAAGGCGAATTGGCCAATCACAATGAGCGAACTTGATCGAATGAGCGAAATTCCGCGCATTGTAATTGCGCATTGTAAACTCTTTGCATTTTGGAGCTCGTAAAAGCACCCCCATGACAAACATCCACAACAATCCATAAAAAAGAGAGAATCCGAAACACCCAAAACCGCAATAATTGGAATGGGCCTTAAAGGTAATATCATACTTTGGTTTTTGTCAAAGAAAATAATACAGATTCATGGGCAAAAAAAAAATCAATACTGATACAATAACAGTCATCTGTGAAAATTTCAGTTCTAACGGTGGCCACTGAGGAAACAGTGAAAAACGGCCACAGTATTTCTTAAGTCTTTTCTCTTTTATTTTTCATATTTATTTTGGTCACTGGTTTTACTCTTTTCTGGGTAAATGCAGCATTTTAGGCAGAACATTTCAACAGTAAAAACCAATGATCCCCCCAAAAACATAATGGTGAAAAGATTGATTGTTGACTGTTGCTCTATCTTTCTTGATTTTTGCTCAAGAATCTACATTTCTTTGACAACAACCAAAGTATGACATTACCTTTAAACAAGGTCGAGGAAAGTTTTAATAGTCAGATCCATGTAATATCTGCCAAGGGTTTCCCAACGACACTCATCAGTCTGAAACAGGATAGACTGAGAAATAGATGGCGCTATTGCATATTACTGCCCTGCAGGTTGCATTCGCTGCACTATTATAATGTACTGGAGGATCACGTGACCAAAAAAGTCAATTTCTGACTTTTTACGGAAAAAATCCGAAACATTACGAACTCGTTTTCGTTCAACTTCGGATAGTAACGTTGACTTCCGGCTATTTCTGACGGGTCAGGCGAGGTCAAGTTCTTCAGGGAAAGACACGCGTAGTGTAAATGTTTCATTCCGGCTACAGTTAGCCCTAATAGAGTATAATTATTGTTCACATACAACAGAGCACTTTTCCATTATGCACTTTTGAGGAGTTTGTTGTATGTTTTTTTCCCACTCTTTGATTTCATATTCTGTCCAGATAAAATTGCATGTGCTTACAAAAGTGCAAAAATGAATGCTAAAATTGAATCTCGCTAAACTCTAAAACTAGCTTCCGCGCCTGCGCAAACATGACAGTTGTGTCATGTTCTATTTTTAACCGTAGCCGATACCTGACCTAAGATTTTTAATAAGAGTCGTCAGGGAATCTTTGGGCATGGAACCAGACTAACTATCTTCCACATATCCTTTTGAGGAACAGACAATCGTGTTATCGTGTCAAGCTACAGCCCTGGGGTTCTGTGCTGTAATTATAAATTTTGGCTCTAAATTTGGCTCTTACAAAGTATTTCGCCTTGTATGGTTCGTGAAAACCGATGGGTTTGCATTAATTTTGTGTGTAATAAACACACATTTTCAGTATTGTTCGTCCAAACTGGTAGACTTCAGAAACGGACGGTTCCGCCGTGAGATTTTATTTTTTGTTTTACATGAAAGCCAATGAAAGGATCATCTTGTGTTGTGCTCCCTGATGAAAAAAAGTACTGTCGTGTAGATAGAGATCTGCCGCCTCCCATAATGAAAATAAGGGCCTGTTTGTTTCGGCACGCGATCAGTGATCTTGCAGATCCACGTCCCATGCAGAATATACACCTTTTTTAATAGGATCCGGATCAGCAGGAGCCAGGATAACTAATCTCGTGCTTGAAACAAATAGTATCATAAATTGGTGCAGTATTTAGATTTGAGTTGTCTTAGAATGTCTTGGACCATACACTACTGAGGTTTCCGTGAGCATTCACCAAGAAGAGACTCCCAGCTACTTTGTTGACAAAATAAAAAATGACAAACAAACAAACAAACAAACAAACAAACAAACAAACAAACAAACAAACAAAACTAATTCAATTCATTAGACATATAGCTTCATTGTTTATTGTCGTTATTCATGTTGTATAACAAATGAAGTCTTTAAACCAAAGGAAGTTAGGATTAAACTTTTGAAATCATCTATTATGTATCCTTCTGTGCCTCAAGCTGAACAGCCAGAGACATAACTATCCCATTTCTATAATTCTAAGGGCGTTTACTAAACAGAGGCTCAGGCTCCGTCTCAGGCTCCGGCTCCATTTCGTGACTATTCTGAAATAACGGGTTCAAAATAGAGACTTTTGGCTGCATGCGGTTCGGAAGTAGATCCTCTGGAGTTTGAAAAAGATTAAAGAAAGACAGAGCTTCAGCTTCAATGAAACACCACAACCTATATTTTCAGCATATTATGGATGTCAGAGTTGGAGCCTGAGCCTGAGCCTCCGTTTCGTAAACGCCCTAAAGAGCAAGACTGGAAAGCCGTGCACAAGCTGTGTATGTGAGGCAAACACAAAATCGTAACTTAGCCGAAGCCTCAGATGATATGATAGGCTCAAGGAATTTGGGACCCTATCTCTGAGACATCGGTGTTTCATCAAAGCACACAACCTGGTCCACCTGTTTACTGTTGGCTCGCCTTAGTTTGTAACCAACAATGTTTTCTCTCATTCTAACCACCGTCCACGTATGGCTGCACTTATTGCTCAAAGAGAAAACATCCTTTCCATGAGTGCAGGGAAGTCGACATTGAACGCACTGCATGCACTGCATGAAGCAAACTGAGGTGCTTCAGAGTTTGGTGTCTATGTTCTCACCAAACCTCACATCACGTCCTCTATGAACGATTGGTTACAGGAGCCGTGGCCGGAGTCAGTATCTGCCAGATTGCGTAGGGCCATGGAGGTTCTGTAAGACAAGGCGAACACGGTGGAACGCCTCCTGTTTCTCTCCATAGCGTCCATGCTCATGGTCGCCTCTATCGTTTCATCCTCGGAGCTTTCCCCCAGTCCGTCTGCATCAGGTCGCTGCGCTGCGACTGAGCTCTGTTTGCGCTTGAAGAGACCTCTCTCGTGCCGTTGCTGTGTCTCCTCAACAACTCTGCGAGGGGAGCCCAGGGAGTAACTGCCGTGCCTCCCCGCCCGGGCCTTCCAGAAACGTCTGGTGGTTACCTCAGCACGTTTGATCCGTTCCTTCTGCGCCCTCCACACTCCTTTGAATACGATGGAGATGATGCTTAAACCGAGCAAGAAGTAAATCAGCATGGCGGTCTTGTACAGCCAGTCTTGCTTCACCGTCATCTGTCGGTCTTCCATCCCGTAGATAAGGTCTCCAAAGCCGATGGTGCTGAGGGATATGAAACTAAAGTATTCGGCATCAATTAGGGACCACGTCTCCGTGTTTGAGAAGATGATCCCTGGGATGGTGACCACGAACATCCAAACAATGACGAAAGTTACCAGTCCTCCGAGCGCCTTGCGGGTTCGCCGTGACTTCACGCAAGCTACTGCCTTGTCGAATAGCCGAATGGACTGGTGCCACAGACTCTGGAACGTATCCCCGACCACAGAGAGCATTGTATAGCAAAGCGGTATACCAACGATGGCGAACACTATGCAGAAAATCTTACCGCCTACCGTTATGGGAACCAGCCTTCCATAACCTGTGGAAACGAGCGTTGAGAACATTTTAATATAGACCCGGAGACGATGTGTAATTGCCCGTGTATTTCAAACAGTGTTTTGTTCACTTTTGCGTTTACGGACACATGTGAGGTTAGAAAATGCCCTGGATGCACTAACACACGATACAAAACGTTACCTCGTTTTGTAAATTCGATCCAACTATATTGTATGTATAATGTATTGGCTAGGCCTGCTACAGGCAATCTTTTGTTCACGTTTAATTTTTAGTCAGATGACGACTAAGAGATCAAAGTGGTAATGAAAGAAAATGTTAGCTCGGTCGGGTTTAACTATAAGGGAGACAGTGAAAAGATACAAGAGACAGTGAAAGAAATGATGTAAAACGTACCGACCGTCGTCAAGATCGTCGCAGCGAACACTATCGAATTGGGCCAGGACCAGAAAGCAACTACCCCTCCTTCATCGGCCACGGTCGACGCCGATATGACGCCCTTCGCCCGAGCCACACCAGCCTGCTGCAGGATCGCCACCAGTTCCTCGCCGGACACGCACCGGGAATGGTTATCGGTGAATAGAGCCAGATACTGGAAGAATTCGTTCCTGACCGCCACGGATGGCCCATCCTCCAGTGCGAGGAAGGAGTAGGCCCCGAGGACAATGTACAAGACAAACAATGGTAGAAGGAGTAGTGCTTTGACGAAGGCTCTCATTGTATAGTTCAGGCTTCCTATTGAACACGCACAAAGTAATGATTTGTACGTTGTTCAAGTTTAAGTGCCATACCTGCATCCTATCGTTCCGAGTGCATCTAGGTTGACTGCTTCGTGTATCGGGTAAAAACGATAATGTATGGTAAATCACGGTCACAGTCTGTCAAAGTTACCATAGCAACTCTTTCGACGAAATGTGCGGGTTTAATTTCAGACGAGTTTGGGTCATTTTGCAACCGGCACGTTTTATACACTTCACTCCTTGAAACGCTTTCCAACTAAAGCAAACAATGTATCGAAGAACACATCGTTAAAACGCCTGTGATATCAATTGCAGTTATTTTCATTTCTCACTAAAAGGACAGTGCAAATATTTATTGGTAGAATGATACATCAAGTGCAAATATTCATTGGTAGAATAGAATGATACATAAATACAGACCGAAGGCTTTGCATAGTCGAGAGAGCAACGAAGTGGTAACACATTGAATGTATATATTGGTACTTAAAGGTAATATCATACTTTGGTTTTTGTCAAAGAAATGCAGATTCATGGGCAAAAATATCAAGACAGATACAGTAACAGTCATCTGTGAAAATGTCAGTCCCATACGGTGCCCACTTTTAAATACAGCATTTCAGGCGGAACATTTTTAACCACGTATATATGTTTCTACCACCACCATCTTCATACCCTGTAAGTTATACGTAAATCTGTTAACATTTCTGTATTGGCTTCTTATCAAAGTATGATACCTTTAACTCTTCAAAGAAGAGATGTGTTGTTAAAAGAACTTTAAAGGGCATGTTCAACATTGGTATAGATGACAGAGCAGCTGCAGGCTGTTCATAATTTGATTTGTCATGGAATAAAAGCAGACCTGTGAAATGTTCAGCTTATTGGTCAATGGGAAACAGTAGAAATTAGCAATTGTTTTAAACCAAATTGTGTGGGAATAGCTTTTTTTTTTTTTTTTCTATCTTTCCAAGATCAAACATGTTTTAGTGTTTGGATTTTACTCTTTTATGGATAAATGCAGTATTTCAGGCAGAAACATTTTTTACAGTATGTTTCTATATACCATCACCATACTCTGTAAGTTATACGTAAATATGTGAACATTTCTGTTTTGGTTTGTGATCAGTGTTGTATTTGCTCTTTTATCACCCATGATTGTGCGGAGACATGGAGGAGATCCAAACAATAATCACAATTATTTCTTTCTATTTTCCAGTAATCGGTTCTTGGCTAGGTAACCTTGGACATACAAGGCTTTTATTGGGAAAGGCGACCCGTACCCGTATAGCCAATCGGCGTCGTCGTATTATTTATTATGTACAGTACATGCAGTCAAGTACACGTAAGATGAAACCATTGCAGTGATTTTGTGGAGTGACTGGAAACCAGTCTAGTGTTGAGGCCCATCGATGGCCTTGATGGATTTGATGGTAATTCCTTTACCTTGATATTTTTTTAAAAGAATCTTTTGCTGAAAATCTAACGAAATGATATACTTATAATTTTATGAACTTTTCCCCGAATCAGAAACAGCTATAAATATAAGCCACTGTGAAGTGTTAAATGCGTAAAGTTTGAGTGTGAAGAATGCATAATGAATATAGTGCAGCCAGTGCACCAAACTTGGCCATGATATTTCTTCTGTGAACGTATACTACTAATATTTGGTAAATTCGTTATGATGAAGCTAACCATCTAAAATGCGGCTTCGGCCATGATTAATGTATAAATGTGCATAATTAATCACGCGAGGAAAACTCCAGCCATCACCACCGTCTGGCTATCGAGGTGACTGAATGAGATCGGGACTTATGACCTGTCTCTACCAAACGAAATCCAAGGGGCATAGGATTACGTGGACGTCTCAATGCATTCAGTATTCAAATAAGTGGCAAATAGACCCTAGTAACGGTGCATCCAGGCTTGTCACATTCCCTGTATATACCATGGAGAAGATAACACCAAATCTAAACAGAAAACGGGTACCAGACTACTTGGAATCCAGGGCCCTTTTCCAAACCTCGGCTCCGGCTCAGGCTCCGACTCCATCTCTGTCATCCATATGCTGAAAATAGAGGTTGTGGTTTTTCATTGAAGCTGAAGCTCTTTTTTCCTTTTCAAACCAGAGAATCTACTTCCGAACCACAGCCAAAAGTCTCTATTTTGATACCCGTTATTTCAAAATTGACTCAAGAAATGGAGCTGGAGCCGGAGCCTGAGCCGGAGCCGAGGTTTGGAAAAAGGCCCAGGGGCCGATTTCACGAACGCTTTGCGATCATCGTAAAGCCCAAATCCATCGCTAAACAGAAAATCGATCGCTACTTTGTGTAGGAATTTTCTGTTTAGCGATGTATTTGGGCATAGCGATGATCGCAAAGTGTTAGTGAAATCGGCCCCTGGTCTCGGTTTGATTCGGCAGCTTCGAACTTAGGATGAATGTATCGTGAATAGGGTCTCTGCTCAGGTATTTAATGACACCATATAAATTATTTAACCGCCACCCAGACCACTGACGGTAGGCCTATAGAGTATAGACACTCCCTTGGAATACATTTTGCCATATAGACCTAGGTATGGTTGTCGGGACCTGGTAGGCTATTAAATCATTTTCTTCATGCTGCTAGTATAAAACCAAGTCATGCGATTGATAATATGGACCGAGGTTAAAGGAATTTGACAACCCGCACATTTTACCTGTATTCCGCTGTCGCGCGATATGAAAGCTAACGGCTTAATTCTGAATGCTATAAAGACAACGACCTCTGTGATCAACGAATCACTGCATATACTTCCAACCATTTTGTTCTTTGCAGACAAACAAACGAGCAGTGCAAAGTTAAAATACTGATTTTGATTAAAGCTCGTGAACATCTTTGTGGAGGATTCGTCTTTGGAGACATCATTGCTTTTCGGGAAAGACGCGTAATTCTGATCGTGATCTGTAGTCGAGTCACAACCATCAAACCGATATTGTTTTGGCATCATTATATTGTTTGTCTAGGTGTTATATTTCACAATTAAGACGCTCTACCTCAGTTTCTGACAGTTGCATCGTCATGAAGGCCTGGAAGAAATGCATCTTGCTCCTGACGGCTCTATTCGTCTATCTCTCCTTTGGCGCTATCATCATCGTCAAATTTGAAGAGACAAACGTGAACTTTCAGCAACGGACATTTTTCAAGCACTTGGCGGACTTCATCGACAACCACTACGCATGCGGTGTGACCCCGGATGAGCTGCTGTCGTTTCTAGGTCGGGCACGGGTGGCCAGGTCGCAGGCGGCGTTTTTGGCCGAAATGGCCCACTACGAGCAGGGCGTCCGTCAGGTGTGGTCCTGGCCCAATTCCATCCTCTTTGCGTTTAGTGTTGTGACAACCATTGGTGAGTGAATTTTATGCTGGTGCAAATTCCAACCTTAAAGGTAGCACTGTCATACTTAAATTTGTATCAAAGAAATACAGATTCATTGGAAAAAAAATACCAAGACAGATAGGCCTACAGTAACAGTCATCTGTGAAAATTTCAGTCCCATATAGGTTGCCCACTTTTTGAGAAAACGGCGAAATACAGCAACAGTATTTCTTAAGTCTTTTCTCTTTTATTTTTGATCTTTTAAAAGATCAAAAAGATTTTCGTTCGTTGTTTTACTCATTTCTGGATAAATACACCATTTCAGGCGGAAAAATGTTAACGGTATGTTTCTACCACCACCATCTTCATACCCTGTAAGTTATACGTAAATCTGTGAGCATTTCTCTTTTGGCTTCTTACCAAAGTATGATACTACCTTTGAAGCCGGTGCGGAGCATGACTAACGATTATACAATAGTCAATAGACAATTACAAGTTCTGGATAAAATATCGGCTTATAAATCAGCACCAACGGTAAAGATTCGTATCGGCCCAAAGGCCAAAGGGAACTACAACAACAAAATCATCAGCACTCGGTAAATACTCTATTGAGACAAAGGAGCTAATTGTAATCAGATTAAATCATATCCGAACATAGCAGTTCCATAGCATGCCATATTGTTTTATCCTAAGTCTAAATGGTCAAAAGGCTGAAATATTTCTGTTTGCGATGTTCTTTTCCAGGTTATGGCAGACTGGCACCCAAAACGACATCGGGGCAGGTTTTCTGCATGTTCTACCTGGTCTTCGGCATCCCCCTGTGTTGTGCCATGCTCTCCGCCATTGGGGACACTTTCAATGTGCTCTGGGAGAGATTCGTTGGATTCTCGGACGTTTGTTTCGTCTTCTTGAAGTCCAAAAAGGCTCGGAGGTTCCTGATGGGGGTTATGACATTGTCACTGCTCTGGATACTTCTGGCTCTACTTCCCGCTCTCGTCTTCACGAAGACTGAGCCCTCGTGGTCTTTGTGGCGGGCCCAGTACTTCTGTTTCGTCTCGGTCAGCACTATCGGCTTTGGAGATGTCATGTTTGCTGTGGAGCCGGAAGGGGATTCTTATGCTTTGGACTGGGTCTACAAGATGGTCGTCCTTGTCTACCTCTTACTCAGCCTGAGTCTCATCTCCATCGTATACACGGGCATTTGGCATTCGCAACAAAAGAACATTAACCGCGCCAAGAAATCCCTCCAGCGGCAAAGCAAACGCGGCATCAAGAACAAGTCCTACGACTTGGCTGGAGCGGAGGCAGCCGAAAGCTCTTTCCGTATGGATAGAACATCGGGCCGTCAAAAGCTGCTGAGGAATGGCAAGGTCATGGAGTCCGTCTATGACGTCATGGGTGACGTAAGCGCGTCTGAAAACCTCGGGATGAAGAACAAGGACAGTTCGGATGTGATCCTGCTTTCATACCGATTGACCCTACCGGGATCGTCTGTCGCGGAGCTCGACTCTGGCTGCGGTTCGTTCCTTGAGATTCGCGAGGCATGAGCGTTTCCTACATCAAAACACTGTTCATAAAACGATCGAACCACTCCCGAAAATGTCTGAACCTGACTTACCAATACCATTGGTTAACCCCACCCTCCCCCAAAAGGGGGAGGAAAGGGGAGGGGTGAATCGCATTGTGATATATCGTCCTGATAGTTCGATCAAATCACACCGATATGGTTGTAGAGCCATTACTGGTACTGATTTAAAGGTCTTCTTTGGTTTTTGTCAAAGGAATACAGATTCATGGGCATAAATCAAGAAGAAACACAGTAACAGTCATTGAGTAACAGGTTACTTAGGCCTTCTGGTAGTAAGAAACTTGACCACTCTCCGGTTATAATGGGATTATATTGGCGGCCATTAAAATACAGGGTTTATTACTTAGTTAAGTATGCCTCCTGATTATAGTGCTCCAAAATGTGATTTGCTTGATGTTATGAATCCTTACTAGTTCTGTATTGGACACTTCAAGGCTTGTTACTCCAATGACTGTGGCTGGTCCCCGCCCCTGGAACCAGCTTGAAGCTCAACTTAGAGGGTCTCAAAGTGTTGAGTGCTTCAGACCATGCAGGCTGAAAACGGATCTTTTTACACGAGCATTAATTTTAATGTCTTAAATTTTGAATTCTTTTAGTGTATAATATTATATATTGGTGTACATGTGTTTTTCTAAAGATTTGATTACGTTTTATTCATATCAATATTATATTTATATCATAGCTCTACCTCATATTCTTAAAGACAACAGTAACAAAACACCTACTATGTGTCCGTAACCAGCGGTTTAAAAATACTGTCGTATCAATTATACTATACAGTATATGGTGATAATATTTTTTTTAAAGGTAATATCATACTTTGGTTTAAAGCCAAGCAGATTCATGAGCAAAAATATCAAGACAGATACAGTAACAGTCATCTGTGAAAAATTCAGTCCCATACGGTGCCCACTTTTTGAGAAAACAGTGAAAAACAGCCACAGTATTTCTCTTTTATTTTTGATCTTTTAAAAGATCAATACGATTTTCGGTCGTTGTTTGACTAATTTCTGGATAAATACACCATTTCAGGCGAAAAAAATTAACGGTAGGTTTCTACCACCACCATCTTCATACCCTGTAAGTTATACATAAATCTGTGAACATTTGTGTTTTGGTTTCTTATACCAAAGTATGATACCACCTTTAAGCAGTATAGTATAAATTTATGTAGTCATTAATTATTACGCAATGATTTTAAAGCACTTTCACCTCTCTCCAAAATTTGATTACAGTAAACCTTTAAGATTATTGTTCCACTTTATAGTATTGATGGACGAATTCAGCCGAACATTTAAATAGATGTGTGGTTGTACATGCACACTGGATTTCTAACTTTTATGCCATTCTTTGGCTTTGTATAGGTCTATACGGAGTCTTGTTGGGGTATAAGTTTAACCAACCAAACAAACTACACGGAGGTCGCACTGTTCGAATCCCACTCCTGTCATTTTTATTCTCATAATAATATTTTCATATTTTGTATCATTCGCAAAACAAAATTTAAACTAACCAATGCTAGTAGGCTATATATTTTACAGATAAAAAGTGCTATTTAGTGAAAACTGAATTTGGATAATTATTAGTTGTGTTTTAATAATAATATATAGAAACCTTACAATAAATATTAATGGATTAGGAGGAAATCATACATGAACAGCTTATGAATATGAAATAAATCCATTACACAGCATCCTTTTAATATGCGATTTACTGATATAATATTTTGATACACGGTGTTTATGCAAACTGTGTATTGATTCGTATCAATAAAACACAGATACAGTATTACATTTTGACTGAGTGTGTGATGTGTTTAAAAGGTAATATCATACTTTGGTTTTTGTTCAAGAAATGCAGATTCACGGGCAAAAATATCAAGAAAGATACAATGAAAAGTCATCTGTGAAATTTCCAGTCCCATTACGGGGGCGACTATTTGAGAAAACAGTGAAAAACACCCACGGAATTTGTTTAATCTTTTCACCGTTATTATTTTATCTTTTAAAGATCAAAATTGTTTTCGGTCATTGCTTTTACTAATTTCTTGATGAATATAGCATTTCAGGCGGGAACATTTTAACGGTATGTTTCTACCAAGACCATCTTCATACCCTGTAAGTTATAGGTAAATATGTGAACATTTCTGTTTTGGTTTAATACCTAAGTATGATACTACCTTTAAAGGTAATATCATACTTTGGTTTTTATCAAAGAAACACATAATTATTCATGGGCAAAAATATCAAGACAGATACAGAAAAGCCATCTGTGAAAGTTTCAGTCCCATGCGGTGCCCCCTTTTTGAAAAAAAGTGAAAAACAGCCACAGTATTTCTTAAGTCTTTTCTCTTTTATTTTTGATCTTAAAAAAGATCAACAAGATTTTCGTTGTTTCACAAATTTCTCATAAATATATGCATGGGCGTAGATCCCGGGGGGCTAAGGGGGTTGCAAACCCCCCAGGTTTTCACTTTTTATATATATAAAAAATTATTTTGTGCACAAACGTATATGGAAGAACGACCCAGCTACACGATCAACCCCCCCCCCCCCCCAGGTCTGAGGACGTGTCTACGCTACTGAATACATGCACCATTTCAGGCGGAAACATTTGAACGGTATGTTTCTACCACCACCATCTTCATACCCTGTAAGCCATAAGTTATACGTAAGTTATACATTTTCTTACCAAAGTATGATACTACCTTTTAAATAATGTCATTGTCTAAATGTTTTGTCCATATTCCATTGTCTGGGTTTAATATCATGAGTGGTCAATCATTCTAATCAACTGAGACAATTTTGGGCGTGCGGTCGGTATCACGTTGGTCTTGTTCCTGCTCCTGTTCATCTTGTTTCTGTTGTCTTTCCTGGTCTTGCTCCTCCTGTCGCAGCTGCATGAGTCTCTTGGCAGCAATCTTCGCCTTCCACTTGTTAATCTTGGTCTGCTGCGAGTCCGAAAACCCCTTGATGGCGACCGAGAGGATGCTCAAGCCAATGATGAGATATGCCGCCGTGCAAAGCTTGTAAACCCACCGCCACAGCGGGTCCTGACCGGTCGTCTCTGCCGGCACGTAGTCACCGAAGCCGATGGTGCTCAGTGAGATGAAGCAGAAGTACTGCGATTCGAAGAAGTTCCAGTTCTCTAAGTGGCTGAAGGCGATTCCGGGCAGCGCTACGATGAGGAAATACAGGCAGATTCCAATGATGACGATCTCCGTGACTGTACGGGTCGTACCGGGCTTGATGTGCTTCGTACATCGTCTGATCAGGCCGTGGCATGGCCGCCAGCAACCCTGGAACGTATCGCCAACGGCTGAGAGAAGCCAGTAGGTCAGTGGTATACCAATCAGTGCGTAGAGCATACACACTACCCGTCCTATGGAGGTCCTGGGTGCCAAATTACCGTAACCTATAAGCCCCACAATAATGGAGAGAGGGAGGAAAAGAGGAAATCAAATAAATTAAATTTCAATTTCTTCAAAATTAACCGCCAAAATATGTTATTTCTGAACACTTACAAAACTGTTAATGATTTGAATGGTTGAGGAACACACTTTTAGTGTTAGCACCATTCCATCTTACTATATACATGTTAAAATCTCAAGAATCGTGGGAAACGTGGTTTACAATGAGTCTCCTTTCCAACTTTCCGTCATGAATACTTTAATGGTCGTTATCAAGTAAAATTTTCTTCAGACCTTTAGTTCACAATGTAATGTTTTTCTATAAATTAATCAGTTTTACTACTGCCATTATGTAATGGACCCGTATTGCGCACGCTTAATATAATGCACATTCCCATATCTTTGGGTGTTCGGTGATGTCGTGAAATGGGACAGGACACGGGAATTATCGGAAAAATGTTATGGCGAATAACCGTTAGGTTACCAGGTATTGGAATAAACAATATTGACAGTATATTAATAATATTTATAAAGGACAACATTTGGCGTAATTATACACAAAATAATGTCGCGCTATCTTCTCTGATTTAAAGTACAGCATTACCTAATTGGTCGAAGTAGTATAAAGCTCCAACTTAAAGTACAAACCATACAGTGTATTGTCGGGGAAAGAGCTCGTTTGTTCATTGATCAAAACAAAGACAGTGCTTTCAGAAAAAAAAATGCTTGCAAATGCTTTCCTCAAAACTAATCGTGACCTTGATTACATGGCTTTAGAAAAAAATCACCGTGAGTATCGATGAGTAATTTGGAAAAAAAGTTGGTTTCGGTGATCCGGTTTATTATAGTGAATTCCTAAACGAAAAATGACAGGTCGTTTTAGCGGTTATAAGCGGTAAACGATATCTCACCTATGGTAGTAACCACAGTTGTTGTGAAGAAAATGGCACTGGGCATATCCCAGACAATAAGGTCCTCGTCGTTATCCGGATTGTTGTCCAGCTTGAAGGCGCCATTTTTCAGAGCCTGCTCCATCTGATCGAAGAGCTCATGGAGATCGTGCTGCGTGACGCACGTGTGGTTGTCCAAGAAGTCCTGGATCTCATCTAGGAACGTCAGCTGGGCCTCCTCGTTGTTGCCGATCTCTAAGAATCTGAAGACCACTGCCCCGAAGATGAGGTAGATAAATAGTGCGAAGATGAGCACCAGTGATTTCTGCCAAAGCTTCATGGCTTCAACGGGCGCAGAATTTTTGAAAAAAAAAAAGCAAAAGCAACGATGACCAGCTAAAGGCTCATCATAGGATGGCCGCCATTTTGATTGTACAAATATGCCGGTTGTTTCGATACAACGATATCATTATCTACCAATTATTTTTCCGTTTATCACCGGTTGCGCTACAAATTCCAGTAAATTCAAACGAATAATGTGTAGCGCCACGGGCCTCACCAATAGCTCTGAAACCCGTGCCATCCAAGGAGGTCATTCGTCCAAAATTCCTGAAGATGAACAATGACTGTTCTTAATATTATGATAATGTGAACCGTGTATGAATAATACAGGCTATACACGCCCATAACGCTCACCCAAGCGTATGGTAATATGTCTACCACTGGAAAGTTCTGCCAGCATAATTTTCAAAACCAATTGTAGCTTAAACGATAAAACTGTTGATTCTCCACGTCCTTGTATATTCTTTATAAATACAGACGACAGCTGCAGTAACAGTAACTCGGCTTTAGGTTTAAGACCCGTTTTTTTCATTATCCAGTTTGCGTGCGAATATACAAGTGGACATTATAAACACTCTTAGGTCGAGAAAATAATTATTGGCGACCGCCCTCCTAACAATACAAGCATTTCCCATTAAACTGTTTTTCTTCATAACACGACATTGTCGATTATACAATGAGAGAAACGCCCTCTGTTGAAAAGTTTGCAAGTTAGTGATCCCTCAAAACCGTGACTCAACCATAGAGATACATCATCATGGACTCAACTCACTAATCACTGATAGTGTATGAAATCCTTTTTGATGATTTTTTATTTGCTTAAAGGTAATATCATACTTTGGATTTTGTTAAAGAAATGCAGATCCATGTGCAGAAATATCAAGGAAGTTACAGTTACAGTCATCTGTGAAATTTGCAATGTCATACGGTGCCCATGCACTTTGTGAGAAAACAGTGAACAACGCCCACAATATCTGTGAAGATTTCTGGAGTCGGTATGCTATATACCAAAAGTAGAGTGCCTTTAATGGAACACATTTTTGTATGTAAATGTATATAGCCCGCATTATTATTATACCGTATCATTATAATCTTGTTTTCATACTTGTTGACCTTTTCATTGCAATGCTTTGAAGAGTCACGTTTCATTTTATCTCTTTCCTTGGTGCGATTTAGCGTGACGTCATGGATTTGTTGTAAGCAAGGGGGGGGGGGTGTCCATGAAGAAATTTGCTGGTCGGGTTTAGACGCTTGAAACCGATCAAAGCGTGAATGTACCAACCGGTTGATGTGATTTTAATGTTCCGTCCAAAGAGCTCAAAATTGAGCAAATTAAGACGTAACAGGGTTGGGTTACGTTGAGACAAATATTTAGTTTGACCGAACAAATTTGAGTGGTAAGAAATAAGACTCATTATTATGTACCGGTAATCGTTTTACTAAGCAAATGAAGGAATTAAGGTGTAGCTAAAAACCTGGCGATTAAAATTTCGTTTCTACAATGTTGGACCTTGTGGACAAAACCTTCACATCAAAATGACAAAAAATGACCAAATTTAACATCAGTTCTCCATGGTTTCTTGTTTATTATAATTTTGTTCAGGATAATATAAAATACATCTGCTGGAACAAATACAGCAAAAAACATTACAAACATGTTATTAAAAACCGATTAATAGTGTTTAAAAAAATGCTTATAGCTGCAAATATTGTAGTCCTTTTGCAAACAAACAAACAAACAAACAGACAGACAAAACCATGTACTTTGATGGTAAAAAATATAGGTATATATTGCAGGATATACATCATAAAATATGCCACTTCACCTTACTAGCATACAATTATGTTGTTTCTCTTTTTGTGTTTCATGACTGATATTAAAATTGTTTAAAAAATTCATTAAAAATGGCTTTAAACCCTGTTTTTGTTTTTTACATGACTTGTGATACCGACAACCACATACATGTAAGTATGGAAAGTTGTACATACATCCAGAAATATATTCTGAAATTAGATACAAGAATTTCAAATATTATGCAGTTTAGTGAGATATCTCCCTCTGTCTGATGAAACCTGGGACAGTTTTGGAGATGTCTGTTCATGGTATGAGGAGAGAGTGTGACATCTGAATAGGATGATGACGCCTGGTGACTATCCACTCATTCTGCGATGGCCAGGTCACATAGGCACATGCCTGCATATCACATGCAGGTTTCAATATGAAAAAGATGTTAACGATTCATTAATAGAAAATTCCCATTGTCAAAAAATAACTGACAAAACGTTTTTTTTTTCGAACAGAGTGCTGTGTCGGTTTGCATCTTCAACAATTACAAACGCTTACATTTATCCAAATTGTAAACTGTAATTCGTCTTTCATTCAAGTTGAAAGTCCAATAAATGTTTGGTGTTCAGGTATAACATCAGCAGACACGTATATCGTTCTGTTATACTTCATTACCATTCGTAATGAATGCAGATGCAGACTGCAGATCTGCATCTGAGTGATTTCAATCTTAATCAACTCATTCAATTCAATTAAACTGAAACTTTTCACTGACTAGATGATAATACTGTATAATAGGTGATGCAAGTTTACCGATGCAACACAAACATTGTCACCCAGTTACACTCCAACCAGTGGTCGATTTCACCAAACGCATCGTAACTTACTATCAATCCTTGGACTTAATACAAAACATTGCATCCCTATGTAGGATACGATGAGTTATCCTTCGTAACTTAATTTACGATCGATCGTAGAGGTTCGTGGATGGCCCAATAATCCTTCCAATTCTTATCACATTTCATAATTATTACTAAACAAATTCACAATTAATAACAACAATGATAACAATAAAAAACAAATTTTCCCAATAAATATTTTAACATTAAACACCGAATCAACATAATCATAATGTGTAATGTACATCCAAGAAAAAAGAAAATGTACACAAAGGACAATGTAAAGGTCAGAAAATCTGAATTTCTTGCCTCAAAGTTGGCACAGTTTTACTGAACACAGAAACACATTCCTAGCTGGAAAAAAAGCCACATTAATTTATTCCTCATGCACTTCACAATGAATCAGACACCGAGTCTGATATTTCACAAACGAACATTGATAAGAATGTGGAGAGAAATCATTGCATTGGAGAGTTTTTCTGTGACCTTTTCCAGATAAAGACAAGCTGTGGACATTTAAGAACATGCATTTCACTGTAAGAATGTTGATGCATTGTCCAGGGATGTGAAACTTCAGACTTAAATCTGAAGTCCGATTTTTTGGTTCAGATTTTCAGCTTTTTTGAACACCTGCTCTGTACAAAAGTATAGGAGCTTTTAAACGCCAGCCTTTTCCTGGTTTTCAGATTTTCTTTAGTTTGGCCACTCACTTCCCTGATTGCCACAATTCACTTTCAGATTTTGTTCACTTAAGCCACAAAACAAAGACATGTCCGATGAATAAATTAAAACAGCTTTTAAATACCTAACCATCTCCCAACAAAGCCACTTATTTCAGATGATGTTTTCTCAACTGTATGATTCAAATTATCGTGGAAATTATGAACACTGCCAATATTACTTCTTTTTGCCATGGGATGAACCAGTGCTGTGAGATTCAAGTCCGGTCTGGAGTCCGATTTTGCCGGACTTGGTCCCGGACTCAGAGGTTCCTGACTCAGACTTGGTCTTCCCCTTGAACTCAAATGGACTGCACTCGGACACAGCACTGGGAGGAACTAAAACACAATACAGAGCCAGTTCTTTGTTTGACAGTGACATAAATCTCCACTTTGTATTTCATCAGCAATGACACGAGCCAAGAAAGTAGCTTTGAAAAAAGGCAATATAACATTACTGGTTTCCGTCACAGATGATTTCTCTTCTTGCAGGCTTTTGCCTTTATTTACTATAATTAGAGGCTGCTGTAATGTTAAGCAAAATGTTTTTGACCGAGCTTGACCAAACCTCAGTTCATCAACAACGACATCCCAGAACCCATGTATAAGGGGCAACTGTCAACACTTCAAAGCTTTCAATAGAAGAAAACAACAGTATCCACCATGTGTTTGGCTGGAGAGAACTTTGGAAGTCAGAGATTTATGAACAAATTATTGGAAACGCTTTGAAACACCTAAAAATGAAATAGATGTGAGTGGAACAGCACTTTTGGAAAATTAGGAGCAATTATAAATAGTAATTAAAGAACCATAAAACTGTGTTTGGAATTTCACTTATGTATCTTAATCAATTTCAGTGATTTGTTTTAGGGGAGGCAATGAAAAATACATAGTTCAACTGACCAGGGTTGCCCAAACACCAAATCTGTCAAACATTGGCCATACCTAAAATTGGAGGTGAGCCATATACAACCACATAATATAGAATGAGTAAGACTTGCGGTGACACCATGTATAATACTCTTTTAGGAAGATGTGTGGTCCTGAAAAGGACCGATGAGAGTGGATTCTCGACGTTTCGACTAGTGTGCTCTAGTCGTCCTCAAGGGAGAGAGTGCATAATATACTCAACTTTTGTTTGAATGATTCTTCATCCCATTAACGGATTCAACCAGCAAACATTTGCAGACTCACCACGAACAATCCAATTCCCATGCATTTCTACAACTAGTTTCCAAAGCTACGACAACACGGAACCAGATAACAGCGAACTACACTCCACAGATTATTCTAGTCGGGACAGTGCAACAAAAATGACACAAATCTTACCACATGGATACTTCACAACATGTACATGTAACATGTACTCGGACGGAATGTTTCAGGGTTACACTCATTTTGTTTCATGGAAGTAGCAAAAGACGACAACTATTAATGGAATCTTTGAATCTATGTGGTTAAAAAAAAAAAAAGGACCATCAAGAAAAGTACAAAAAGATAACAATAATTGATGGGCATTCAATTGCTCTTGTTCTCTCTTAAATTCATCTTTCTGTAAATGTTCATTTGCATAGTGGATATTTTTTGTAGTAGGGATGTAGGCTGTTTAGGCAACTTTTAGCCAAAAGGCCATTTATGCATTTCATCAAGTATGGAGAGCATAAACCCCCAATATGATAGTGAACACATTACTCATGAGAAAGCAACAATCAAATATCTGACGGATCAACAAATCATTATTAGTAATACAATCACCATCACACCCTCAGACAATGAGAGAGTTGTTCAGACCCTGATGACTACAACTCACAGAAAGATGACAAGAATGGAATGATGGAGGATGGATGACATAATTATAGGAAGAGCAGTAAATATTCCACGGGCCTTCTCACTAACAAATCTTAAAGAGATAAGGCACTCTTAATATTGGCCCACATGTCAATCACATGATCATGTTCATCAGATTTTCCAAATGGTGTTTATTAAGATCCTGGTGGAAGCGTTTAAAGGGTGGGTTTTGTTTACGATTGCTACTACGAAGAACTACTGGATGGCATGACAATTTAAAAATCATCAAACTGATACTAAAGCCTTCAGTAAAAAAATTTCCATTAAAATCTTTCAAAATGGAGCAAGCGAAAGATTTTGCTTCAAGAGGTTTTTGGTGTCAGTGCTTTAAAGCAACAGCGCGGGCTCATACTCCTTCCTGGACACAAGAGAATGTACCCTCCAAAACAACCAATGAACAAATTCAAAAGAAGAATTTGTTCTTTTTTAAAAACGTTTTTAAAGCAGCAAGGATTCAAAGTGTGTTTTTACCAACTTCTTTTAAAAATGGATTTCAGACAGTAGATGACTGTATGCTGTTCACGTATTTAAAAAAAAATGCAGACATTTGCGGCAGAAAAGAGAAGGGTCCAAAGTAATATTTCCTCCTCTGGTTGCCATGCGTCTGCTTTGCAGCTCAAAAAGAACTCTCCACACAACGAGGACGAGCAGCTTGGATACATGTTAGTAGACTTAAAAATATACAATTGGAGATGACAATAAACGCAGGTCAAAGGTTACGATGGCATCAGTCTTTTGATCTTTATACAGGAGGTCAAGAGAGAGGGATGGGCACCTCATTTTGGTCGGCTCCGGGCGATAAATTGGGCGCTGAGAAAGACACGCATTCCTCCTTGATGGCCACAGGCTCCCGCCCCATCATGAGCATTTGCTCGCTAGCGTTCATCTTGATTGGAAGTGTTTGACACTTGATGCGGCCATCGCTCCCACTTTCCCCAAACGGCAACCTGGAATCGTACCGTCTAGAGTCGGAGAGGTCGTTGAGCGTGTTCAGAGTCTGGTGCTTGGTTAGCGAGCCCGAGGGGTAGTCTTCCCGCACTGGGGATGCGATGAGACTGGAAGAGTTGGCGTGGAGACGCTCGGCCATGGACCCGTGCATATCGGAATCGATGGAGCTGTGGCTGACCAGCGTTGTGACGGAGATGTTCAGGTCCTGGCTCGCGTGGACTTCGTGCATGGAGCTCTGACTGCTGGGCGTCTGGCAAGACTCCAGGTCAGCAAAGCGACCCTGATCCTGAGTTGTGGTTTCATCGTCATCCTCATCTTCCTCCTCTCCTTGCTGCTGCTGCATCATCTGCTGCTGCTGCATCATCAGCAAGGAACGGTCTTGGCACAGAGCACTCAGCAGCGGCGTGTGGATGTCCTTGCCAGCGATCTCTGCCTGGATCATCTGAGTGTCTATCAGCGCGAGTTGTCTGGACGTGGGCCTAGAACCAGACGACTGGCTGTTGGCCTCCCGCCTAGCCTCGTCGTCTGACAACCAGCCCAGTTCACTGTTCTTGCTCTGCCTGTTGGAGTAGCTGGCTGAGGATGTGCTCCCTCGGTTGTCCACCGATTGCTGGTCACTCCAGACCCCAAGGAATGCCGGGTTGATGTCTGGAGCACTACGATGACTTGAAGTCTCTGACACAGCTGCTGAATGCCGGTTGCTTAGTTGACCGCCTGCAATAATTTTGCAGAAAACAAAAAGATGAGTCTTGAGACATCAACAAATTATGTGGCATACTGCACTACTGGAATACTGCTCTACAAAAAGTCGTCTTCTATGCACTATCAAGCCGCATTACCAAGTTCTACCATGATCAAGCACTGTGTAAGTGTCTCGCCACAAAACTATGTTTTTCATAGTCTGACATTAACAGTACATGGATTTCAGCTGTTTTGGTGATGTTACAGTGTTACTGTGGGAATATTTTGCCTTTGTAATTACCATATATTTTGTTAGCCTGGCCTTTTTCCCCCAGCCCTGATGACAAACTGGAATGATGTGACTCATTGGATCCCAAAGGCTGGTGAGCTAGTGGCGTGAGCATCGAGTCCAGATGATGACTAGAGCTGAACATGGACTCATCCTCGACTGCAAGAGGGGGAAAAAAATTCTGTCAATCTTCCAAATAACTACTGAGTGTTAAAGGCATAATACAGGATTGGTATAAAAGGTGACAGAACAGCTGGAGACTGTTTATAATTTGATTTGTCATGATGGAATAAAAACAAACCTGTGAAATTTTCAGCTAATGTCATCATCGGAAACTCACGGTATTTTCAAATCTATTCACAGGAGTTTTGATCAAACCCCAAGATCAAAACTGTTTTTGGTCGTTGTTTGACTAATTTCTGGATAAATGCAGCATTTTGGCAGGATATATTATTTGGTATGTTTTCTATTAGCACCATGTTCATATCCTGACAGTTATACGGAAATCTGTGAACATTTCTCTTTGGGCATGTAACCAATCTTTTCTGTACCTTTTAAGTAAATAGAATAGTGATCATGATAAAATATCATCAAAACAATGTATACTTGTACAAGAGAGAACTATTCATTTTCATTTATCTCATCAAACCCTAAACCCTGATATATTTTGGCTAGGAACCTTCCTTAGTCCAAGGCTGACATATTTCTTCAGACTTACAATCAGGGTTAGTTATGAAACATACATACTCATCCTAATCCAAACAGCTTTTTCATTTTAGTATATGGGCTCTACAATCATGCATCCTGCTACAATGTCAAGGGAAAGATTTGAAAAGGTAGGTCTTTGAAGAAATACAAACAACAAAACATGTGTTAAAAACAAAATGCCCTGCTTAATACATATTTGAATTATAACGGCCCAAATTCAAAGCTCTGCTAACGCAGAATTGTGTGTTTATGATCCTCATTCTTCTCCGCTTACAGAGCTATAGTACCGATTTTCTATGCTAGTCGAGTAAGCGGCAGATTCTTAGCTAAGCAAGATAATGCATGTACACAACTGAATCCATGAAATAGGATCTCGTAAGCACAGAATTTTCTGCTTCCATAAGCACTGCTTCTACGCTTACAGTAAACAGAGCCATGAAATTTTGCCAAGGATATTCGTTCCACACTACCTCTTACCTTCACTCAGGCTCTTTTCTAGAGGTGACTTCTCGTCGGACACGATGCCCGACGTTGTGACCGAGCTCACGTTGCTGACGACAGACTGTCGCTGGACTTCCAGCTTAGCTGTGGAGATTTCGCCAAAGGAGGTCGTCCTCATGGAACTGTCTAGATCCGACCAAGAGATGTCCCCACTGATGTAGGACTCACGGTATTTATTCTTCTCTGTTTAAAAAAAAACAAAAAAACAAAACAGAAAAGGTTATTGAGGATGCATTCATCTCACAAACAAATTCCAACCTTAGGGATATGCTTCATGTGGCAATTTACAGGGAATCAGTCTAACATAGTTTTTAAAAAGTACCAAAAGAAATGTTCAAATCCTGTGAAAAGACTTAAGGCGTCTTTTCAATATGCGCGTTTTTTTCATCCCCTGCGTATACGTTGCGTGTGCGTTACAATTTCCCATTAACAAGATGCACGCAATCCTTTCCAACGGACACGCACATATGCATAAAGGGTCGCTTATTTTTTTTTATAATGATTGACTTTTTTGCCACGCAACGTATACGCAGCGGATGAAAAAAATCGCATGGAAACGCGCCTTAACACTCAAATCCAAGTAACAGACACTCATGTTTGTTTTTATACATACTTTATGTGGACTTTTCTTCATTCTCATGTACAGACCCAATGTACAACTTCAAACCATTGAAGTATTTAAACTGTACCCATTTTTTCATGATAGAATTTGGACCGAATATGCCTTGAAATGATAAACATCAATTTTCGATGAAGACACATTGAAAATGTCTCCTTTTTTCACATTTTCGTTAGCATGCAAAATGTTATGTGGATGTGTGCGAGTCCACATAACGTCTTAGAATCTTGCATTATGTGGACGTCCTTTGTCGTGAGGGGCACGGTGTGTATGCCACTCCTGCTCACACACACATACTGACATACAAAGGGTCAAGAGTTGCTACCTGTTGCACTTTCCCGCTTTTTGGCAGCATCCACCACTGGCTGTGTCTGCATCTGGAAGGTATGCGTCAGCTTACACAGTCTCAGAAGATGCTTGGACCTGTCCGGAAAAATCAACATAGCGTTACATGTCTAGTATTAAGAACCAAGGCTGTGTCCTGGATAGCGGATAACAGCTGCAAATAACACATGCACCTACGGCAGCCACTAACCAGAGACTGTAGCTACTGTTTCTGTAATAATGTGTGTTATCTTTGACCACAGCCAGAGATTTAAAACTTCAAAAAAATGCTACGTAACCCTTCCCCAAAAGAAATAAGAAACTGCCCTAGAATCAGATGAAATACTGCTAAATATCTTGTGCCTTACTTTGATTCGCTGCTGGTGTAGTAGGTGATCTTCCTTCCGTCTGCTACACCTTCTACTTGCAGCTCAAACTTCTTTCTCTGTGGGGTGAAAAAGTTATCACTTGTCTTTTGTAAAATTTTCTGCAACAACATGGTCCACTTGATGGGGTTGGATGTGAGAAGGGTCTTGCTCGGTTGGCGTGTACGTGGAGTGTGGTGAAGTTGTTGTGAGGCTTTTTTTATTACAGAAAGAAAAGGCAGCATAGCAAACATAGCCAGTTTAACATGGACTGCATTGTCAGTGTAATCAAAACAAATCAAGGAGGTAGTAGTTGAGTCGAAATGTGTGCTGCCGAAATGTCTTTTGTTAAGCCCTGAAACAAAACAGGATTCTGTCATAACAAACAAATGATGACAGAAGATCATGCCTGATCGTGATTACGTCGTCCTAATATGTAATAATACTTGTCCACATTCCCAATTCTGTATGCATCTTGGCCCAGTTTCCTTAGGACCATTAACCGGTCAGAGGTCTGTTGAGACAGGTGTTGGCATGATTGATGATCAACGGAAGCGAGAAAGCAAACTGATACCAACGTTGGTCTTATTTCAGGGGACGGTGGCCGGGAGGAAGATGGAGGAGGGAGAGGATTGATTAAGGTGAAGGGAATTTAGTGGAGGAGACTTGGTGGATGAACTGGAAGAGTGGAGTTAGCAGGTAAGGGTAAAGAAATTTGAGACGACATTGAAGTTGACTAATAAAACTGTAATTTCACTTCTTTATATTAACACAAGTAGTAAACTGCTGCAAACTGCTCATCAGCCAAAACTGATGTCAAATATGTAAAATGCTTGGATTTAGGAGGACAAGACGCATTTCGATCCAAGCAAGATCTGTCTCAAAGGCTTTTTAGCCCATCAGGTGCTACTTGTAGAAAGATCCTGCTAGGGTCGGAACACATCAGGCCATCCTAACTCCAAGCTCTTTATTCTTACGATTGCAAAAGTATCATCCTTTGTGAAAAATTATGCTATACAGATTCACATAAGCCTGGAGGTCAGCTCAGTGCTCAACCTATTACAATGTCTTGTACATTACAGCATGAAACTTTGGATCAAATCCTGCCAAAGCTGCTTTACATACCCTGCTTCATAGCAAGATTGGTATTGGTAGATTCTGATTGAACCCTAATGACTCTACAGGCTTGACAGCAACTCATAAATCCTCATTGCATTATTGGTTCCATCCAATTTGTTCCATTGCACACAAGGGACCTCAATATGTAATTGGTCAATAGAGGGCGCTTGTTATGCCCATGAATGGTGGCAGGTTGAAGCAATTTCGTGTTGCTGAATGACGAGTAAATTGCCAAATTACTTGACGGTGTTATATAAAACAAATAACATGTTTTTCATTCGTGCAATGGAAATAATACTTTCATTCGTTAAAAGATTAATCGTTCCATTCAACACTCCTGGAACTTTTCATCTTTCATCTCATAAAAATACTCTTACCATTGCACGGATGAAAAACATTCATTATTTGCATAATGCTAATTGTCTTGAATATTCATCAAGTTCCCATCATATACTTACCTGTAATATCAGCCTCTTGATTATACCCCAGGAATATTCACACAATAGGTACTTGCCCTCCCCGGAGTCCTGTTCAAAAAAACCAAAAACAAACATACATATATACATATTAAAAAATCCACATCCGTAGGCTAGATCCCAATTATACAAGCTGCACTTTCGGCTGAACATATTTTGGACGTGAAGTCCATGGGCCTTTTTGAGACAGAGGCTCAGGCATAGGCTCAGGCTCCCGCACCATTTCCTGAATCCATTCTAAAATAACAGGTATCAAAATAGAGGCTTTTGGCTGCGGTTCGGAAGTAGATTCTCTGGTTTGAAAAGGAAAACAGAGCTTCAGTGCAAACCCACAACCTATACTTTCAGCATGAATGATGGAACCGGAGACTGAGCCTAAGCCTCCATTTTGAAAAGACCTAAAGGGTCATGTCAGCAGAGACATGTTGTTGCTATTTGCAACAGCTGTAGCCGAAGCCGTATGAGACCTGGCCGATTACTGAACCGTTCCACTAGGATAGGCCAAGATTTTTTCCACCAACATATAAAATGGGTGTAGCATCTTTATGACAAATTTTTCCATTGAAATGAAATCACTCATCTCTGCACTGAAAGTTAAAACAAATAATAAGAGTTGAAACAATGGACAAGATCTTTACTTTACAAGTACGAATCTTGATTCAGCCTGGTGTAATGACCCCTTTTACAAATGAAGCATGATTGAAGTGTGGGTCACGGTGGTTTTTCTATAGTCATTTGGTGAAGGGAAATGATACCGTCCGGTCTTAACCCAAGAAAGGAGAGAGAACGATTACTGACCTCGTATAACTGGACTCCCCTGGTGGATATCCCAAACCAGATGGACGGAGTCTGTTCTGTTTTCGTCTGTAGAAGGAAAAATGCAACAACCATTACAAAATCATCATGAGAATACAGTATGTTAAATTCGTAAATAATATTACTTAAAAGTAACTCCATACTTTGGTTTTTGTCAAACCAGCTGTCATGTAGTGTTGCTGACTTTACATACTGTCACATCTGTTTGAGCATGTCATTCTTAGTTCGTCTTTGTATGTTAATTATAATTTCTATATTCATGAGCAAACCTATGATGCAATTGAAAGTCATCAGCTGACTTATTTGGATACAAATGCTGAGGCAATTGTTTGGGCTTTCTGAAAGACTTTTTCAATTTTTTTCATCCTTTTCCTATTGCTTCACTGTGGAAGTGTGGATTCCAAAAATAAACAGACATAAAAACTACATTTTGAAAAGACAAACAAAAGACTTCATAACATTTAGTTGAAAACCACAAAAAACCTTGCAAATTTTTTGTTTCGGTTACCTTCAAATAAATGTACAAAATACACTTTAAATATCTACAATGCACATATTCTTTGAAAATATAATAACGGGGTGCTTTTAGAATTGGTAATTAATTTTGGAGTATATTTCCCTTCACGTTGGAACACTTGATTATGCTAAAGACGGACATGCATGAACAAATCATTTTATCGGTATGCCGGTAAAATTAAGTCCAAACAAATTGTTTTTACTGGCATTTGTGACTCATACCATGTGACAATGCCACATCGTAGTACTCTTGGCAGGTTCAATATCATAAAGTGGTTGCCCACCCATACAGTAATTAGGTTGGTAGTGGTGTTGAGGGCTTTAAAATTGAAGTATCCCGACTGTACATATGCACATACAGCATGTCATTGCCAAAAGGGAAATTCGGTGTATGGTACATCACGTACAGTGCAATCAATCCCTTGTTATTGAGTTGATTATACAGCTCTCCTGAAATCCTTTCAAAATCCCTGAGGGCAGCGCATACAGACTGCGCTGCTATTTATTTGCAAAATATGACACTATCTCTCTGAACCCATAGGGGCAGCCATTTCCTCCCTAGGCGGAGTGAAGCAAATTGGTTTGCAGAGATTAATCTGGCAAGTTATTAAGTTATTACGTGCACTGATGTAAGAGCCACAATTTCCCGTGGCTGGGCTGGAACCCCTAACCCGTGGACTTGTACCACAAGATGTACATTTTAGCATTTTTATCATACATGCTGCCAGCCAACTCGGCCAATTCAACAAGTACATTTTCTTTGAAAGAGACTACAAAATGATTCGGTAACCGACATAATCAACAATGGTGTGTGGCTTCTTGATCCCAACTGAATTTTGGAAGAACTTGAAACATTTCATTGGACTAGGAAATCTATTTGTACATTACAACCCCTGCTTCAACTGGACGAGAGTAAGTTGGATTAAAGGTAGCGTCATACTTTGGTTTTTGTCAAAGAAATACAGATTCATGGGCAACAATATCTGGGGCCGATTTCATAAAGGTCTGCGACGCGTCGCAACTCGAAGTGCGACGTGTTCTAGCTGCGACGCGTCGCATCTATACGGTGAGTCCATAGAGAAAGGATGCATCTTAACTCTGCGACGCGTCGTACGTTTTATGAAATCGGCCCCAAGACAGATACAGTAACAGTCATCTGTGAAAATTTCAGTCCCGTACGATGCCCACTTTTTGAAGAAAAAAAACAGTGAAAAACAGCCACAGTATTTTCTAAATCTGTTCCCTTTTACTTTTTGAAAAATATTGATGGTCATTGGTTTTACTCTTTCCTGGATAAATACAGCATTTCAGGCAAAAAATTTTACGGTATGGTTCTACCATCACTATCTTTATACCCTTTAAGTTATAGGTAAATCTGTTTAAGATTTCTGTTTCGGTATGCTACCAAAGAATGATAGCACCTTTGTAGCAACCCAGCTGACATTAGAATGTTTTCATCTTTTTTAGACATTGTAGTGTTCTGCTCATTTTTGGATGACCAAAATGACACATAAGCCATGATAGCCATCCATAGCCCAATTGGATCATGCATGCATATGTTTCAGGTTTGGTGGAGCGGGAGAAATTGAAAAAAAGGGACCTATATGAGTTTGCACCCACTTTCTTCAGCCGGTAGAAATGCATGACGTGCTCGATGGTACTTGATGCTTCTCGGATGAACGCTCGCTGTGCATACACCCTGGTGGTGCCACGTTGGTCCCGGTGCATGGCTGGTACGTGCTTGACGATATACTCCTCCCCTCTCCTCTTGATGACCTGTGGTCCAAGCACGGTCAGTCATGCGACACACACGTACGCACCAACACACCGACACGCAGGACAAGAGAAAAGAAAAAAACCACTGGAATGTCAGACCGGAGACTAGTGTAAATACATGTCACAGATTAAAAAATAATAATAATCTATAATAATAATTGTTTGCATGTTTTTATTCATGATTGGTAAGGCATGTGGAACATAGTGACACAATTACACAAAAACTGTGGAATTTTTTTGGAAGGAATAATACCGGTATGACAAATGACAAAAGAAATTCCAAAACAAAGGCAGGTCTGGAAAGTTGTAATAATTGGATTCATATTTCTCCAATCCATTCCTCTACATTCCCCATCCCCCATAATTAACACTCTTTCTACCTTTTTAGTTGTTTGGTCATTCTGTCTGTCTTGGAGCGGTTTGCTTGAAACAAGGTTGTCCCCAAACATAAAATATTACACATATTATAACAACAGTTGTTTGTCAATTTTTCTTTTTGCAATATTACCCAGTATGTGGATCGGTTTGTGTAAACACCATGTATGAATCGTTCGTACATTCGCACTTCTATTTTGTTCGCATTTCTCGTAAGGTCTCAATGTTTCGACTACCCTGCTCTAGTCCTCATCAGGAGGTGACACTAGTGTTTATAGAGAAAAGCCATTGCTGACTTTGTGCTTGTATTAATGGACAGCAATGTTGCCACTTTCAAAAATCCAACTTAATATAAACATACACTTGTCAGCTTACATATGCATTGAATACATGTAGAGTATACCATGGATTTATACATGTAGTGTGTTACAGTTAATTTCCGAGCAAACAGAATTGCTGGCATACAAGTACAAATGGCAGAAAAGTGCAAGTCACCTTTTAGGCTTTGTATTTTCTTTGTGTTTTTTCATTTTCAATAGGGATCCAAAGTGACAAAGGGGGCTATTAGCAAGAATCACGTGCTTTAAAGAGTTTAGTGGCCTCTGATGGAATTGGAGCATAACAAGCAGATTGTGCAGCGGAACAAATTGCAATCACAATGGCATCAAGTCAGCGGCGAGTACCGGTACGTTTAGAACGTACAAGTTTGCCTTTTTGTGCCAGTAATCAATAATAAAAATCTGTGAGGCGTAGACCCCATAGAAATCCTAGGCCAGATAATGGTGCTGTAAATGTATAAAAGGGCCAATAAGTTTCTATTTAGAAAGCCAAAGAAAAAAAACAAGAATTAGAAATATTTAAAAGAATAAAAAAAAAAAAAACATTTATGATTTCCGGATTAATGTTCAAACAGATCCTGTTACATTGATTTATTTCACTGAGCTTTATGAAACCGGAAATTAGCATGTTTGAAATTTGTTTCAATGAAATTAAAAAAAGAGTACAGATAATTGTTCTCTAGATCAACATCGATTTGGGTCTAAAAATAAAAAAGAAAGAAAAGAAAGAATATGAATTTACCCATTCTGGAAAGTATTTCCGAGGGTCAAAATACTGCCCTCTGTGGGTGTCCTCGGCGTAGTTGCCAAGGTCGGCTTGAAGGGCATAGGATGCCAGCACAAAACAGGCCTCCTCCCGACATAATACTGGTGCGGATAACACGTTCTGTTTCAGTTGTAAGTAGTAGTTTTGCCTCGTTATGTCATCTCTGTCAATGCAAACAAGGAGAGAAACAAAAAAACAAGAGAAAAATCATTGAACAGAAAAAAAAATTATTAGGAAAATTATAAAAAACATGTTTTTGCTAAATTCTGGTGTAAATCATTCCATCAATGGTTTGAGGGATCAAAGATATATTTCTACACACCGGAGGACAACTTATTGTCATTCAGATTTTGTTTGCAAGTAATAAATTGCTGCAAACTGCTCATCTAATATGGACCTCAAATATTTTTAAAATGCTTGGAGTTTTGGAGGGCGTGACGTTTCTATCATAGCAAAATCTTTCTCAAGGCTAAATGACAAGAAGATGCAAGGAAAGATACATATAAATGGATGAGACCATCTGAACAAAAGCATTCAGAATTTTGTTAACAAAGATTGTTTTGGATTTATCAATACATGTAACAAGCCATTATTGGATTATCAAAATGTGCAATGTACATTTACCTCTTGTGGAAAACCTACAAGTATGTTTCACCCATTAGACCATTGTTGAAAATAATGAAATAATATGAGGAGCAAAATGTGACAATGCATATCGTGTATTGCCGAAGCATGCAAAAAACACAAACCCGTGGCTGGACTCGAACCCACAATCTGGGGCCAATTTCTTATACCTGCTTTTTAAGCACCAACATTTGGTTAAGCACCAAAAATCTAGGTAAATAAAATCAGTATGCCAGTCAAAACTTCTTGTGAATATTATGCTCGGCAAACAATGGCCAAATACAAGTCCAAGCAGTAAACATCACAAAATTTGGTTGGTAATCCTGTTTGATCAAGGAAGACGTTTCATGCTTAAGCAATTTCTTTGCTTGAAGCAGCTCTATGAAATTGGCCCCTGTAGACCACTAGGCCATATCAACACACATAAACTATATCTTTTAGATTTGTGTATCTTTTAAAGAGGTTCACAACCTCCATGACCCTGTACCTTTAGCTAAACTGGAACACAGACACGCATGAACCACAAACTGCACTTTCCATCACCAAAGCCACTTGAATAAAACCTACCTTTGGAGGGTTAGGGCCTATCAACTGCCTGCAAGGAATTTTGTTTATGGGTAATATTGGTCAGGTATTCCAAACAGAATCCACAGAGGCACCAAGGGGCTAGCAGCTATCAGGGTTACAGCCCTGTCTGGGCTGTTGTGTTGCTCTGGCAATGCTAATGATAATAATACTCACTTGATAAGGGATACATGCTCCACGTATAATTGCACTCTGAAGTAGACATTGAAGACAGGCCGGCCTGATTTGTCAGTGACCTGAGAGAGCGAGAGAAGGAAAAATACATAGAGATTATGCATGGATGAAGTACAGATACCAGACTTTCGGCAATGCTCCTTCTGTGGGCTGATGACTGATGACTGAATAGGCCTTATTCATGGCACATCCATTTTGTCACCTTTCTTGTACAGTATACACCAAAAGATAACACCAATTCTAAAACTAGACATGTGTTTGTGTACAAACACTGAGCTGTTTCGTGTATGTTTTATCAAATGTACGAAACAAACATATGTACACAATTGACCCAGTACAGAGAAATAGTTAATCAGCGGTGTCTTAATTGTCCTAAACAACTACATGTACCAGGAGCGTCGTCACTCGTCCATCAATACACGTACACCGGTAGTACAGATACATACACACGGCCATGAGAAACACAGAAATGGCATGAGTCCACTATAGGTCAGCGCACATAGTATGTATGGTTGTGCTTATGGACGGTGGAAACAGGAAAATGACTGATTTTCTAGCTCGTCGTGCTACGTTTACCTGTACACAATTGGCCCACTACAATGGATAGCCATATCAGCGGTCCAAAAAGTTCCAAAGCCCGTGTTGTGTCTTATGGTTTGACTCTAAATGGCAAAATTAATCATTAAAAAAAAAAAAAAAAAATCAGGCGATGACGTCATTGTGACGTCACTTCACATTAGGGATACTAATACCATTTCGTACCTACCCACCAAGTTTCATTACGATCAAATATACGCTTATATGTGTTTCTAGGAAAAAATGGCAAAATTAAAAATTCAAAAATCAATAAAAAATCAGCCGATGACGTCATCGTGACGTCACTTCAAATTTAGGATACTGGTACCATTCCCTACCTATCCACCAAGTTTCATCACCATTGGATATTCCCTTATATGTGAATCAGAAAATCGGATTTTTGATGACGTCATCATGACGTCACCACTTTTTGGTATTTTGTGGCATGTGCCTATAGCCTAACAAACATTTTGACGAAAGAATTTCGAAAATACGATTTGTGGTTCATGAGATATAAAGAAAAGGTCCAAAAATTGAATAATTCGTATAAAATCGCACGATGACGTCATCAACACGTGACTGCAATTTTTGTCTATATCACGTCCCCGTATTCTTTCATACCAAGTTTGAGTTGCATCGGACTTGCAGTTCCGGAGATAAAGAGCCTTGAAATTTGCACTTTTATGATGACGTCATGGTGCACGTGATGACGTCATGATGACGAAATGTTTCGGCATGGCACCTGGGGTGGTGGTCTAACTATGTGCCAAGTATTAAGTTGATCGGAACTGGCATAAGGGTAGAAGTGACTTGTATAAAAACCCTGTGTTATGTCTATGGGAAAAAAGTGGAATAAAAAAAAGAAGAAAAAAAAGAAAAAAAGAAAGAAAAAAAACAATAGCTGTTCCGCCGCATGCGAAACAGCTAATGAAAACGGGTACCAGACAATTTTGAATCCAAGCCTCAGTTCGATTGCACAACTTCGAATGGATGCACCTTGAATAGGGCCAAATGATTGATACCGTACTTAATCGGTATTATCCCACAAAATGCACAAAATAAACAAACAGTTACATATACATGCCAATACAGTTACAATGAATGTAAGATAATAGGCACACTTGGGACAGCCCATGAATGTTTCACAATGTAACAAATGGCGTCCCTTATAGGCCTATGCATTTCCAATCTGCTCTAGTTTGAGTAGTTTCTACTTAAAAGTTATCTTTTTTCACTGCCAATCCTCTGAATTATCATGCCTGAAAAGTACTTTATTTTGCAAAGACCTTCAAAGGACCTCCTTGGTATAGGTACATTCATGTGCTTCACAGGTGTCAGGCTTGCAGAAGTTTCTCTGCAGATGTATGCAATTTGTTTTGTTCTGTTAAGATCTTCACATACCGACCATACACTTATGCCGTATGCATGTCAGATTTAAAATGTTTTTCAAATGGGTAACAATAAAGCATATCCTTTTGTACAAGGAGTGCCACATTTAAACGGCACCCCTTTAATGAGTCACCCATCCACGCCTTAAAAAGTACCAATGAACTCCAGTAAAAAAACATGACAAAAATAACATTCTGTATTTAACACATTGACAGGAGACCTTGAAACAGTTCATGATACCCTCTCTGATTCCCTCTGAAGAATGGACGACCTATTAGCGTGAGATGACCCGAATGTAGCAACAGAAAAGCTACATCCTCCACAGCCAAATCCCCAAGGTACTTAGTACAAGAGTGATACACACAAAGATATTATACAAATACCTAGAGAGTTAATGAGGACCCCTTGCTGTACCTGGTATGTGATCAATTCAGTACCAGTGTCAGTAGCATCAATGGAGTACAGTAGACTAAAAGCATCCTCACACACCACAAGGCAAACACAATGCAATTCCTTTTTTTCCCCCTAAACCAAGAGGTATTCAGGCACCAAGAAGTCGCATTCCTTCGTTTTTCTTCTTTTATTTTCATGCACATATGTATGCGTTTATTATTAGCATGGGGCCCATAAAGGGGGTGGGATGCACTACCTGTCACCCACATTGTACATACGCGTTTCCAAGTTTCAAATACAAATGAAGGAACATTATCTATGCATCTTTTGGAATACAAATACACAATTGAATGCTCCCTGATGCAAAAGAACACCTCCAAAATTGATTGAATTGATTGAAACCTCTTAAATGCAGGCTATTGTTTATCAACAGTGAAGCTCTGTTATAAATTGTGGTTCCAAAGGGGATATCCAAATTTCAATGTATCAACAACCAAAAAGCCTCTTATTTATGACACCCAGTGCATCAACTTGAAGCAGAGAACAAACTTTAGCAGAATAGAAATCAGACCCCAAAGCTATAGGTGTAAAACAGGGCCTTTAACTGGAAGCAAGGTGGGAGTGGGAGCATAGAGCATGGAGGCAGCTACCTCCCTGCATGGTGGGAGTTGGGGTGGTGGAGAGGGGGTGTTGAGAGAAAACTCATTGTAACCGGATCAACATTCCAAACAAGGATCAACAGCATAATGAACTATTCAAGTAGACCAATCATTAAAACCCTACAGGGTGCACGGCAACATGGGCCATTAACAATGAAATGCCCAATAATGTGACACAGTGTTTAATACACGTATTGATTGATCAACTGCTAGAATCAGTGAGTCAATCCAGTGGATTCTAGGCAACCAACCAACGACCCCTCCTCCGATCCCCCATCCCCCTCCAAAGTGATCTGTTGGTCTCCTCCCCCACTGATGATATAGCCACAATCGGGCCACCAGTAAGCAAGGAATGCAGAGGTCAGGGTAGGGTCATACAGGGACACCTGGGAAATTCTCCCCAGTTCCACTACCAGATCCAAGTTTGGTTGGCTGGGCTTTCCTAGTCCCTCCTATCTCTCTCCCTCTCCATCTCTTGGAATTATCTTCCCCTGGAGTCAACTGCCTTGGCTAATGTGTTTCTCCCACATTGCCTGTAGTCATCTGCTAACAAAAAATCCCAAATGAAGCTAGACAATTCTCTTTCATTTTACAATGGATGGAACCGAGGACACTTACTTTCCTTTTTTTGAAGGAAACCACGTGTACACAGTTTAGAGAACAATTATCTGTTTTTACTGAAACATGTTTTAAATGTCTATATTTTCAAGGTCTAGGCCTTCATCTCTTGTAAATTGTTATTTTGATATCGCAGGAAAAGTGTGTGATTGAATCATGTAGGCCACTAGGCCTACAGGTTAATCACCAAATACATGCACAGATCCATGTACAAAAATTGTACATGTATTTGCTCTCAAGATGCTGAATTAACACGGTTATGTGGCCCAAAGAGAAGACACCATTCAAATGAAAAATTAGGTACATGTACATGTAGGTATACATCTTGGGCAAACTTGCAGTGGAAGGGAAGACCAAACAAAAAATTATGCAGAGTGGTTTCAATGACATAGAGCTGACTAGAAACAAGACGTTAAACCTAGCAAGACGGTCTACCAGTACCTTGAGCTCGATACCCACACCCTGCAAGACGACGGGGCTGCTAGGGTCAGCAGCCTTGGGTGAGGAGACAAACATGCAAGGAAGAATGAAGCCACTAGATGACTTTTTCTTTTACCCCCTTCTCCTCTCATTCCTAGCCAGACTAGAGAGAGTATCCGCAGAAAAAAACCAGGAGACAAAGGTGCTTTTGTGTGGGAACAAACAGTGCTGATTTGATTCTCTTTCTCCCAAGTGTTGAAATCCAGACCCGTTCCCATACCTCCATCCTCGGGCCATTTCCATTTCTTGAAAAAGAGAAAGTGATCGAAGGGTTGGGACTGGTGGTATGTGGGGGAAAAAAAAACTTCAGTTGAATTGGGACATGTTTTCGGGTGAATGAACTGGGGGTGGGAGTAAAGGTGAAAATAAACATTCCGTTCTTTTTTTCTGGCATAAAATTTATTTGCCATAAACCCAATGACAGACCCGAGGATATGGTGTCTGGTTTAATCATGGATTCAGCCTGCTTTAAGTAGAACAGGGCCAATTGAATTGGACGTCCCTGTTCCTTGAAGCATCCGTAACCAAGGAGAGCAATGGCGTTCTAATAAAAAAACATTTTGGCAGTTACTCTAAAGCTATTGAATATATTACGTCGATGTTAGGTTTGTAAGAGGATAATTTTTTTGGAATTATTGCCAAATTTATCAAATGATTGTTTCAATCAAAAGAAATGACTGGCCTGCGATGTATCCTACCTCTTGGTTTAAAACGGTTCAGGGGCCAATTTCACTAACGCTCTGCGATCATCGCAAAAGCCCAAATCCATCGCTAAAACGGAAAATTGATCGCTACTTTGCCTTTTTCATTTTTCATTTAGAGATGGATTTTGGCTTTAGCGATGATCGCAAAACGTTAGTTAAATCGACCCCAGGACATGGTGAAACCACACAAGCTATTGCATTAGGAATTTCGGTGCAATTGAGTCGATATTCAATTCCACGTTGTGTTTACCATGAGAGTGCCTTCAATGAATGCTGAGACCAGTGAAATGAACAAAGTGCTGATTGATGCATCAGCATGCACAATCATGACATTTTACCTGTACGTACACACCAGCAATACATCACCACCACCAATCAACTTTGGTCAAATATCATTTTCTTTCATGTTTGACATGGAAGCTCATATTTTTTCTCCTGATTGTACAGGATGTGTACATTTTTTTACAGTGACATTTATTGAGTTCGGGTAAATCACTACTGTGTGGACTGTGGAGACACAAAGTCATGCCTAGAGCCAGGAGGTCAGGGGTTACAGAGCTCAAGAAAATGCAGACTAAGGCCCTGTCCAAAACGGACTTCCAGAGCTACGGCTAGGTCTATTGTCTTGGTGTCTCCGCATATTTCCAATGGAGTGAAGACAAAGACCTAGCTCTAGACAACAGATTCAGATGCAGCCTACGTCCTTGGACCAGAGACAAATTCATCCATTACCCACAATGCCTTCTTTTAGTCGCCCTCTTTGAAAATAGTGCTGTAATGGTGCTCATGCACGATACCCTACCTTCGTAATTGCTTAAATGTCAGAGATTTCTCAGCACAATGGACGCACTGCACAAACATGTGCAGTGATACGGAACAGCTTTCACATAATGGCTCACAAACTACCCAATTATTACGGACATCAGTTCCATGAAACTTGTTTGTGTCCTTTCCAAATGAGGCGCCAAACGAAAAGCAAACCCGGGTCTCGCTTGAGTCACAAGTCAGACAACAATTTTCGGAAGTCAAATAAGAGATTACATTATGCTCAAGAAATTGACGGCACAAAAGGAAAATTGGATTCAAAGGCAGACTTTGAAGATTTTTCTTTTTGGTTGGAACAAGTTTTGATCATGGTTTTATACATGTAGGTAGAAGTCAACTTGGGCACTAGAAAAAGACAAATTGAGGCAAGATCTATGATAACATCACAACCCTAACTATGGCCCCTAAACACATGGCAATTCATATCTATAATATTCTAGTGCAGTTACTGCAGTTGCACATTATACTTAGGCTTAGCTACACACACAAAAACAAACAAACAAACAAACAAATAAAACTGGGAAAAGGAGATGCTATCTAGAAACAAAATTTACCTTTGGTGATTCGGCTTTCCATCCCTTAGGGGCGTACTTGGAAATTTTGCTCTTCTGATCGAGAAACTCATACTCCCCATCTGTCGCAAAACCAAAAGAAAGGGATAAGAATGATCAACAAGGGAACGTCATGTGAGGCTTCTTTCTCAAGATCCAGGACCCACACAGCAAAATGCCAGAAGTGGACAGAGGGTATGAACTGAAATCCAGAGCCGGAACTTGAAGTTGGTTCTTTCCAGGGAAAAGCAGTTTTCCCTTGCCACTGCTTGAGAGGAACTGAAATTGAATATTTGAAGGAGCAGTGTTAGAGAGGTAACAACCAGGGGTGCCACTACCCAAGCAATCACCAAGATTGCCTTTGTAAAGTTCCTGCCCGGGACATGATCTACAAAGAAGCACCAAGCTAACAACATTCATTCTACAATTTAATGGTAACCATATACATTGTAACTGGGCGCCCTGGCACACCAAGCTACATTTCAATGGGAGACTTTTGAGGACCAGTCTTCTAGTCAAAAGCGCACGCACAACAGCGCAGGCGCAAAACAACGCACGCATGCTCACAATTGCGTGCACGTGCGCTGTTGACTTGAAGAACAGTTCTCAAAAGTCTCCCCTTGTAGTCGATAACCCGAACATGAGAATGTGCCAACTATGGTCATCTGCATACATCATGACTCTAACACATGGCTGGAAAGGTTGACATGGGTACTGCCAATATCAGGAACATCATCAACCACATTGCAGGATATGCTCACAGAGACAGGTTTCAGAGAGAAGACCGCAAGGACCTTATCAGCAGCGATGGGGGTCACGTTGGGTCACTGAATGACCTCTTTCATGTGACAGACACGCAGGCCCATTCATCAAGCAATATGACAAACAGTCAAATGGGCTGATTGATGATGACTGTGGCTTCACAGACCCCATAGGCATGGCTTTACCCCCCTAACTCACTCACTCAGTGGGAATTCTACATGTGTTGGCCACCTTGGTACAAATGAACAAGGCATTGCATTGTACATGAACACATTAAAGATGCACTGGTTTGTGGTTGCCTCAGCTGGAAAGTGTGCAATGTATTACAATGAAACAAATTCCATACATGTACGAATGTTTGATTTCAGCATAAAATTCTTTGATAACTATTTTCATTTCAGGTTGCGGCTCTGAAACCAGCTTAAGTTGATTACTCCCCAATCATGAATGATGTTCGAGAAAAATTAACCCCCGCTGCCTACAAAATGCATGTATGTGGGGCATACTTCTAAGTTATAGAATTAGGCCTAGTTCTTATAGTCACTAAGGACGGTTGATTTTGATCTAAAAACCAACCAAATCCACTTCTACATTTTAGTACTGCAGAGTTAAGAAGGATGCATGGCCGTCGATCCACCACCACTTCATAAACTGCCTGCTGGCCCGTCAGAGTACCAGACACTTTCAACTTGGGATACCAGATAGTGTCAATCTTGATACTGATAAATCAGGAAGGTTTCCGGCCAAAATGCCGCATTAATCAAAACCATACAAGCAGCTCGGGCGCCTGCTGTTGCCACGGAGCTTGCTCAATCGCAACTTACCTCTCAAGATGGAGAGCCAGAAGAACTGTGTTTCCTTGACACCCACGAGCAGACAGACCTGATCAAAGAGATCCTGAACTTTGGACTTGGGCTGCATGGGGGTGAAAACACAAAGATGAGGTTTATTCAGCTGGGAGAAGGGGAGGGGAGTGGGAGGCTGGGGTTCTATGGACTATTGCTTCTGCTAAAGCTAGTAAAGGCACACAATTGAATTTAGTGATCAGAACAACCTAATTTTAAAAGCAAACATTTACCACATCAATCATGTGTGCCATTCAGGACTATTCACTCATAAAATTAGCAGCAGACATCTGGGTAAGCAGATATAAACTGTACACAATTTTAAGACACCTACAGTAATAGCACATAGCCTACATGTACATGTACTGTAGGCCTACAACAACAGGTGCCATGTAGGCCTACAGTACGTGCATAACTGTGTAGGACAAGAACACTGTGTAGGCCTACATGTATTTTATGTAGGTTTATAAAGTACAGGGATGTGAGTGGCCACAATAAAAACAAAATCTGAAAACACCAAGGAAACAGCTTTAATTTAAAAGTTCCTATACGTTTGTAAAACACAGGTGTACAAAAAAGCTGAAATTCTGAATTAAAATCTTTACCAAAAAAAATTGGAATTCAGATTTCAACCCGAAGTCTCACATCCCTGAAAGTAATTAATGCATGTTTGTACGTACGTACATAGGGCACCAATAAAATAATTCCCAAATTTGGTAAAATTAATATTTTATTTTTAAAAGCAAGTACTGTATAGGCACGGAATTAAAACTCCCCTTTTAAAACTAAAAACTCCCCCTCCCCCCCCCAAAAAAAGGATAAAAAACCTGGAAGCCCCCACTGGAGCTTAAATCTTCAAAACCCCTCCAAAAAACATCAGCAAACCGTGAACTTTCATGTAGGTATAGGCGTACTGTTTGCATTATTGTTCCCGTAACTGCTTCCTAATCAAAATATTCATTGTGGACTGGGCTTGTGTTTTGCTAGGATATAGACACAATTCTTCAAAACCGTCAACACTCTTGTGGAAACCTGAAGTTTGCATTACCCCCATCTGACTTTTTTTGTTCCCATCAAAACATGCACTCTGGACTCGTATCATATCATATTATCATATAATGTAGCATAGAACTACAAAGTACAGTACATGTACTGCAATGGTATGAACACTATAGGGGGGCCTACATTTACCTACAGGAAGAAAAGTTTTTATCTTTCCACCTATGGTACATGCAGGCCTAGAGGCCTACACATGTATACATGTAACATACAAAAACTCTCCTTCTACAGTAGTTTACTTCGGTGTTTTATAGAAAGCAATTAACTACTGTTTGTGTTTTACTTTTAAGGGTTTTAATTGTGTTTATTGCAATGGGAGACTTTGGAGAACCAGTCTTCAAGTCAACAAACAGCGCACACGCACGCAATTGTGAGCATGCGCGCGTTGTTTTGCGTGTGCATGCGCTGTTGACTAGAAGACCGGTTCCCCAAAGTCTCCCATTTAAATCAACTGGTTGGGTCAGGGTTTTTTCTTGAATTCATACATATATGTCCTAAATGTTCCCCATACATTGTACATGTACAGCTACATGTAGGCCTATGACACTGATCCAGTATGTCACAGGGAATGTTTCACAGAAATATTTACTTTTAGTTCCAAAATGAACTTTATAAACTGGTTTAGCAGTATCAGACCAAATTGAAACAACAATGCTTTGATACAAGGTTGCCAATCATGTAAGTACTCTACCTTTAACAATTGGGCTAGCTAGATAAGGCAACTGTAAGTACTGCCCTTAAAGGTATAATATTATACAAATAATGAATGTTTATGAGTGGAATGGTAAAAATAATTTCATGAGGTGACAGATGGACTGTTCCATTTCACGAGGCGAAGCCGAGTGGAATGGAACAGTCCATCTGTCACCGAATGAAATTATTGTTTCCATTCTACGAATGTAAAACATTCATTATTTGTTTTATATAACATCTAAGTAGATCTTTGTCATTTGATTTTGATTGGAGGATAACATTTTAAGAGTTAGCGAGACAAAAACAGCTTAAACTCTTGGCAAACTATATTGCTCTTATTACAGTAACGCACGTTGCACACCAACGCGTACGCAGTGACAAATAAATGGAACGCCGCTTGACCAATCACGTATTAGAGTCCCTGGCGTGCAATGGTACAAATCGGATGGCACCAAAAATGCACGGTGGATGGAACAAATTTCAACGGTTGTGACGCAAGCCATGAATTGGTATATTTATCACATATCACGTGACATACAATCCTCCAATCAAATGACAAGGATCTACTAAGGTGTTATATAACATACTTTGGTAGCATACTGCATACTATAGCAGAAATCTTCACAGATTTACCTGTAACTTGCAGGGTATATTAAGATGGTGATGGCAGAAACATACCATTAAAATTTTCTGCCTAAAATGCCTGAAATTTTTTCTAGAAAAGAGTAAAACAAATGACCAAAAAACAATTTTGATATAATCCGGGTGAGATCAAAACTCCTGAGAATAGATTTGAAAATACCGTGAGCGCATTGCACTGTTTTCTCAAAACAGTGGGCTACCATAATTGTGTGACTGGAAATTGCACAGATGTCTGTTACTGTATCTTTCTTGATATTTGTGCCCACGAATCTGCATTTCTTTGACAAAAAAAACCAAAGTATGAAGTAATACCTTTAATGCCAGCCTGCTTGCACAGGGTCTGCAACTGCATACCAGCACGTGTGTTTGCAGACTGATAACGCTGGAATGTGCACTTATGGACCACTGGGCAAAGAGTTGAGTGTGAAACCACCAACTGCTAGAGACCCAAGTAAATCGTTTGCTTGAACAATTGCGGAAATACGGGGTACCAAACAGGCCTCATTGATCCTATCAGTGTGCTTCTTACTACAAGTACCCTGTAATCCTCTCCACATATTTTTCCCTGATAAAAAAAAAATTATTTACCCAGGGTCCTGAAAAATACCAGTTTTTTTTCGAAAGCGGCTTTACTGTATGTTTAACATGCATGCACCTGGATTCAGTATTTATTTACACACTGCAGAATCAATGGTACACAATGTACATCAAACAGTTGCAAAATGTTTACGAAGTTGAAACCAAATTTGTTATGAAGCAGTGGCCACTGGATTTTTCTGTTTGTTAAAAAGAATGCACATTTGTGGATTCTTGATTTCATTCATTTTGGTAGTAAAACAAAAATCTATGATGACTAGTTTATGACTAGATGACTAGATGTATGTGTCATGTTGAAAGTTGAAATTTTGCAACAGGATTTTGGATAGAAACAGACAAAAACCTTTGATAATTTCAAATTTACAAGACATTTTGTCAAGAATTGTTCTTTGCTACTGTTCTTTATAAAACTCAAAAATGGCCCTGGTTCATTCATATTTAAACTGTGCTTTTAAAAGCTACCAAATTAGGCGGAATATGTACAAATCCCAAACCCCAACCACCCCATCACCGCGTTCAGACTACATGTAGGTCTCAATTATTGCAGAAAATCCCGACTATCCCAGGCCTACGTGGACATTTGCCTGGACTTGTTCTGGTAACCCCGGCAAACATGTTGGATTCAGGGACAATTTTATGGTTAGAGGCTGGTAATTATATCATTTAGTGTGCATGCACTACAGTGCCAAGCTTGGTAACCTAATGCACAGGTAAAACCACTTCGGCCATTAAATTAATTGTTTTTGTGGACTGCCAGTCGTAAAAATGAAAAAATGAAAAGCCGTCTCCAAACTGACCCCAATAATTGGGACCTACATGTAGTCTGGAATCCTAGTAAATTGCAGGATTTTTTGCACTGGGTCTCGGAGGATATTGCATCCACAAGGATTGGTGTGCACAAAGTGTTGGACATTCCTTTAGGGAGATTCAGGAAGGCTCCTATAGCAAAATTGTCAGAGGGGAAGAACTTGGGGCTAAAATCAAGACATTCTCTCTCACCTCAACTGGTAACAGCACTTCTTCCTCGTTCAGAAGGACGATGTTGACATATTTCCGGCTGGAACTGGACGACTGAGTCGTCCCACCGCCTGTTTTACTGGGCATCCCAACGGACTGTCACTTTTCCCTCCCTTTTCTTTATCTCGTCTCTTTCCTCTTTTTTCTAAACCGAATCGGCAGACAACTATGCAGAGTTCTTTTCAGTGGCAACGGCCATTTTTGGTTTCTTCATCCTATAACTCCAATGGTGGATCCTCATCTACATCAACCGTTTTCTTTCTTTTTTGTGTTTCAGGAAGCCAGGAATCTGGAAGCAGACTGTGAGAAGAAAACAAGAAGGAAATACAAACTTATGAGTGACTAGTTGTTTTTTAACAATCATTTATAATTATTAATGGCTAACTGGTGAATGGTGACAAATCTTTGCAGACAGTAATGTAGAGCCTACATGTATATTTTCCCTTGGTGCAATGCTGTATGATGTTACATTTTGCCTCATATTGTTGTGGGAACATCATGTAAGAATCGTTCGTACTTTCGCACTTCTATTTCGTTCACACTTCTCGTAAGGTCTCAAAGTTTAAACTAGCCTACTCTACTAGAGCAGGCTAGTCAAACATTGAAACCTTAAGAGAAGTGCGAACGAGTAGGCTAGTCGAACATTGAGACCTTAAGAGAAGTACGAACGAAATAGAAACTTGCGAAAGTATGAACAATTCTTACATGGTGGAAGTGTTGTTTCCGCAAACCGATTCACATACCAATTGTCACCATGCAAAGCCTCAAATATTTCTTGAAACTTTTTTTAATCAGTGGACACACTGACTACCTTATCCAGCACAGCAACACACTACAGTGAAGTACCACTGGCAGCGATACAACAAACATGTTGAACCGTATAGACCTAAGTACATAAATGTACAACTACAATGTACATTTTAGTACATCCGTATGGTGCATACATACATGTATGATATACACTGTACATGCATGTACATGTATACTAGAAAGTATGCTACAAATGGCATATGTATGTATTCACAGAAAGTAATGCACAACTATACAATGTACATTTAGTAGCTGAGCTGTATAAATGCAGTGCGATTCTCAAGTTGATACACTGGTGGTACACATGTTACACAAAGTGGCTTCGACCCCGATCTTGAATAAACTCAGCGCAGCGAGTACATTTCCCTCCAACACATATCAACACACTGGCTTCCACTTCCAATACAAATAGTGAGATAAATGTGGCCAAGCCCAGGCATCAAATATCAAATAGAAACCTTGGCATTAGGGGGGAAGGGTTACATGTACAAATATTGAAACCTAATCAACATTCCACACAAGGTGAATGTTGTCTCGTTGGGGAAAAACAACATGCACACATGTACATCATAGGCCTATCAACACGATCAATTGAAGAAATGCTCCAGACCATGTATTAATAATTACCATAATGGGTCACATGCATGTACTGGTACTATAAGGTGGTATGGTGGAGGTATCAGTTTGACAAATTGTTAATTCCGTGTACGTGATGTTCATATGATACATGCATACGTGTGCAGCTGCCTCAGTAAAGGGCTCAATTATTTGTTTAAACAAATTGCAAAGTTGCAATTAATTGAATATCTCCACAGAAGAAATCCTCTTCCAAAACAATCTGATCTTAATTTATGCTTCAATACAACTAATTCTTTCATTCACTTTCTCCCTAGGTTTTCAATTTCTACATATCAGTTTAGCAATAAGTTTTGAACATGTAGCCCTCCATAGTTATCAGTTCACAAATTCTTCTTGGAAACTCAAATGACACATTGCAAAACTCTATTGGAAACCAGACATGAAAATATATTGTGACCAAATTTAATCGACTGACACGCAACTTGTCTAAGTCGGTTGGTTACAATATCAATGTGACCCCACTTTACTCTGCCAGGACAACTTCCAAGGCTGAAAAAAAAAATGTTATAACAAAACAGAGCCCCATGGTTAGCTGCTTCAGTGCGCACAAGGATTTTGCCTAATCAGCAAAAATATTTGGAGCAGAGTAAAGTACAAATGTCATGCTATGAATGATCATTAAAACTGCAGAACAGAACGAGCTCACGGTTGAGTTCTCTTCAAATCATCTACCGATGATTTGTGGAAAAAATACGTTCAATGATTTCACACGGGATTGTTGCATTCTTTCCACTCATTTTCTGAAGAAAAAAAAATGGATATTATATTGTACGTGACCTTCTAAAAGAATTTGACATACAATGAAATGAATGAATCAAAAGAATTCCCTAATTGCAACGCATAATTGCACCTACTCTAGTGCACGTTTAACAGTAAGTTCAGGCTGACCCGGTGAAAAATAGTTTAAAGACCTCTATGAACAGGTATCAGCAGTGTTTTTAAAAAGAGAAAAATTATTCTTTGAAATCAAAGTAATTAATCTGTATGCAGTAACCTCAGCACAAAATAAACAGTTTCCAGTGCCATCATGTTTTTGCAAGGTGGCACAGTGTAACTTTAATTTTCACCAACTGACAAACTGAAGTCCTTATCAGACATTTAACTGTATATCAGTACATGTACATACTGCTCGCTTCTGGGCTGACAAAAAGGCTCTGAAGCAATCAATGATTTGTTACCGTGACACAATGTAAAACCTCAGCGTTGGAAATGTAACAAAACAATCAATTCATCATCTCAATACTCTTGAAGCTCAATTCAAATGTGTCAACTGACAGTACAAATAATTTCACGTTTTCCTTGATAGAATGCATTCAGGAGCATACATGTGTACAGGGACAAGTATTCAGTACAATGTACTGTAGCCACAATTACCGTATGAGAACATTGCTGATGCATTGAAAGTTTGAAATGGCATAGTTCAAATACTGCACGCAATGTATGTTACAGTACATGTACAGGTACAGTGTACATTGATGCATGATACACATAATATTGTCGATGTAAATTGTAAGCACATGCAGTAAGTAGTTTCTGGTATGATGGCTACATGATGGCAATCATGTCATTCAGAAGTTTGTACATTTAGTAAGTTAGGCCAATGTGAGTGGCAGCCCATGATGTATCTAATACTTCGAGTTCCATGAACTTGGTGCATGTATCATCAGAGCCAAGTTTAACTCTATGAAAACACGGACGAAGGTGATAAAAGGGACAGCAAGCTAGAACGGTGAAATAAATACTTCCAAAGTCATGTCTACGTAAACTGAATTTATAGAAGTACTACACTGCATATTCCAAAGTTAAACACAGGTAGTAGGATACCAAAGAGCAAGCTTAACTTTTAAACATCATGTAAGATAACTAGCAAAAAAAGCCCAACGTATCCCACTATATGTATCCCTTTACTTTGCCACTGGACCCCAGCTGAGCTTCAATTTGTTTAGATACAAGATAAAGCTTTAATTGTCGTTAATGTCTGGGAATGGGACACCAATAAAATATAACCACACAATCCATCACTGTCATCACTTGACAAAAAAAAAACAGAGCAAAAGATGCAAGGGGTAGTGGCTGGTCTGGTCTAGCAATTTTGAAGGGCTGGATTGTACATATGTATGTGAATACTGCGGCGCCGGTAATACTAGTTCAGTTGTGAAATTATGTCACACATGAAATACATGTAGGCATACTTGTACAGAGACCAGTACTGACTACCTGTTTTATAAATGTGAACAAACATTGACTGTTAACACTGATGTACTTTTTTACTGCATCTTTTGAATTTGAGGGCTGTGGGCTAAGTTAAGTCATGGTATGGTGCGCTGTATATGTATGGTGTTAGATTGGCAGTTGAATCTACCGGTACTCAGTTTTGCTTGTGTCAGGCAGAATTGGTAGTTGAACAATTCCGGTATCACACAGTGTACCAAATGATACTCCAAAGGAACAAACAAGTTGAAAAAGTTAAAGAAAATTCATAAATAAATAAAATGCCCCCAAAATGTGAAATTGAAGGCTTAGTATGGGGTACTGTACCTAAAAAAAAAACCCACAAATTGCAGTGAACAAAAAAAGAAAACACAGCAAATTGAAAGTTCCGCTAACACTGTGTCATGTGAAGTTACCGCATGGGCTGTACCATGCAGCTTGGAATGTACCACTTTTATTTGGGCAGCCTGTAAAGTGCACAAAACTTCCAAAACTCAATCTTATCTGAAAATAATAGGCCAACTGCAAAGAAGAACCAACTGACTTCTCTGTAACAATGCACCTGTACAAATGTACTGTACCTGAATGTTAATTCTTTGGCACTGCATCAAAGTCAAATCATTTTCAGCTTGTACGTGGAGGAGGAGATGAGGACAAGTACAGACTTGAAGTTGGAGTTACCACCCTCCTAGAAATAGGAAGCCGAGATTCCTGGTGCATTTTCTACAAATTGAATCAATTACGCGAATTATGGGTGGATTTCTGAGGGATAGATCAGCTGTGCAGGAGGCAGCATGACTAAGACAGGAAATATGCCCTCTGATCCAGTGAGGTTGTACTGGCAAAGATTGATAAATCCCAGGAAATATTGCGGGTAAAGCGGGTAAAACTTGTATAGCCTGCTGCTGCACACATTGACTGAAGGCCACAGCCTCTTGTTGGTCTGGTCCTGGCCTTGGTGAATGTTCCCATCTGTGGAGTGTGGCCACTTCACAACTTATGACACAGCTCATTGGAATATAAACTATCCCAGATCCAATATGTACCTCAAGTTACATACACATGTACATGTATTGTAGGCTATGTGAAAGAATAAATAAATTGTTGTCTGATTCGTGTATTTAAATTTCAAAATGATTTCATTTTGTAGAAGTTCTGTAGAATTTGAGTATAGGCCTAGTATAATTATGGGGGAGGGGCAGAGGGGGCAGGGTAAAACATACATTACACACTTTGTACATACAATGTAACTAGTAGTAGCTGCTACAGATAGCCCAGTGCCATCAACATTTATAAAACATCACACATATTCTCGAATCTTGAATAAAAATACATGTTAATAGCAATAATTGAGAACAGAGAAAAACAATACTTAAGTTCAACTTGTGACAACATAATTTTGAGGGAAACAGGTGATGCAGGTCATTGTTAAACTAAATTAAAATTAATATTGTGCATAGTTGGTATGGATCCGTCAATAATGCAAATGCAAACACACATGTACAGTACAACTACAAGTCATTGGACAACATCAACTTGCAGAAAGTGGGAAGTACATCTGATAAAATTGTAGTTTTGAAGGGATTTTTTATGTCATTGAATCATTTTTGTTTTTATCATCTGGTTACTTACTAGAGTGGAAAGCGTCCTGAACATCTTGCATTTGGCGCTATACATGTAGGGGGCCTACATGCAACACAATTATTATTAAGTTCTCTGTGTTCATGCCCAATAATGATAGATGACTTGGCAAATGTGTTCAAGTAGACATGAAGGGCCTCTCCAGAATCCAATATTTATTTTTAGCCCAGCCATGTACATACAACACATTGCATTATATCAACTGTCAACTTAAATATAGAAACAGGTACCCTGGAGGGTTCTACTTGGAAATTGTGTGGAATTTTTTCAGGCTATTTCTGAACATTCCTTGTGGGTAAGGTTGAAATGGCCAGCCTGGTTGCCGCCCAGTGCTGAAACAATTCTATGCATGCCACTATGGCACAGATATCAAGAAAGACATGCTGCTATCCTGCTGGCTAACCACATGTGTGTACAATGGAACGCCACTAGTATAACGAACACCACTAGTGCTATAACGAACATTTGGCTATTAGTATTAGACACCGAACATCATCCTTAGCTCCCAATTTTTGTATACAATACAGAATATGGTTCTTCAATTTACTATATTAACGAACGACCACTTCAACGGACAATATCTGTGCATCCCAGTGTGTTTGTTACTTATAGCGGCGTTCCACTGTATCATGTACATGTACATGTAGGTCCCTTCAAATGTGCGTGTAGTGTACTGCTGTGTACATCATGTACAGTTTTGTACACATCACACAAAGGACCCGATTGGTGTTAGTACTGGTACTACTGTACCTACCAGTACCGTCCATCTGTCCACTAATGGCCATCTACTGATTGACCCACCACCTGCTTTACATACATCACCTCTTACAGGGAAAATTAGCGATATTACAATTTGCATTCAGACAAAGGGGTTCCAGGATTAGCACCATACATGTAGGCCTACTCATGTAGACTAGCCTTTTTGTTTTAGAAAAAAAAACCTGTATAATCCTTTCTAAATCAGATGCCCTGCAGTATTTCTCTACACACATTCCTTGGAATTGGGCCATGTTGGACAATGGTTGGACCAACTTGGCAAACTGGCTTGTAATGTGTACACATGTGTGCACATGTATGTCTAGATGCATGTGTGCACATGTATGTCTAGATGTGTTGTGAGTTCATGTGTAGGCCTACATCTGTAGGCTACAACATACAGGTGCTGTGCATTGAGAAGTAAAAATATGTGAATACAGCCACTAAAAATTGATCTGCGTCCTAGGACCTTAAAATCCTTCAAAATTGTATGCACATGTATATATATTTTTTTAAAGTGGTTTCAACTTGTTTCCAAGCTTGAGAATCCACCTCTACCAGTGCGGAGTACCAGCTTAAGTGTTGCATGGGCAACTGGAGAGTGGAGGTAAATTTGGCTGAAGTAGTTCTCTCATTCAACAAACCATTCCATAAATAACTTGTTTTTCCTTTTGCTTTCTTGGAGGAGGATGTTTGGATGGATCTTCAGTGAAAAAAGGCTGATTGTCCGCTGTCCAGCTCCTGCCCCTCCGCAGACCACTTGCAATCAGAATCTTTTGTTGCCCCACATTCATGGGCTGGAGGTATACAAATCAGAGGTACTGGCCACAACGGATTCACGTGTACTGACACATGTGGACATTTTTGAAGTGTATACACTGTACATACTCAGTGGACACTGGACAGACCTTTATGAAAGGCACAAGCTGGACCCCGACATCATTAAAAAAAAAACACCATGAAAAAGGCATCTTCATTTTGAGCACATTGATGCAAAGGTGTCTCACACACCTAAATTAAAATGGGAATCATGTAGGCCTTGCCAACCACATCATTAAAGCCCTACACAATTCCTACTACAACTCCAGACTCCTGCAGTTTGACTGTACTATATTTAGGTCATGGCCTTCAATAGCGCTGATCTAAGCAGTGGTGCCACATGAAATGTCCCTGCCTTGATTCTCAAATGACTGAGTGAGCTATATGCATGCATCTGTTTGTAGCTCTATGGTTAGGAGGTAGGTCTCCATGATACATGTAGGCCTATCTGTTACAACTCAGGCGAATGCCAAATGGTCCTTTCAGACCTCCTCAGGGCAAATTACCTAACCCAACCACCTTCTTCTTAGACAAAAATGATTCACTTGAACATTTCCAACTTCAAGTGTCATGCACAAGGTGGTTGATGTTAACAAGCTTTATAAATCACAAGGTGGTTGATGTTAACAAGTTTTATAAGTATTAAGTCCATCCAAGGCCTGCTATAAATGTCAGCCACAAGCAGTCCGGCCTCCGATACCATATTCTCAAAGCTCCTTACTTTTTGAAAAAATCCAACAAGATCAGTTAAAGGTACAGTACAGGATTGGTAACATACCCAAACAGAAATGTTTGCAGATTTATGTATTTCAGGGTATGAAGATGGTGATGGTAGCCGTTGAATTTTTTCGCCTGAAATGGTGTATTTATCCAGAAAGTAGTAAAACTAAGACTGAAAACAGTTTTGATTTCGGGGTGAGATCAAAACCATTCTTAAAAGAAAAAGTCAGCCGGATTTTTGTTTGTTTTTTCTCGTGATTCAGATGTCCGATTGAGCTCAAATTTTCACAGGTTTATCATTTCACGTAGGCCTACATGTATGATCAGACAAAGTGAGTGCTGTTCCGTGACCTTTACCAATCATGTATTATACGTTTTATGAGTCTCCTAACTTCTAATTACTGTTGTTCAATAAAATCCAACCTACTGTTCACTGCTGGTACGTATGACCCAATGAATATTGATACCTGCAGTTGGATTTGGTGAGTTCCGTCAAGCAAAGTGTTTGATAACACATTATCTCCTTCCATATGTTTGGATGGTTCAATGGTTGCATGGTGCACTCTGCTACTAAGTGCTTAAGATATTATTACTACCGGAAAGCGTAGTCTGAACACCATATTCATGAAATACTGTACTTATAAACTATCTAACTCTAGCAAAAGCAGTGAACTCTCAGAAAATGATAATAAAATCTCGACAAATTGAAGAAACTGTAACATCATCTCACCAAAATATGCTTGCATCGTACAAATTATACTGAGAAGTGGCAAGAGAATAAAGATAGCTATAGGCCTTACACTGTCCATAATAAATACACCGGCTTATTATTATTTTCAAGCTTATCACATGCTTATTATAATAATAATCAGATAACAAAGCTATAACATTGTACAATCGATTTATTTACAAGGTGAATGAACAAAGATTAACCTTACCTTGTTTCAGAGTTTGAATGGCTGGCTCATAAGACCTTTACTGTGCAGGTGTTAATAAATTCCAAGGAGTGATGTACACAAGTGAATTATCCACTGGATCACACTTTCCACATGAACTGCCTCGGAGAAGTTGCTGGGCTGGTCAATTTATATCAATCCATTCTGATCCAACTCAAAATTGCAACCACAAGACTGATACTGGAACTGTTCAGGGAGTCTGCAGAACTCAACATACATTCCTCTTGTGAAATTCTGTGAGGCAATTCCTGGAAAAAACAAACCAAGAAGTAACACAGAGGGGAAAGTGATCAACGAAATTAAGCCGGTTGTTATTGAAAGTGAGGGATTCCTTGCTCCCCTTGTAGTAGCCTCACAGTCAACAACACTATTGTTGCTACTGAGGCTGGAAGCACACAGCTTGCTACACAAATCTCTAATTCCATGGCCGCATACCAAGGGCTTTGGAACATTCCACTATCCCAGCGGGGCCTGAAATTCAATACTTGGCAACGATAATAACCATGCCAAAGTCCAAAACAACTTACAGCAGTACCTTGTCATCATTTCACCACTGAATTTTGACAGTCGATTCCTTGGGATGTAGTTTATGAGAATTATGAATTTTTGAAATAGTCTTATACCGGGACAGGGCTGGCCGAATGTACAGCATTCCACAAATGGAGAATTCCATTGGTATTCAAATGGCACATTTGTGATTATGCAAGCGTGCAATATGGCACAATGGCCGTAGTATAGCGCACATAAGTGGCATACCAGGCACAAGCGGTGGAAGAATCAATGGCAGAAACACTAGCATTTGTCTCACTAACGCTAATGACCTGCCAGCTGGTTGGACAAGACATGAATATGCATCTCAGTGCAGCCTCAAAAACTGGCTTTTTTCTATCCAGTGGGTAAGAAACAAGACCCACGACCACCTGTTCAAAATTGGTCAAGACTGCAAGGCTGATGGGGACAAATTATTGTGAAACTGACAAGTGCAGCACATTTTTACTTTCACATTCTGGCATCAATATTAAAAATGCAGACATAGTTTAGGCTTGGTATTCAAAGCACAAGAACAGAATTTTCTAGCGGCAATCTGATTATTTGAACCAAACCTCTGGAACAAGAACAGCCCATTTTTGAAGCTCAAGAAAGAGTGGGCGACGGATAAGAATAGTTGAAACTGCACAGGTCGTGATGAATGAATGAATGATAATAAAGAAAGGAATGTAGTTAATGATAATTGGCAGCCAGCCAATTATTTTTTGGGAGTTGGACTTTCCTTGACCCCACCCCCACCCCACACAAAAAGGGGGAAGATGCATAGTATAGTACAATGGGATGTTTTGAGATCATGTAGGCCTATGGTAGGCCAATACTCTGCCTTCTTTTGTTTGCATGATGCCAACAAATAAGTACATGGTGTAGGCCTATTGAAGATGCATTTTTTTTTTCAAAAGCAAACCCCTTTCAAAAATTTAATCCTCAAAATAGGTCTATGATTCTAAAAAAAAATCCAATTAATAAGTTCAAATTAATTAAATAAATTCAGCATAGCATGACAATACATGTGACTAATATTTTAATGAGTATGTACACGTTGCTAGGGAGACGGGCATTTGTCTGAAAATCAGGTTGTAAATAATGAATGAACCTCTACACAAAGGGACTGAATGCTCGTACTGCCACACTGCAAAATAGTATGCATAATATATGAATAATTATAAGGGTAAAGCACCAGTATTCAAGAAACAGGCACATAAAGGAACCATATGGCTGCTACAAGTATTTAAATAATAAAAATCAACTAATAAATAAAATACAACAATGAACAAATCTAGGTAGATTTTTTCCCCTTTTTTCGGAACACAACATAACTTTGAAAATGCTGTTCATTGCTGTTTAGGACATTTTTTGGATGATTTGAGGTTAATAGAAAAATATTTCCTTGTAATTTGCAACAATTTCAAAACAATTGTAATAGAAACACAAACAGGTAATACCACTATGTAGCGAACAAAAATGCAAAATTGTATCCGCATAGATGCAGCATCAAAAGGTTCACATATAGTAAGCATTGCAAAACAAGTCTGTTTGACCGGTAATATTATCTGAAAGCTTGATCGGTTCAAACTTGGAGGTAGAACCGATCATCTTGAAATGCAGGCCTATTTATTGTTCAGAAATGGAATTTGTTTGGAAGTAAAGAATTTATATAAATTTATGTGTATTTTGAGAGTGACTTCTGTCATAAGTCCAACAAATAACATGAATGAGATTTTGATAGTTTATAGTTAATAGAGACTTAGAGATGAAAAGGACTAATACATGCCATGATATGCCGCAGTAATGGCCAAAATTGGGTTTGCCATCAGGTTTGTATGAATCAGATCTTCACATACTATAAATATAATACTATACATTTGTACATGGCATCTGTGCACAGAAATAAATTCCATCTATAAATGGAGAAATCTAGATTAATTCCCTTTAATAAGAGGAGACTTCACAGAGCAACACATCACAGGAAAACACTTAAATTTCACCAGGAAAAAAAAAAAAAAAGGACACAAATATTTAAAATGGAAGACTCAAGGTTAGAGCAAAACGCAGAGGCAGCCCATGGGATTATCCCCTAAAAGTCACTGTAGCCTCCATACTCTAACCTACATTTCTTATCAGTAATCTGCAAATTGAGACCTGACAATATTTCTTCATCATAATCCTCATCTCTAGTGTTGTCTGCAGCCCAAATCACATGGGACAATCACGGGCCGTATCATTCTTTCGCATAAATTCACTTTTTTTTTTAATGTCTATTGCAGGATAAATATTTCAGGCGGTCTAAGAAACTCTTGTAGCCGTTGAGAAAGATCCTGCTATGATCGAAATGTGTCAGGCCCTCCTTACTCCAAGCAAAAGATAAATACATAGAATTTAGGCCTACCGGTATTATGTATCATGCCAGTGTCTGCCAAAAAAGGAAAGACTCATAGCGCAATACAAAAATTACATTAGTGTTGACTGTTGAGAATATTAAATTGGGCAGAGAACTATTAAGTCCAGAATACATTGACGGATTTGATTACAATTTGACTTCTTTTCACCATACTTTTCCTACATGCCTTCCTTTCCTGTACATGTAGGCCTATGTACAGTATAATGTTTCCAGGACCACACATAGCCATTTACAAGCCAGGAAATAAACGGAGGCCATGGCCATCGTTGCCCTGGTTCTTGGGCTACTTGGCCTTGGTGCCCCTTCAAATGTTTCCATAAACATTATGCTTTTCCAATGGAAGTGTCCCTTGCAATGGAAAAATGGCCTTGTCCTCCGGCACCAAACCTTATTTCCAGCCCTGCATTTAGCTAATTTCCTCCACATGACTACGGTCTTCTCGTTTAAAGTATTTTTGTGTAAAATGAATTTGATAACATGAGACTAACCAATAAACCAATAAACCAATAATACTATAGAATTGACTATGTTACCCAAAGCAAAAATAGGAAAAATGAATTCTTGTATTTTTTCTTCCCCAAAATTCATATTTGGTGAATTTCATACCCCTCCAGAGAGTCCAGAGAAAATAAATGTTCACATAATTTCCTTGTACTTTTGGATTGAAGAAAAAGCACTAAAAACCCGATAGATCTGCATTAAGCCAGTTGAACGGCTTGACATTTTAAAGTAACTTACCATCTAGGCCTGCAGATCTTCTCAAAAGGCTGTATTTAGTCCAGGTTAAAAGAATTTCTCTTTAGAGTTAAACCTGTAGATCTTATAAAATCCGGACTGAAACTGGGATTAAGAATGATCCCCCGCTGGCAGATTCCAGGGCTGAAATGAGCGGATCTTCATATGCAGAGCCAGGAGACCAGGGGGAACTTGTACCCACACAATGCAGATGGCAATGCACTTCCTACTACCATGTCCAACACAATGGACACCCCCAAATCAGCTTAAAAGATAAAGCCTTTTAATAATACAGCCTGCCAAATGCAGTGGCTTGTTGGGATTAAGCAGCTGATCAGATTAAGATTCCTAATCCAGGCTGGAATGTGGTCCCTTGGAGGGGGAACAATGGGTCTGCTCTGTTTATCCTCTTGTGTTTTAATTTAAGAGGATGATCAGCTTGTGCTGATCAGTCTGCCAAGATGAGAGCTTTACAGACTTTACACACTGTATCTTATATCCAACTGATCTAAGTACTGTATTCAGGCCTACATGATATTCACATGGAGCTCCATGATATTCCCAACTTAGAATTTTCAAAATCCTTATGTACAAACAAATTAATTGCATGTACTATGGCACTACTGTGGGTATTTCAATCATGTATCAAAGTCCAATTTGCATTCTAGAAATATTTCCAACATTGAGGGGGGGGGGGGGGGGGGCTGCTAACAATGTGTCCATGTACCATGGCAAACTTGTAACACTATAACAGTAAATTAAATACATATGTACATGTACACGTGTATGGGCCTACTGTAATTCCACAAACCTTCATTTGCTTTTATTGAGTGCACATTTGCAGCTGTCCAGTTGAGTTTATATAACATGTAACAAACATAATCTAAAATCAAAAATAATCTAAATTTAGATATGTATACAATATCATCTAGAGTAGGTAGGTATAACGATACATGTTTGCTGATGTACGGTACAGTGTATGCTACATAGACACCATACGAATCTTGCACCAAACTGGAGGAATGGTGAACAATTAATGTGGGCCAATTGAATATGTCTTGGCATTTCTAATACAGATAGCAATGTACAATATTTGTGGCAGGTCTAATATGAAATTGTCTAAGTTTCCCAATTCAGAAGGATCCTTTGTGCATGCTATCATTATTGACAATCGTCACATGCTCTGGATTTTTTCCACTAGATTGGAGCTGGCTGGATATAATCTAAACCATACAAATCCCATGGGTAAATGCCTTCCTGTTATGTTTCCTCACTGTGGAATATCAAATCTAAGATTTTGATTATGTCATGACAGCGCAGCAATTTTCAAATAAATATGGTATTTATAGGGCCGTTAGAGATCATTGGATACATTGTTTATACGTTTAATGAAAATGTACATGAAGCCTACATACAGTATAATGACTGACAATTTCTTGTTATAAAGAAATCAGCACTTTTTCTGAATGGAAATATTGTTTAATTGATAACGACAATTAAAGTAGGACACTAGACTAACTCTTGAACTTTGAAGAAACTTCAAAATTTTCAAATTCCTGAAGAATTTGTTCCAATAAAAAAGAGATAAATTACAAATAAAGGTTTACCAATAACCACTAAACTCAGTCACTGGATTCCAGTTCCTTCCAATTTCTAGATCTTCTTTCAATCTAAAGTCACATGGAAGTCAAGTTAATATCATACTTTGGTATTTATCAAAGAAATACAGATTCATGGGCAACAATACCAAGACATATACAGTAACAGTAATCTGTGAAAATGTCAGTCCCATACGGTGACCACTTTTGGAGAAAACAGTGAAAAACAGCCACAGTATTTCTTAAGTCTTTTCTCTTTTATTTTTGATCTTTTAAAAGATCAAAAAGATTTTTGGTTGTTGTTTTACTAATTTCTGGATAATACACCATTACAGGCGGAAACATTTTAACAGTAGGTTTCTACTAGCATCATCTTCATACCCTGTAAGTTATACATAAATCTGTGAACATTTCTGTTTTGGTCTCTTAGCAAAGTATGATACTACCTTAACGCTAACACTAGTTACCAAATCCTTCTATATCCTTCAGAACCAAATGAGGATTTAGAAGGATCAAGGATGGCATCAGAGGATGATCCAGAAGGATTGAGGGCAGATTTAAAGGGTTTTTCTGTAAATGGAATGAGACTTTGAGTCACATTCTTCACATTCAGTGAAAACCAGGAAGCATTTACTAAGGGCCTGTCAGTTTCGCACATGAGATCGGTGATCTGCAGATCCACGCTGTCGAATATGAACAACCTTTTGTAAAGAGACTTGTACCTAAATAGGTCTATACGTTCGTGGTGTCCTGTTCAACATCATTAGCAAGGTTAAATTTGTAGAAAGAGGACAGGGCTTTGATTTTTGAGGGAAAATATGGGGTAAAAATGGTAACGAAGATGAAGAAACTTTTCACGTATGCATGGAACGGCTGCAGACGAGAATCTAGTCTAGTTTCTACTCTCATTGTGTGGACTTGATATGTTGGTTATATGTAACAGACTAAACTAGACTAGCCAGATCAGACAAATGGTAGACGGGTTGTTTTCAAGTTTGCAAAAAGCGTGTAAGAAATTGTATTTTTAGTATTTTTTACTTTGAAATGTTGCACAAAATTCTTCTATCTTGGGTTTTAAGGACTCGGGAACATTTGCTGAAAACAGTGAAAGTCAAAAATACCCTTTTTATAACATTAACAGTAGAAGCAATTAAGTTGTTTTTATTCCCTTTACCTAGTAGTAGTAGCAAACCGTTACCCATAAAAAGAGTATTGTACATCACTACACGTGTACATGAACATGTAGTGCAATTTAAATGGACGAAACTAGCAGCAGTAACTGTAGCCCTATATTTCTCCTTGTTTACATTTCTGACATTGTCGTCGACTCGTCGTCCACGACAATCATTTGTAAACAAGGAGTAATATACTGCAGCTACATGTAGGACGGAGCAAGAACTCGACCACCAGCCTCAAGTTATGTTCAGACTACACAGTGAGTAGCCTAGGCCTATTTTTAGTAGTACCATAGAGCTAGGTGGTAGTACCAACTACCATGTACTATTACTGTAAGTAGTACGCTGTTCAGTCATGGAGGAAATCCATGGTTCAGTCAGTTCAGATGTGCACAAAATTCAACTCAGTTGTCTACACATGAAGCCTGTTCCTGAACTTCCTGGGTTTCGGAACAAGTTTGTAAAGATCAAAGATCATTATTAAGGTCAGAAATCATGATGACAAAGTGGAAACCGCCGTCAAAATCCTATATTTTCTAACAATAATAAATAAAATCCCAACTCACCATTCACTGCAGCAGACATCAATAATAATATTCACTCAAACATGTGTTTTTCATTTGATTTTTACATTTCCTCAAATGGGGGCGCTGTTTCAAAATAATGAACATGCGCTTGGTAATGTCTGGTACCCAGACGACTCTTAATCGCAACAACACTAGAAATGAAGTGGGGGCTGGCCACTTATGGATAGGTGTGTGAAGTGTGCGATTGTCAGTTGAGTGCACCTTGGACCATGTAGTCAATGGCATTCATAGGGAACGTACGTACGTAAACAGTGCACCGGTTTAGTCTGGATATTGTGTGGAGTGCTGGCTTGCTAAAAACGCTGAATCATCATTTTTGTCCGATGCTTTAACTTTTAAGATCCGACATTTTTGGGCATCAAGATGGTTCCTACGTTTGTCAAGGCAGGCAGCCTGACTTTGGTGGTTGTCTTTGCAGCTATTTTGTTGCAGAGACGATCGGACCAGCAACTTACTGAGCGACTGGAAACGGTACTGACGAGCTTACTACGGGCGGAACACAAGGTAAACATGGTAAAAAACTAACACTAACAGTAGGCCTAACCAATTTGTATTGATTGCATTGCATGATTGGGGTTACCTAGTGTGCTCATGAAGGATGGTGTGCTTAGTCCACAAGGATTATTTCCAGACATGGCTTCTACAGTAAACTAACTCACCTAACTGTGTTGGCCAGTTGTGATGTCCTCTTCAATTAATAATTAGCAAGGTTAAATTTGTTGAAAGAGGGCAGGGCTTTGATTTTTTAGGGAAATTATAGGGGTCTGAAAAACACCTTGTGGACTAAAGCACACTAACCCCGTATGATTGTATTTGTATGCAATGGGAGACTTTTGAGAACCGGTCCTCAAGTCAACAGTGCACGCGCATGCAATTGTGAGCATGCGTGTGGTGTTTTGCGCCTGCGCTGTTGTGCGTGCGCGTGCGCTGTTGACTTGAAGACCGGTTCTCAAAAGTCTCCCATTGGTAGGATAAATATGGTGTGACGATCTAAGTAACATCACATCATTTTGCCATTTTGGAAATAGAATTTTGCGTCAGGACTCCACTTCACTAGCACACTGTAAATGATGAAGAGGGCCTAGGCATAGGCCTACTTGTAAAAACTTGATTTAGTCCTTGCAAATGTTGGAGAACAAGTCATTTTGTAAATTGTAAAATAATCAGAAGTAAAATTTTTCAAATTTACAGAATAGGAAAAGATTGGAAAAATTGAAAAGAGAAATGAACTCCCTACATAACATAGGCCTACCTCATTGTACTTTGTACACAACCAGAACAATTTGACAAAATTTTAGGAATTTCTGCAATCATTTTCTGCAATGTGATTCACGTTTTTGACAAAAAAAAACAGGAACAAATTGTTTTATGAACATTTGTGGACATTATTATCATGTCTTATGGCAATTTCTGCAATTGAAATCAGATGCCCTTGGCCAATATTCATATGTACATGCAGTTTTCTCTAGCTGACGTCATTTCAAGATGGAAAAATTGTCACAGGAAAATTGGTATTATCATCTTGATAAATAAACAGAGTAAGCGTTGACACGGAAATTTAGCAGTTTTTTTTTTATCCTGGTCATTACCAATTCTGTGCCATGCTGAACCTTTAGATATTTAAATCCTCCTTCGGTAAAATATGGCCCAACCCGACAAATAACTGTATAATTGCAATAGATGTTTACATGTCACATTTTCACTGTACTCGGGGTATGCATAAAAACATCTGTGTGCCTTGAGGAATAAAGAATCAATCAATTGTCATGGAAACACCGGTCCATTTGAATTTCAGATGCAAATATTTATGCCAGCTGTTGGGGCATACAGTTGTTTCATAATTGATTTTTTCAGAATTCCAATTATGTTGCCAACTCTGAAAGCAAATTGCCTCCTGTTTATGTACTTGGGCTCTAAATAAAACCTTTTTTTCATTGAAAAGTGAACAAAGGTTAACTTTTTAATGGCTTTGAAGTAAATCCAGTCAGTTTCCTTTGTGGTTTAGTTTCGATGGTTGAGCTGCTCTTGAGAAAGAAACAATGGCTGAGAAAGTTTAAAAACAACATCTGCACTTAATAGTAGTAAGCAGGAGGTTGTGGGTTCAAATTCCACCCGAGCCGACACACATTTTTTTTGTGTATGTCTGGGCACTTCACTCCAAAGCATTGAGTAGAGCAGTGATGGTGCAAATTGATGAAGAGCTAGGACCTGTTTGTTTAAGATCTGCGGATCCACATATTATGCAGGGTACGCTAAAATGGGATCCGGATCCGTAGGATTCATGATTCTGCGTTAAACAAACAGGCCCCAAGCCTCAACCCTAATTAGATTATTTTTAAGTAACCTCAATTGTAATTGGTGTTTCCTTGTCATCCTCAGGTGCACAGAGCTTCATCTGAGCCCCGCCGTGTGGCTGTGGGTCTCGGATCATGCATGGACTCCACCCTGATGGCCGTCGAGCTCTTTGACAAGGTGTCGCTGAAACCGCCAGAGGAACGGGACGTCAAGCACCATGACTCCATCGGGTCAGATCAGCATCTGGCTGAGGGCTTTACGTACTTCTTCCAACATGGTGCTGCTGCAGAGTAAGTCCAGATGCATGGTCTACCTTAACTTTGGATTCTTCATTGATAGGCAAATCTGTCCAGCTGCAGTAGAATATGCACCTAAGACAAGAATCAGAGTATTACAAAATTCCATGCCCAACTGGCATGGTCTATGTTTTTTTTTACTTACCCAATTTTGGGAGGGCTGGTCAGCGAGGAACAACCAGCCTTCCCTAGTATTCACTAGCGCAACCATTGAGACAAATGAAAAATCATATTACACAAATTCATAAGTTGCATATGACTAGCCTAGCCTGGCTTCCCAGGAGTGAGTGTAGTTAGTGTGGAGCCCTTTTAATTTGTGTCTGCATGCCAGGCTAGGGTCTTAGCTGAGCCCTGTTATGGAATGTGAATTTTGTTGTTTAGTATAGGTATGTGAGAATGGCTCTAATGGCTTAGGAAGAGGGAGTGATATTGAGTTTTTGGCTTGACTATAAATAAAAGTAATATCACCTAGAAAACTACATAGGAGTGCAAAGGCAGTTCTCCTTAAATTGCATGTTTTTACCTGGTGAATTTGTAGAACTGTAGATTCTATCCTTGCAATGAAAATCTAAATAACATTTGTATTTTTGCTACCGGCAGGCGCTATGTGCACGACAAGTTGCTGTTCAAACGCTTAGTGGCCGCAGCCCATGATATGGAGGACACCCAGTGGACAATAGGTGGCAACGCACCAGTGATGGCCAATCGGATGGCCAAGGAAGGCTGTGACGTACTTCTGGGGAGCGTCATATCGGACACCATAGCCAGGGAGATTGAAGCCGGGGTCAAAGGTAAGTCAGGGTCACAGACACCGACTCGTGAGATGTAAGGATTGTCAACCAAAAGTATGTCTCACAGTCGCTTACCCTTAACATCTCCCAGAATATCTCCCTCAAATATCAGGAGTTGGAAGAAGTCTTCAAATGATCTGGCTGAGTTAACTTGGTCCTGGTCCAAAGAAATTACCATGCAGCTACAGGACAGAGTTTGGTTTTGGCATTTTGAGAAATGTTCTTTGTTAAAACCATGGGTGGTATTATAATTATGTCATAGGGATACTGTGTAGACACTGGTGGATATTGTTTTAGCTCAAATGCCAAGGGGTTAGGGTTAAAGAATATTCTACAGGGACACTGCACAGTGTTGGACTTTTGCTGATTCAGGATAGTTTCTGGACAAATATTCTGATTGGTTAGCGTTTATACTGGATGACATATACATGTACCGGCATATAGATTTATTAGTGCTTTACTATAAAACTATTTTGCTTCAAATGGAAATATTTCTTGTCAATTGTCAAGCTTGCTATTGAAGTTCTGGAGAATAAATTGTGTAAAAAAAAAACAAAGTTTGTACCTCATCCTCGTGGAATGACCTGTAACTACATGTGTTACAGACCTCCCAACATCTGATTAAAACAATTCCTAAAGACTTTGCAAGAGAGCGAAGTGACCACGAGCCAGGGGAGCAGGTGGAGGGTGGTGCCCCCCTTTCATGATATACAGGGAGCTTTTTCAATTAATGGGGTTAGGGTACCAGGTTTAGACTAGCAAACAGCCGCTCGCGTAGTGAAACAGCAGAAGTCACGGCTGATGCGTGGACTGAAAAACAGTAAACTTGCGCACTCAATATTCATTATGCCACGTGGCTGGTAAAAATCTACTTTTTCGGAAAATAATGGGTAAAAGCGGAAAATCGTAATCAACTAAAAAAAGCGGAAATTTTCCACCAAAAGCGGAAAGGTTGGGAGGTCTGTGTGTCACTTGAGTTGCATCCAGCATGGTCAGTACGTAGTGGATTCAAGAAGTTTCTAATTCATCTCCCCAGTGACTGACCACACGCCAAACACAGACAATGAGGAGATCCACATGGTGCTGGAATACAAGACGGGCGAGACGTGGGGAGATTTCACAGCGCCCAGATCAAACAGGTGAAAGATTGTTTAGATTTCACTTACGAAAGACCCTTGTGTGAATATACAACCTATGGGATTTTGTGTACAAAATATTAGCACTAACTGTCCCACAATGCATTTCTCATATACCTTCACTGCACACTTCTGGGTCCATTTCATCCACAGTTCATGAGATGAATGACTGGGTCGCTAGGTACAATGGCACACTGGCTTAGAAATTAAGATTGATACACATGTTGCGATCTGTCTTAGCCTTTCATGAAATCGAGCCCAGGAATACAACTTTAATGGAATAGGAATCGTTTGATAATTACCGGTGAAATATGCAAACTAGGCTTGCCCTTTACCGACACTGATAGTAGGCCAAGCCTAATTTGCATTTTTCTATACCCCTGAGGAAAAATCATTAACAATATTGAAATTGGGGGAAATACATTTGAAGTATCAAAGAAGCAAACATACAAACATGTTTCAAATATGCCCAACGAAAAAACAAACTATCCCCAACAAACAGGTTGACAAGTGGACATACAGACAAGACAGACATGAAAGAAACAACCCTCATCTTCCACCGTAGATAGAGGCCCTATAATCTAACAGACCATCCCTCGATCCTTTTTGGCAGGTTCATTATCCACAGTGATTCCTCCAACCCGCTGCTGTCGTCCTTGGAATCCTTCCGGGATCAGCTCAAGCCGTTCAAGCCGCAGGCTGTGGTCATCGGCGGACTTCAGATGATGGACAACTTTCCCTTCAAAGGCGGTAAGTGTTGTCAAAAGATCAATCATGTCGGGGGAAAAGAGAAGTTGAAAAGGACAATGAAGAGATACATGGATTGAATTAAAGTCTCAAGTCCCAGTTCCATACTTCATGCAAATTTGTGGAGAGAAACACATTTTCTTGTGTCATGATGAGAAAAAAAACAGCTTCACAAATAGATTGTTTACATCAGCAACATTCGCTTTGCATCGCAGTTTGCAAGAAGTATGAACCAGGCTTCACTGAAGCATACAGGCTTCACGAAACCAGGCTTGAGCAGGGCTCTCCCTTAACTTTTTTTTTCAGTCGCCAGCCGGACTACCCAGCCAGAGATTTGGGTAGTCCGCCAGTTTTTTAACTCGCCCGCATATGTTTTATGCTATTTTTTCAATCAAACTTAACATTGATAAAAAGACATTGTTATTTGCAATTTCGGCAAACAAGTGTTACTGGTAACTACGTTATACTTCAGAGTTCATATCTAGTTGAATCATTCAACCAAATGTCAGTATTTGTTTGATAAAAATGTATGCTAATTGCAAATATATTACACAATCACAACTAAAGTTGGAAGTCAACACTTATATATGAACAAAAGTGCACATCAGCTTCAGTTTTGCGCTAGCAAATGTTTTCTTGCACTTGAAATTTTTTTATTTAAAACCATTAATTATATGTTTATTTTGGTTTAATTAATACAAATCAGTTTATTGGAAATATTAGAAGATTACTTGTAAAACGAGTATAACATTGCCGGGTATAATACCTGCAATTTAATATTATAAGAAATCAAGAACCCGGAAGTATGCTGCGCAATGGCTGTTGATGAGTACCGTACCGGGGCGCCACGCCCGGTGTGGCGTGCTTAAAAATTACACCTCATTGAATTGACCAGACCCTCCCAGAACACCCCGACTTTTAGATGATTTCCGCTATTTTTAAGGGTGCCAAATTTTATTTTGCGCTATTTCTACCGACATGACAGACCAAGCAAAACTCAGTAGTGCGATCTTTTTTTCCGACAATGAACACCGACATGAAACACGATGTATGCATTGTCACGATTGTTATTTGTATCGTTGCGAGATCCCCATACAATTACAAATATTCTGACCGTACCGTAAAGCGCATTTTCGTGATCAGCTACATCTTACTTGAATTTCAGTCAGTAATTTTGTCCAAGAAGAAACACACTTTTCACGTACATGTGCTTGATCTAAAAACAACCGTCGTGAGAAAAATTCCTAGGGCGACGAATGCATAGAGAAGACGTAAACACGATGCATCGTGCAGTCAGCATGGTCATAATCTCGAATATTCTACGACTGGTATCCGACCCACGCGGCCACACGTAAAAGCTACGATATCAAAACAACGTGCACCAGACTCAACCACGTGTGGGCAGGAAGACTACATACACACCGTATGTACTGTGTGTGTGTGCACGGTGTAGGCTCGGTCGGTTCCCGAGATCTGCCGTACGCGGTAGTATTTTTGGACGGTACGGAACATTGTATATCGCGGCCGGGCAGCGTAAGTTTTCTTTTCGGCCGCGTATTTGTTTAGTCAATGTTAAAAAAATAAGCGGCCGGGCATAGGAATATTTTTTTCTACACTTTATTTCAACAAAATTTGAGTCGCCCGCCGGACTACCAAGAGAAGGGTTTTGACTCGCCCGCCGCTTTTTTGAGTCGCATTTGGCACCCGGGCGACCGCTAAGGTCGAGCCCTGCTTGAGGCTAGGCTTTGGACTATTTTCGCTATCTCCATTTGAGGCCCAAAGACGAAATGAAGGAATTAATCCACATGACGAAGCTGAAGAAAGGCGCCGGCTTTGCCGTGCATCTCAAGCCCTTTATTTCATTTAGGACACAAAATGGCGGTAGCAAAGTAAATCCCAAGTCTAGCCTCAAGCCCACGGCCACAGTCCGGCAAGATATGAAGATATTTGGTTGTATCATGCTAATATCTTCATTCAAAGTGGATCTACAGCAGTTGAATATGGACATTATGAACATTGTGGTACATAATTTCATAGCGTAATTCTTGTGAAATGCTATAATTCTGTTGATAAAAAAAAAATGCTTGGAGTTAGGAGGGCCTGATGTTGCAATCTAGCAGGATCTTTCTCAAAGGCTTGATTAAATAAAGATAAAGAAAGAAAAACATGGGTCCATAGGTTAGTTGAGGCCAGTTTAAGGGTGTAAAGTTTCCATAGGCACTAGCACCACTGCCTGTTCTGTGTATTTTGTATGGAAGTTAAAAGAGCAAATAGTTTGTAGCAGTGTTGTACATACTGTATTATATTTACAACATGTATACCACGATATGTACCATGTCATTGCCTTAGTGTACTTATCATGCCTCTTCACCCCTACTTAACAGATATATTTCAGTTTTTAATGTTATGTTGAAAAATACAACTGAAATTATGCTGGTTGGATGAAAATGAGTCAAACATGAAGATACTTACTGGGTCTGTGGAAAAGAAAAAAATGAACAACTGAATTGTTTTCAATGAAATTCGATTCATAGTTTCATACCCAACTTTTCCTTTTTTGTTTTAGGATGTGTGATATAGGGTTAGATGCGGAGGACAAAGTGTGAATGGTGCACATGTACATTTGCCATCTGCAATTTTGTACCATTTTTTATGCTGTTTAAAGACATGAAATATTGCACATTTCATAGCTGTTTTCCGGATTTGAATTGAAATGCACCTAAAATTTGAAAGAAAATGCAACAATGTTATATATGAATGGCCAGATTCTTGGCCAATTTGATAGCAAAAAAATAGGATCCAAACTGTGAATTGATGATTTTACAAGTTATAGGAAAGCTTTCATTTGATATTTTGTCCTGAATAATCCATAAAGGATTATATGGCACTGAAAATGACTGACTTTTGAAAACAAAGGGTCGGCCCAGCCTTTACTTCAGATGTAACTTTGTGAAAATCCCTTTATGTTAAGTTCCTTACTTCAGAAAAATTTAGTTGATTTTGTTAAGTAATCTTAAAACCTTTTATATGTAAAAATGTACTCGCTGCCCAAATGTCTGCAAAGCATCTTTTACTAAGAGATTTAATGAAGTAAAACAGAATGGTACAAATTTGTTGGTTATGCAGACACCATACTGATTGTGCACATGTATCCATGGTGGAAGGCCTACTTGCAGGACTGTTTTCACAGTATTAACCACTGTATTATGTGGATGATTTATTCCATACAGATTTAAGGAGTCAGAGACTGAATGTTCTGCGTAACCTACTTGTGGATGACGTCCCTTGCAATGTTCCAATCCACTTCGAGTTTGCCTCCTTCGTGGAAGAAGTCACCGCACTGGACGTCATCAAGAACGTGGTGCTCTACTCGGACTCTCTCGGCATGAACGAACAGGAGCTGCCCAACCTCCACAGCCTCTTGAACTACGGCAACATCAGCCTGGTCTCCGACCCCTACCCCCGCGTGGCCACAGTCCTGGACCAAATGCGATCCGTTTACCGGTCCCTCAGCAAGGCGCAGGGTCCCGGCATGAGAGGCCTGACCCGCCTGCACGTCCACACGCTGGCCTTCCAGGCCATCCTGACCTCCAGCGGCTCCCAGTGGAAGAACACGATGGCAGCTACGGCCAAGGCTTCCCTGACAGCTCACAGGCACGTCTGCGGTAGCAGCCAGGTAGAAGTGGCCAAGTCCTACCTGATCATGGATGACTCGTTCTCACTGTCCCGTCAGAAGGGCAGCCAGCGCATCTCATTCCAGAACAACCGACCCGTCTCTTGCTGGGAGGAGGAGGATTACCAGATATGTCTAGCTCCCGTCCTGGTATGCACCCAGGTCAGCAAGACGGCTGGTGGAGGTGACAACATCTCCTCAGCTGCTTTGGCTGCCCAGATTTAACAAATTTAAATTTAAACGGGGTTCCGCTTCTCGACCAAAAAAAATCTGCTCTTTCAAACATAAATCCAGGTTAATTGTCAATTGTTCCAAAATATATCTGGGTAACATATATTTGTTGTCGGTCTTAATGTGAATAAGTAATTAACTCCATTCTCTGGCCAACTTTTAACACTGCCAGTGCAAGTCTTTGCGCAGCCATTTCAGCTTGCAAGCTGTATTGATTTGGTTAATGTGGTGTTTTTTTTTAGCTGTGCTTTGCCAAACGCCTGCAAGCCTGCAAGTCTGAACATTTCAGTTGGCCACTATTGTACAGGGCACTCTTAGTTTGCAGTATGGTATGATTACGTAGGGAGCACCATGACAAAGACTTTTGCGAATCAAGGCCATGTTCTTCCATGGCCTCTTGTAGATCTATGCTCTAGATCTGTACAGCCAAATTCTTTAGAGGGATATATCTGCCATGACAAAAGTGACCGAATCAATTACTGAACCTTAATCATGAACTTAAATTTTTGGTCTTTCCCAAGTTAGATTCCTGGGTACGGACACAATATAGCATTCTGAGAAGAGGGCATCTTGGGGTCCATTATATTAATTATACATTACATCATTAGATAATAGCGCTCCGCACTAATGACATCACATGATTGATTTGTATGTACAAAATCCCCGGATGTCAGACAAACTTCATGCATGCACAAAAGCACACCCACACACGTTAGCAATGTTTGTCTGAGATCCAGTGCGGAGTGCTGTTGTACAGGTTTTCAGTACGAGCAGACGGGTAATGTAACAATAAGAACCCTTTGTTTCTACAATACTCATCAAGGTATACAACTGGAATAATCTCAGGCAATGTCTAAACCAGGTACAGAAGTCTCATCTCATGGAACGTTAACAATTTCTAGTCACCTCAGCCCACCCCCTCCCCACCCTCATAAGGGATTCTGGAGGGCTTTACAATGCTGCTTGACTGTGGTCCTAATATGTAAGGTGCCATGGTCTGTATTAATGCTCATAGCGTATAGAGAATCCTACCTCCACTATTAACCCTTTACAAATACCCCCTAAAGCTTAGGATTGTACACCTTGAAAACAATGAAGGATCTTGTTTGTTTAGTATATTAGTATGTAATTGCCAAATAATAATTCAAAGAAATTATGGATTAAGCAAGGTAATTAATTAATTGTGGTGTTTTAATGAATAGTTGATCAACAGTTGATGTAAATTTGAAAACAACAAGAAGTAACCCAGCACCCACTTTTTAATATTGATCTAATATTCGAATATGAAATTGATCAAACAAGCCTGGTTATTCGTTATTGGATCTGGTTTAAAGGTAGTATCATACTTTGGTTTTTGTCAAAGAAGTACAGATTCATGGGCAAAAATATCATGGAAGATACAGTAAAAGTAATCTGTGAAAATTTCAGTCCCATACGGTGCCAACTTTTTGAGAAAACAGTGAAAAACGGCCACAGTATTTCTTAAGTCTTTTCTCTTTTATTTTTGATCAAAAAGATTTTCGGTCGTTGTTTTGTTAATTTCTGGATAAATACACCATTTCAGGCGGAAATATTTTAACGGTAGGTTTCTACCACCACCATCTTCATACCCTGTAAGTTATACATAAATCTGTGAACATTTCTGTTTTGGTCTCTTACCCAAATTATGATACAACCTTTAACATGTACTATGTAAATAAACATTTGTAGGAAATTTCCATTCTTTTCATGCAATGAGATTTTGATAAAATGACTGAACCTGTGATAGAATGTAAATTGACATGTATTCTTTTAAGTACAGATACAGAGAAGGTTCTTTTATTAACTTTGAATTAAAATTCACTGAATTGTACATTTATTTTGGGGAAAAATCTTAAACCAGTAAATACTCGCATGCAAACATTCCATTTCTTGTGTTAATACATGTAGTGTATTAGACGTTATTTTGTTTTCAAAGAATGTCTTGGAGTCGTATAGAAATGTTTGGTTACCAACAATTTCAAGAAAAGGGCTACATGACCAAAGAATTGCCTCATCTTCCAGCAGAGTAATTTTGCGAGTTTTAGGGATCAAAATCTTAAAGTGTTTTTTTTTTTTTTTTTTTAGAGAGCATTTAATGTCATATACAGTAAACATCTACATAAGGTTATTTGTGTTTCATTTAAATTTGGGTACAGTAAAGGCATATATAGCAACACCAGGAGCTCTATAAATATTTAATTACTTCATCATGCAAATGCTGATATTGTTTAAGAGTCTACAGCTTATCATACTTTGGCGTACATCAGTCAACTTGAGTTCAGGTATTTCTTGACAACATGCTATATTTCCTCATATCTTAACAACTGCGATAACCTCAGTTAGTTACTTTGCACTTGCAGTGTGAAATATTAATATATAAATATAATAATACATTTATATTAGGATATAATTTAGTCTTACCAACTGAGCTATCCAGCCATATGTTGGTAGTGTCCCTAATAGTCAATTATCTTTGTTCGTTTGGCAGTCAGAAGCCCTTCGTGTTTAAGTTTCTACCATTATAATACAGTAGTACACTGCATTATCAGAAATGTTCTGGTTTATGTGATTGTAAACAGTACCGGTACTTTTCTTTACAACAATTATTTGTCCACCTGGATACTTGCATTTCATAAGGAAAGCCATCTGTTTATTTTGTTGAGAGTTGGGAAGCCAGTTATTTTTAGTTTTTCCTTTCAACTTCAGGTTACATTTTCTCTTTTTTTTTTGCTTGGAACTTGTTTTTATCTTCAACTTTGAAATGTTTGTTCTCAAGATGTTGTTTTTTTTAATTAAAAAAATATAAAGCATTCTTTATGTTCTATATAATAATATACATATATATACACTATGGGCTAAACAGGAAAACGGTGTAGACTAAATATTAAAGTTATATTCATTTGCTGCTGCGGTTAAGTCATCAATATTTTCATTTATACATGTAGCTTGCTACTAGCCAAACTGGTAAATTTAAATTCATATTATTTCAAGTGCATACTACTATTAAACTTCAATCCATAAAATAGTGGTACTTCAGACCACACAGCATTTTTCCAATTCATTATGTGTATGATAGTAAATATATGTGACATAGAATTTTTTATTACAAGAATTTTTTTTTAAAGTTTAAGTTGATAATGAGGCAAATTGGGAATGTACTAATAAAAGGCAATTATATAATTTGAAATGTTGATTCTAAGGGTGCATTTGTTGGAGTGGCAATCAACCCCCCTCGTGAGACCAAAAAAAATTCCAGCGTAATTGAAAGTTTTCTTATTTACTATTTACTTTCCAATGTATTTTTTGCATCCCTAGCTCCTACACATTTCCAAATGGCCATGTGTGTGACCTGTATATTGCCGGCTGCTTTTAAGCCGGCTGTTTACATAACGGGCAGTAGTTGTGCATTTTCATTGCAGTGTCGACGCAGACGCGACAGAACCGATGTCCGCATGGTAACCTCTTCTCGTTCCTGATTTCACCGTGACAGACAGGGCACATGTTCTCTGGCTGAGGAGAGAGGCTTCGTTCTACTTCCTTCGCCTCTTCCATCGCGTCCGGCCATTCTTCACCCTTACCCTTGACGGCGCTGGGGTGCCAAGTGCTCAAACCGGCAGGCCTCTTTGAGCGCCTGCCCCTTTGATTTCGATAGTGGTTCGGACCCCTGGCCCTCAAGCGAGGCCTTGCACCGGATTGCTGTTGCCAGAAACGTGCCGCAACTGCAAACCCGTAGTCCTCATGGTCTGAGAATTATACGGAAGAAGAAGAAAAAAGGAGAAGTGATGTTGGAACATAATCTCTAGATATCAAGTCCTGTGAGAAAGCTCTGATGAGTGAGAGTTGTCAAGAATTCCCTTACCCATAATCTGTGCATTTTTACATATAAAGTGCTGCCAGTTAATCTGGGCCCAATTTTATGGAATCCGTTACGGAATGGAATCAGTAAGCAAGACTTAGAATTTCTAGGCTAACTGATTATTTTCTGCTCACGCACTGATATGCATTCTGCAGAAAGTCCTTGCTTCGCATCGCGAGAAAGACAACTCTCCTGTGAAATATGCTAACAAGCCAAATAGTCTGCTATTGTAAGCGAAGAATTTTTGCTTACGGTAACGGAATCCATGAAATTTAGCCCATGCTAGTACTAAGTTACTAACTTAGGTATGAAAATGCCCTACCTGATGAGGAGGCTGACATAGCAGAGCCTGGGACATCTTCCGGATCATGCTCTTCCCCTGGTACTGACTCCTCCAATAATCCACTCAGGATGGCATCACTGAAGACCCTCTGGAACTCCTCGACAGTCCCTGGGTTCTTATCCACCAGGACTACAGTGGTCAATTGCATCCATCTCCCCTGGTATGACTGGCTGAAGTCCACAACTGCATCAAGGAATGCATTGGCGCAGACCTTTTCGGATGCAAATGTTTCTGGCAAGGTTGAGAAGACAGTATAGAAACTAAGATCTGTCCACTCATCAGAGGCGAGTCAATTCAGCGAAAGAAGCATATGGAAATTAGGCTTGCCCTTCACCGACGTAAATGAGCACTGTATACTCAGTGCTTGTGAGTGCACATGAAAAAATCACGTGCTGGCTCAGGTGGGATTCGAACCCACGAACTCCTGCTTGATACGATTGAGTAGATTGTCCAACTTGTCTCTTAAACATTGCTCTAACTTCGCTCGTGTTGAGCCTAGAGATTTTCAGACTGGCCAGCCATCAAAGAACAAGTCTGAAATTTGGTTATAGAGTCCATGCATTGGCAGACTTGTTCAAGGTACTGACCTACATAATTACAAAATCTTACTGGGGAAATCAAATTAGTAAAAATTGAGATTGAAGCATCAAGAGTTCCTTACCTGCTCCTATTGCTGCCATCGATACCATGGATGCTTTCAAGGAATAGGCGCACGCCTTTAAGATATCAAGGAACATTTTTCGGAGAGCTTCCAGATCGATGTTCACATCGCCGTTCTTTCTCGGAGGGACCACATGCAGGACGTGGCTGCACGTCAAGTTGCCGGCTGTGGTCCACACGACCTTGCCGGGCCCAACGCGCCCTCGCTGCCGGATCCAACTCTGACAGGCGTCGATCAGTTCCTGACCGGCCCTAATCCGCACCTCCCGGCCGAGCCCATTCACAAGACGTAGATTTGGGTCTGCCGTGGAAACAATTACATCTGTGAACTCATCCGTGAGGTCTCCCTGACGGATGATCACCTTAAACCCTCTCCTCATGGTAATGGTGAAATCAGTGTCAGGTGTACGCTGTTGGGAAGAACTCTCTTCTCTTGCTCTGCTAGAGGTTAGCTCCTCAAACTTCACTTCTTCACGGATATTTCCTCCCGAGTCGACATCCCATTCAGTAGCTTCTACGGACGCTCTTGCTTGTTCCTCTTCAAAGGGATCTTGGATACCACCTCGGAGGCTTTGCATACATTCCGTCTCGAAATCTTTTCTGATTTTTGGTTTGGTTCCATTTAGATGTTGAGAAATATCTCTACCCATTGCTATGGTTTGATCTTCTGCAGGTGGAGGAATAGTAGTCTGTGTTTTTGGATCATGCACAGGGCTATGATCATCCCTGCTTGCTGTACGTTCATTAAACTTCATGAATGTGAAGTTCTCAGGTACTTCTGCATGACCTTCCTCCTGTCTACCTAAACTGTGTGACGTTCCATGCATGACGCAAGCTTCAGTCTTAATTCTGGATTCTTCCTTGAGATGCCGACCCCTACCCTGCACTCTAAACACATTGTAAGATTCTTCAGTTCCTCCTTTGCATGTCGGAGGGAAATGTGAAGAATCAGTCTCGACAAGGTGCCTATCGCCATTCTCTAAAGTTTCACCATTGCCAGTTACTTCCATCGCTAGAGAAGCCCCCAAACAAACGACAGCGTCAAAATGAAGATCACTGGTATCCATCTCCATCTCATCAGGGCTTTCTGATGGTACATCCATGGTACTCTTGCTTATCTGCTGTGGAACAAATGAATCAAAATCATTTGCTGAGCTTACTGTTGGCTTGCTTAGCAACTGAGCTAACCCACCATTACTCCCGTCCTCTGGAAAAGCCAAGGCACCCTCATCAATTCTAGTTGGATCTTCCTCCACTTGCTTGGAAAATTCTTGGCCAGATTTCTTTTCTCCATTTTCCATCACTTCATTCTCGGAATCGCTATCTGGCAGTGGCTCATCGGGGTCTTGTTCGTTGTTTACAGCCTCCTCTAGGTTCTTGATTTCCTGTTCAACATCACGCTCTGTTCCAAAGAAGAACAGCATGTTCTTTGCTCCTTGGGTAACTAGGACCAGTGTGGACCTCATAGCCTGGTCTATTGCTGTCTCTAGAGCTTCTTCTTGTGCTTTCTGAAACCTCCTCATGTCCACAATTCTTGTGATGAGACCCGATTCTTTCGTCTGTTTGACAAGATCTTCCAGGGCTTCAATAGCACCCCTGATGTTCTGCTGGTTAATCTCAGGGCCCCTGCTGCTCATGTGAACCACCCCGCCTGGCCTGCATTCAAAATTGACCATGAATTTGTCCCGTATTGCATTAACTGCCTCGCGGCATGCGACATTCATATCGATGTAATCAAGAATCTTTGGATTAAACTTGGCAAAGTTCCGGGATTTGATTTCAGTGCTGCTAGAGGAAGACTGACTATTTTGACTCCTGGATTCTGTTTGGAGGAATCGGCATCCTGTACCATGGCCTGAAAAAGTCTCATCTTCCATGAAATAATCAGCAGTCATCTCCGGCTCATCTGTGCCTAACCCCTGAGAGTTGTTCCATCCACTGATCTGTTGCAGTTTAACACCAGCTTGCATGACATCATCAGCACAACCCGTCAGTATAAACCGGGCACTCTTTTCATCAACCTCATATGTTGTTCTCGTGGAGGAGGTGACAGTCTCAAGAATGTCTTGTGAAACAGGACCTTCCAAAACAAGTTTCACTTTTTGCTCAGATTTAGTCCAATTGTCGTGATTCTGTAAATAAACAAAAACAAAAAAACATGTATAATACTCATTAAATGAGCTAAACTGTCCTCTTTAACAGGTATCCAATGTTATTGCTGGCTTTTGCAAGACCAAAAATCAGTTCACCAACATGAGGGTTTTGCCTTTTGAGCAATGTAAATTCCACAAAGCAATAATTATAAGGACAAATCTCAAGGCCTGAGAGCAACATAAACTGTCCAAAATCAAATCCTAATGGAAGACTTTGAAAAAATTCTCACCGCGCTGGCAAAAAAATCTTTAATTTGCTACTTGGTGCATTGGTGACGCTCAAATGTGTGGGCTTGTCTTAATTTTCAAAAACAACAAAAACAAAACAGGAAAATCTTTACATTGTTACTGTAGCTGGACTACAAACTTGCCAAGAGCTGTTGTTTAAATGCTCAAAAAAGGAAGAAAACCCTTCCAAAATGTATATAGCATGATGGTATTACAAAACCTTTAGTTTGTTGAGGGCAGCTGTTTTGTGATATATGTGGGTTTTGTATGCACCCAAAAGACAAATGACATTCACAAGTGGTGTTATAGGTCTCATAGTGTACAAAACCCATATGCACCACAAACGGCCTCCACCAACTGTATATACCCAGTGTATAAGAGATCTTTGACTGAAAATGTAACTTGCTCTCGATTGAGGCATTATGATAATACCCATCCAATCATCCGAGGTAACACCATGTCCCTTTCCTACCTCAGATAAACCTTTGTAGCCGCTGTCAACGCCCACTCCAGGGCTCATTTCCAAAGCCGCTTCGCTAGTATCTCCAGCATCCACTCCATTCAGTGGGTGTGGATCCACGTGCAGCTCCTTTCCAAAGATGATGTGTGGCTTCGCTGCAAGCACCGTGTGTACCGCTGCGGGAAAATCAATCAAGAATTAAGACTGATGAGGTTAACCGAATCACCAGTAGAGAGGTTTAGATACATGTTACATGAATGTGAATGCAAGCATGAATGTGAAAAGTCTGTGTACATTTTGTTGACATCTGACATCATCACTTTTTGCATCAAGTACTCACATATGGACACTTCTCATGGAAGAAAAAAGAAAAACATGAAAAATGGAATTAAACTACATGACTGACAGAAATAATAATCTAAGATAAACATTGATTGCCATTATCAATTTACCATTACCATTTACCAAAGAAAAACAGTGTCCAAAACTAATTAAAGGTAGTATCATACTTTGGTAGCATACTGAAACACAAATCTTCACAGATTTACCTTTAACTTACAGGGTATAAGGATGGTGATGGTAGAAACATACCGTTAACATTTTTCTGCCTGAAATGCTGTATATATCCAGAAAAGAGTAAAACCTGTTACCAAAATTATTTTTGATCTTTTAAAGATAAAAAATAAATGAGAAAAGACTTGAGAAATAATGTGGCAGTTTTTTCAAAAAAGGGCCTCCGTATGGAACTGAAATTTTCACAGATGACTGTTACTGTATCTCCCTTGATATTTTTGCCCATGAATCTGCGGCATTTCTTTGACAAAAACCAAAGTATGATATTACCTTTAGCACAAAGTGTACACAACATTTTGTAAATTAACAAAACTAAAAAAAGAAAAAGGCAGGGTATACTTTGCTGGCACAGGCATTAATTCTTTCTACAAATGCTATTCTGACATTCCCTGTCATTCATCATGTCATGCTGGCAGGAACATACTGCCAGCAAAATAACGTTTACAGCCAGAAGGCCGGCATGACATATTGAGAATATTTGGCCAATCACAAGAATGACGGCACCGGCAAAATATACACTTCCAAGAAAAAAAAACTTACTTTCTGCCTCACAGAATGTAATGACAGCAGATGTTTCTGTCTGACCATTTCTTGTTGCTATGTGGACTTCCTCTACATCGCCACCACCATTCCGCCTCTTGCCAAAGTAAATCTCAAGTTTGTCACTTAGTGATGCCACATCAGCGACAGCCTCGGGAAAATTTGAGACAAGGATGCTCTTATGCTCTGCCATGGCAGACGTAATTACATCTTTAAAACAAACAAACAAAACAAATAAGACTTGAAGCTATGCATGGTGGAAGTACTAAAAGATGGTAGGTTTGCGGTGACACCATGTACACGTAATCTCTTCTGTGAGAGTGTGTGGTTGTGAGACGAACTGGTGGTATTATCTCGACGTTCCAAACAGTGTGCTCTGTTTGTCCTCATGAGAAAAGATTACATGGTGTCACCACAAACCTACCTTCTTTTAAACAAAAACAAGATGGTTATTATGGAGTATATAGACTGGCACAGGAAAAAGTTGTATAACACACATATTATATGCACTATGATTATATGATTTTCTTTCACTGTCATTTGTATGTAGTCACCATGTCTACACAGCGACATTAATTATGAATTCTAACATTTTAGAGATGAAATGTTATGAAAAAAGGCCAGGTATGTCACCCTCGAGGACGAATAAGGACGTACCCTCCGTGATGTCACAATGTTATATAATGAACCATTCACGGTTCCAAGCCACAACTTCCAGGAAGCAGTTGCATATATGGACCCAGGGTTCAACCAAAATGTCCTCTACTTAATTCTCACTAATCATGTAGCATTAGGGGTCATAGCAAAAGCATTTTTGTCGCGTCCCTTGTTAATTCTGCTAATTAACCGGCATACAATAGGCAACACAGCACTAACAACCATGGTCCAAGATGGCAGCGGACGTCATATCAGAAACATGGGTCTTTTTCAAGAATGGCAAAAGACTGTAATGTCTGCAAACATAGGCTTCTCTAAGGCGAAACACAGTTCTCCTGGGTTTCTTGTACTTGTAGACATGACATTGCACTGTACATGTGTCTTTATTTACATTATGCTGATGAATAGTTCTTGTTTCGCCTTAGAGAAGCCTATGTTTGCAGACATTATGTGATGTTTGCAAACAAAGGCTTCTGTAAGGCGAAACAAGAACTATAAAATATGGACACACGTACAGTGCAATGTCATGTCTACAAGAAACCCAGGAGATTGAGGAGAACTGAAAGTTATCGTCTATGTACTGTACAAGGCCTTTAGGCGAAGTAAAAAAAAATACCTGTTAAGCGTCCCCGCCCGCTTCCTTTTTGGATGCCGCCTGCTATTTTTTTTTTTTTTTTTTTTGTAAAATCCGAAAAAAACGTACATTCCGTGATTTTTTCCGCTGAAAAATGAATAAAATCTTCGTTGATAGACTCAATCGTCACTATCACTGTGCTGTGGAAATGGTCTATTCGTACGTGTGGATGCGATCAAGACTAGTATAGTGTGTATGAGCTCACATGCCCCGTGTGTAACATCGTCTCATTGTCCATGAATAGAAAGCTATCTCACTTATTAGTCCAAGCGGTGATTTGAAAGAACAATAATATTGCCCAAAACGAACTGCCAGCCATCTTGCCATTTTATTTTGATAAAATGGGCCGGGCGGCCATTTTGGAAAAAAAAGAAAAGAAAAAAAAAAAGGGCCTCCTCCTTCCTTTTTTCAAAAAGGCAGGACGCTAAACATGTTTTTTTTTTACTTTGCCTTATACCAGGCATGACCAAAAAGGGAAAAACCTCATGAGAGGCAGGTCAAAGGTCACAATGGATAAATGGGGTTACAATCAGCAATCTACCATCTATGACATGGTGGTACTTATCCACAAACGGTGCAGCACCTGTTACATTTCCCCTCAGTAGTGTAGACACGTCCTGGGACCTGGGGGGGGGGGGGGGGGGTTGATCGTGTAGCTGGGTCATGCTTCCATATATGTTTGTGCAAAAATCATTTTTTATATATATAAAAAGTGAAAACCTAGCCCCCCGCCCCCCACCCCCCCACCGGATCTACGCCCATGCTTCCCCTTGCTTGAACTTTTGAAGAACCTAATTGTAGTTGTGCAGTTAGTTGTAGCATATGGATTGAGGTAGAAATAGAGCTGCGGGTCAATTAACACTGTCTTGGGTAATATGACAGAGAGGATGTAGCTTTGCTGATCGTTGTGATGATTTTAACCCTTTGGTCTGACTTGGCATGGAAAGGATGACATGGCCCATGTCATCGGTCCCCATGCACTTCCCCATGTCAGACCGAGGGCTACAAAGTACAATAATCGTAACTTTAGACAATTGCAATGTGATTGTAGCTAAACTGCTTCATGCTTCATTCTACTGGCAGTGATATGCTCAATCCAAACATCACTATACTCCGATAACCAGGGAAGTACAAAGCCAGGGTCACACAAAACCACTTCCCCTTACAAAAAACCTATGTATATTAAATGTAGGCCCACGTACGTAGGCCCTAGCTATACACATCGTAAATCAATCATTATTCCAACTATACTATAGGCTATTAAAGCCGCGAACAATTCCCTACAAATAGTACAATCACGGAATGGGAAAACTATCCTTCCTTACTGAGAAAAAGCAGCTAGAGAGTCACATTCTTACCTACTTTTCGCCACGACTGAGCCTGCAGTTTAGGGTGTGTCACTGTGTGTGCAGCTAACTTTCACTTGTGTTCCGATGGCGAAACCGTTACATGTGACGTGAATGATGATGTATAGTTTACTGACCGGTGGCAAAAGGATTGCGTCAATCGGGGAATTCCGCGCCTTGTAACATACCGGGGAATTCCCATTATTGACATTACGTCACCAATATGCTACCTGAAGCACGCCACCTATTCAGTTGCCCCAAAATTAAGAGTGCAATAAAGGGCCGACTCGACTGTGCAAAGAAACCAACTTAAACAGAAATGTTCACAGATTTACGTATGGTGGTGGTACAAGCATACCGTTAACATTTTCCCGCCTAAAATTGTGTATTTATCCAGAAATTAGTAAAACAACAACCGAATTTTTTTTTGATCTTTTTAAAGATCAAAAATAAAAGAGAAAAGAAGTTTTTCACTGTTTTCTCAAAAAGCGGTCACCATAATGGGACTGAAATTTTCACAGATGACTGTTACTGTATCGTTTTTGAAATTTTTGCCCATGAATCTTCATTTAATTTCTTTGATAAAAACCAAAGTATGATATTTCCTTTAATGTCTCGCTGTATTATTATTCACTTGTGTTTTCCAGCTTAGTAAATTTCAAAAATTGGAACTATGGAAAATGTGAAATTACATATTTTTCACATGAAAAAAAAAAAAACCCACTCAATTATGTGAAATATGCTTTAATTTACTGAATGTCTTTATTTGGAACGATAGGAGGTTAAATAAAATGGCAATCAAGTCAGTTTTAACAAAACACAGTATTTGTGGTCTTCGTACATTTGCACGTGTTCGTTGTTAATCATTTTAACGTTATTTACATAAAATCAAATAGTGTCTATGGTCTGAGTCTTGGGCCCTTTTCCAAACCTCGGCTCCGGCTTCGGCTCCGGCTCCGGCTCCGGCTCCGGCTCCGTCATCCATATGCTGAAAATAGAGGTTGTGGGTTTTCATTGAAGCTGAAGCTCCGTTTTCCCTTTCAAACCAGAGAATCTACTTCCGAACCACAGCCAAAAGTCTCTATTTTGATACCTGTTATTTTAAAATTGACTCAAGAAATGGAGCTGGAGCCAGAGCCTGAGCCGGAGCCGAGGTTTGGAAAAGGGCCCGGCCAAGTATTTTACCACCGCAAAGGCCTGACAAAATCCTAAAAGTGTCCTGGCGCCCTCTGCTGGCCGATCGCCGCAACATCACCCAATGCAACTTCCTCCACCTAATAACGGTAGCCGAACTGAACACAGCCATGCCCATTCCTTGTGCACTCTACCGAGACAATCTTACTTAATAATTATGCTTAATTATGCGTAGGTTCTTGTAATAACTTGAGCAATATTGACAATTTCGTAAAGTAGGAATTCAACTGACGCCGCGTGACGCCCTCAATCCTACATGCACACATGATGCAGGATCTAAGGATTTGGATTTTCCCATAATTATACAATTGGCCCATTGAAAAAACAAAACAGAACGAAATCGCTAAACATACTTCCATTAATTTAACCCGAACCCACTTGCATACCACAGTTAAATTAACATGGGCCTACATGGTTTTTCCTGACTACAACATACCACCACAATGCACCAGTGTGGTATGCAGGGTAATGCAAAGCTTATGCTAGTCCCCCTATGTGTATATGTTTACGTGGTAATATCGGTAACTTGGTCCGATATTACCGAGTACAGCAGCAGCAGCAGAGATTCGTTAAATAGCTACTCAAACGAGTTTTAACTCTAAAAAGTTATTCCGCAATAGACCACCACCACGAGAGGTGAACATTAATTTTTCGATACCCGCAAAATGATTATAAAGAGAAATCTGCATGAAACACAAGTCATGTAATATAAGGGATGACTGTAATTTTACCCGAGTCACTTTACAGACTGTAAAGTGACTCGGGTAAGAGTTGACCTCAAATTCTATTTATATGTATGAATGGACAAGCATTATCGGTGTTAAGTCATGCTTATTAGTGCTTTGTTAGGCGTCTAGCACTGTCTGCTGGAGCATAGAGCTACAAGCAGATCTATGGCTGCATGGATTTAGTGTATAACCATAGAGCCTATAGCTCATAACAGTCTGTCTGCTGGATTTTCACGATACCAATATCACGAGGTCAAAGCTAGCTAGGCACACGCAGGGAATCGGTGTAACAAACCAGCAGCAGTGAATCAAGTGCAATGTTTCATACCGTCGGTCCACCATGGAAAAGGATGTCACCTCGCTCAACTCCCAGCCTCACAGCCTCGCTCAGCCGGCCTCATCCAACCGGCCCGTACATGGCCGAGTCAATTCTTCCCTGTTGGTGTACAAAGCATTTAGCGCAACCTTCTGGGGATGCTTGGGCTGCTTCTTCCCTTACGTTTTTCTCTACTTAAAACAGCTGGGCTTCTCTCCAAATGACATCGGTACGGTCAGCGCTTTGAGACCCTTTATCGGGTTCATTTTCATACCCTTCATAGCCGCCGCTGCCGATCGATTTCGATGCAGGAAACTCGTGCTCCGGCTCTGCCTTGTGATCGGGGCTGGGATCTTCTGCAGCCTGGCCGTGTTACCCCCGGCCCATGAAGTCCCGTGTGATGTGATGGAGAGGCAGATCAGAGAGATTGTCCACCTGAACATCAGCCTTCCCTACCCGTACCAAGGCGAGCCGAAGCCGCCCTTGCCGCCGAAGATTTTCACATCAGAGCTCCATATGCGCCGGCGACGCAACCAACCAGACACACCGGCTGTGGATTTCCCCATGTTATCATCAACAATCGTTGTGGACGGTGAGGTAATTCGTGGCTCCTTCCCAATTCCAGACAACACCACCATCGGTGTATCGGAGCAGTTTCCCTGGCAAGTCCGTGAGATCCTTTTTGCCAACCAGCGCTGGTTATACGACCAGGCCTCCATCATGAAGCTCTTCCTGTTTGTCTTCTTGATAACCAGCGTTATCGAAGTCGCCGTCTTCAGCGCAACGTGCCAGTCCGATATCGCTACTCTGGACGCTCTGCGACAAGAACATGGAAACGTGGACCAATATGGATGGAACCGAGTATTCGGTACACTGGGTTGGGGATCATGGTGAGACACTTTAGTTTATCCCTCCCTGCCCACATAAACCTCTTGCCTTTTGGATAACCAAGCCCACATACCGATTAAAGGTTATCATCAGTTCTGGAACGATTGAAAGAATCTTGAAAAGTTTTTATGTTTTTTTTTCGGAATCAAAAGTAAATCCCCCAGTTGTTCTTTTGAAATTGGTCTGGATGGCTCAGTTGGTAGAGCGCATGTACGGTATTCACGATGTCGCCGGTTCGAAGTATTTTTTTCTGGGCTCAGACTGTTTCGGTAACTTTTTCCATTTCCGAAATGTTGGCTCAGGCTCGGTTCGGGCTTCACCGAACGTCACTCGAACGAACGACTCCGTGACCCAAAAGCTGAAAACAGATTCATGGTTGTTTCGTTCAAGTTGATGTTTCATTTTCTTGCTCAAAACTTTGTCGCCGGCGGCCGTAATAGTCTTTTGATATGATATCTGTTGCATGTAAACGATGAGCGTAATGGAGACTAAGCTGGAACTGGAGCCAAGATCAAAGTTTTGAAAAAAGTCCCTGACAGTAAATCAACGGTTTGTTTGTTTTTATACCTAAGTGTGTATGGTGCATTTATTACGGTTCTCTCCCAGTTCACTGGCTGTTGGGCTGATTCTTGGCTCTACTCGAACCGTGAAAGTGAGCTGCGGTATTCAGCACGTGATGACCGCCTACTGGACTGCATTTGTCATATCTGCTGTCCTCTGTGTCGTGGCCCTGTTCTGTACTTTCTACTTCAAACCATCCTCGGTACGTGCTTATACTAAGTAGGCCCTAAATAAATCCAAGATTGCCTCGCTGGGGCCTCAATGTTCCGATGAGGAGAGGCCATGTAGCTTGTTTGAGATCTCGAGATTATTTATCCCAGGATGACGACATTATGGAGACGCAAATCCCGAGGTAAATTATCTCAGGATGAGTGACATCCTACCTCTAGGATGTCGTCACTGTCGTCATTGTCGTACTTTAAGAATGTCGACTTTCTATTAACTTTCAGTATTATATGTCGGCTTCCCTTTGATTTATAATCGAAGGATGTCGTCATCTCGTGATATTGTCTCAGAATGTCGACATCCTACCGCCAGGGTGTAGTCTTGCCGTGGTAAGATTCTCCCATGATTTCGTCGCCCTACAAGTAGAAATCCATCCCGTCGTGATGACGTCATTCTGAGAGCAGGTCCACACTCTCAGAATAAAGTCATGGCGCGGGATGTATTTTCAAATGTTTCAGAATGTCTATAGGCCTTGTCCGTATTATGTAGTCATCCTGTGTGAACGAATCTATATACATGTAGCTGACTGGCTTCACCGTCCACAGCGCCGTAACAATATTCTATGAAGACGATCGAGAAAGCCGTCCGCCGAGGTCGATTTCACCACTAAGTCATCGTATTAACTTACTATCAATCGTAGTCTAATGGTGCAATACTGTCATGCGTAGCCTATGATGGGTTATCCTTCGTTATTCGAGTTAAGATCGATCGTAGGGCTTCGTGAAATCGACCCCAGTCAGTTCAGTTTAGGAAGAGGGTATGTCTATAGTCCTTTCTCCATGCATGGTGTAGACAAGGGCATGGCTGCAAATTCTGTTTCATCCAGCCAGTATGCTAGGTTTTTTGGCCTATATGCATACTATGGGATAACGCAGTGGTGGCACCTCCCCCACCAACGATTTCAAGCCTCTTTATCTCTCCCCCTCCCTCCTCCTCCCCGTCTCACAGTATGACGATGAGAAGTCCAGCGAGGGGTCATCGTGGGACTGCATCAAGGCGGTCTTGCTCAGCTGGCATTACGGCTCGGTGGTTGTCATCGTGACCTTCCTGGGCCTGTGCAACGGATGCATCTGGGGGTTCCTCTTCTGGCACCTGGAGAATCTGGGTGAGTGTCGTTTCACAAGTTGTTGAGACGATAATGCTAAGAGAAATAAAGGTGATGTAGCATCCAGCCATTTACTCGAAGCTAACAATCTTTTTGAGAGATGAGGCCAAGCCCTGGATACAAAAGGGGATAGGTTATAGTGACCGGTATATGCTTCCAGCAACTGCGTTAAAAAAATGGCTGGGTGTAGTGATAGGTCCCTATTCCGATAGTAACTGCCGTTACTATGCAGGTTTGTTTACTTCCCCAGCACGTGTTTAATAAGTGCAGGTTGTTCTGTGACCATTAGACGAAGACAACCAACACCGCACATTCAACTTGTCTTGCATGGATCTGTCTTAAAAGTATCATACATGATTGGTAACATACCCAAACAGAAATATTCGCAGATTTACATATAACTTGCAGGGTAGTGAAGATGGTGGTGGTAGAAACATACCGTTAATTTATTTCTGCCTGAATTGGTGTATTTTTCCAGAAATTAGTAAAACAAAGACCGACAGCAGTTTTGATCTCGGGGTAAGACTAAGATCAACATTTCAAAATAGTTCTTTATGTTTTTACAAGAAAATTGAGTCGGTTTTTGGTATTTTCTCGTGACTCAGATGTCGATGTCTGATTGAGCTCAAATTTTTCAAAGGCTTATCATTTCATGGACATGCTAGAACAGACATACTTCTGTGACCTTTACCAATACCTTTAATTTCAGGGGCTACACAAGTTCTCATAGGCGTCCTGACTGGCATAGAGAGCTTGTCTGAGTTCATGTGCGGGTTCCTGAGTGGATGGGGCATTTCCAAGTTCGGTCACATCCCACTGCTGACCCTCGGACTGTTTCTGTACGCGATCCGGTTCGTCTTCTATGCTCTTATCGTTGCACCTTGGATGGCGATATTCACAGAGATAGTGCACGGTAAGATAAATGGTCCCATTCGACAACGGTAAAAAATAATTTAGCTTATTAAGGAATCTGATTTAAAAACACATGGAAATCATGAACTTATTTTATAATTTCGTAACATTTTTATATATTTATAAATCGAACCCTTTGATTTTTTGATGTATCTAATTATCAATGCTTTAATTTTTAATTTTTATATTTTTTCATATATCTACTTATTCATTTATTCCTGAATTTCTTTCTTTATTTATTTACCTATCTTCTTATTTGTTTGTCTGTTTATTCAGGTCTGGGTTTCATCACATCATGGACTACAATCGTGTCTTACCTAAATGACTCCTTGCCTCCCCAGTATTCCGGAACGATGCAAGGCATCGTCACGGCAGTACACCATGGCCTGGGAGCCGGAGCTGGCTTCTTGCTAACAGGCTTCTTGATAACTGGTTACGGTGCAAAGAACACCTTCTTCATCTATGCAATCATGTGCAGTATAGTTCTCGTGATTTTCATGCTTATTCAGTGGGTAGGTACTGGTACGATCGAAATGTATGTGCTACTTGAAGGCACTATCGTATTTTGATAGCATACCAACACAGAAACCATCACAGATTTACCTAAGCCAAACTTAAAGGGTAATGAATAAGGAGCTGGTACTTAATATACATTTAAAATTCCTCTGCCTGAAATGCTGTATTTTTCCACAAAAAGGTGTACAACCAAAAACCAAAACTTGTTTTTATTTCGGGTTGAGATAAAACTTCTGTGAATGGATTTGAAAATACCATGAGGGTTTTTCATTGTTTCCACCAAAAAGTGGGTACTGTGTAGGACTGGAAATTTCACAGATGGCCGTTACTGTAACTTTCTTGATATTTTTGTCCATGAATCTGCATTTCTTTGACCGAAACAACTTATGAAGCTACCTTTAAAAAATTAAAAGAAGAAGCTGGTAGAAACCTGTTAAAAATAGTTCTGCTTGAAATGTGTTTCTTTATAAATGGGGACAGGCATCATTATAGTTTACAGCTCAGGACAAATCAAAACAGTTTATTTGTTTCACGAAATAAATAATTGTTTTCCTGTGACTTAGAACTTACGGCAGGGTGACCTGAAATGTGCACAGACTTATGGGTTATGTTTTATGCACATGTTTGATCAGGCAAAACGTGCATGCTGTTCTGTGACCTTTACCAACCATTGTGTAATCCCTTTTAATAATAATTGTTGTAATTAGTTTTGGTTAGTAGCCCTATAACCTTTGGTAACAATCAGTTTTATATGCTACTCGACCTTGTGGTGCAAATGTGTAATTCATATTTGCTGTAAAGTTGTCTATTGTAGACTTTTCTGACCAAGGCTGCTCGATCGAAGGCGGCCATTAGCAGGGGCCATTCCACAGATCATGTAGAACCCAATTCCATGTATACTAGGTACAAACAAGATTGGTGGTGGCCTATGCAATGGCCCCCCACTAGTGGCAACAACCATTAAGATCTCAGTAAAGGCAATTTCTCTGCCCTGCTTAGCACAACAAAATTGCAAACCATGAAATTTCTGTCTATATAAAAACTGGCTTAACAACCAAATTTCCATAATGTTGTGTATCACTTGTGATTGTTCTTTGGTGAGGCTGTTTTTTGCTGACCATGAATATCAAAATCTAAATTTGTTGTGCTTAACAGCTCCATGAAATTAGCCCCTGGTCACAAAAAGTTAAGATTGTCATTGTTATTCCATCACAAGGCTATTTCATAGTGATGGAATAATTTACATATGCACAGAATTAATACTTAGTTTTGTTCACTTTGACAGCTTTACAAGGCACCATCCTTCCCATGGACGTGTCAGGTAGAGAAACAGCATGCACTGCTGCAAGGAGACGGGGTGCCAGACGATGAGAAACTCAAGTCGCCAAAGTTCCATGAGAGTTCGCCAGATGAGAGAAAAGATAACAAGTTCAGCCTGAAACTGCCGCCATTTACTTACCAGACGCAGACAATACATCAACAGCAGCCGAGCTGATTATCTCTGTTGCTCTACTGTCGTGCATCGCATAGGCTCACAGACCCTCCTTCCAAGGGTATGACCCTGTACAAAAATCATGACCTTCACACAGAAGGGATTCCTCCCAAGTGCATGTTACTGCACTATCACAAAACATCGCTGCAGAGTTTCAGCATTCTCCTGAAGCGAACAGAGCAGTACTGGTAAAAATATCCCAATTCAATATTCCAAATTGATCTCAACCGACGCTCTTCTTCACGTGGTTCTCCAAGTCAGAAGTATTCTTCTCCACACTTCACCGGACATGTACGGAGCATCACTACCTCTGTTGGAATCCAGCGATCTCCTGATTATGGCCAGAGAACATAGCGTTTTGAATATCCAGTGATCAGTGTTCTCTTCATAATTAAATTCACAAAAAGAGAGGCGTCTTTGCAAACTTGCTATAAACTTTTATTTTCTCTGTCTACAAATCTGAATGTTATTTTTATTTTGTTGGGGAAAGGGATGGAACAATTATGTAATATGTATTAATGACATTCCATAATAGTAATAGTTTTTTTTTAACAGAGTTTTCTATTCTTTTTTTTTAATTTGACTGTAACTGGAATTTACTTAAGACATGTGAATTGCTGTATCAGTGTTTGTATTGTGTCAGCTATCCAGCCCTATGGTCAGGGGCTTCCTTTTTATCAAAAGTTCTAATCTGACAAGTTGAGAACAACAACTTGACTTGTGATGGTATATGTGTTAGATCCATGAACTTGTCGTTTGGTAATTAACTTGTTACTGTGACTCCAAATTACATTTCATGCAATAAACTATTCAATGCGAAGACTGATTTCATTCTTAGCAGTGAATGAGTGCATGCATCAGTAAAAGGACATAATTAATTATGTACTAGTTTATGGGCCGTAACACGTCTCAAATCATGCCTATACTTGGTGGATTTCCCATGTACCATTTTAACTTCAATATGGCTAGGAATCTTCCCAAAATGATGCACCAGTTGTGATGCCAGCTGCAGACACTTGGAGAGTATTACAAGAATGAACATGAGTTGCCTTCAAACGATTTTTATTGTTTTTGTTTACAAATGATATTTGTATAAATATAATCATGTATTATGTATGGGTGTCAATGTATACACATATTTGCTTATCTGTATACAATGTACATCCTATTTAACTCTATGATAGGAATGATTTTAGACTTATTATGTTGAATTTGAATACAATCAATCAACTGACTTTTTTTTGTGGTTTTTGATGATGAAAATCAAAATAACATTTTCTTCATAAAAACACCCCCCACAAAAAACCCAAGACACGAGCACTGGTTGGGTATTTTGTACAGGGATAAAACACAATCAGTGCAGGGCTGGATTTCACCAAGCACTAAGATTAATATTATAAAGGTAGTATCATACTTTGGTAAGAAACCAAAACAGAAATTTACACAGATTTAAGTATAACTTACACGCTATGAAGATGGCGGTGGTAGAAACATACTGTTAAAATGTTTCCGCCTGAAATGGTGTATCTATTTACTTTTTTGAGGGGCAGGTTACACATGAACTGATTTTGTTACTTTTTGGTCAAAATTTAACACTTAGATAAAACATAAATTTATACAGTCATTCATTATGTATAAAGCAACAATTTTAAAGCACATTCATACCTTTCTCAAATTTGATTACAGTAAACCTTTAATATTACATGTGTCAATATGAATCTGTGAACATTTCTGGTTTGTCAATCTTGGTATTCGTGTGCTTATCCATTATGTTGATTACAGTAGTGAGTGGATTATTTCCCCTCCAGAAATGCAAAGCACATCTACTTGATGCAAGGACAGTCGGTACTTCAAGTACCAGAATCTTGATTACATTGTAATGGCCATAGCAGCAATTAATTGTCTGGATGGTAATGAGGACTGGACCACATGTTCCAAGAGAATATGCTGGTACTTCTTTCCTGTCATCATGAAAGCAATTCCAATTAAATTATGAAAATTTAAAACAATTCAAAACTGAAACATTGTGTTTGTCGTGGCTGCTGAGTACATATCTGCGATGGGAAAGCATGCAAAACTCCCATGGTTAGTTTTTCAACTAGTGTCCCTTTAAAGGTACAGTATAGGATTGGTAACATACCCAAACAGAAATGTTCACAGATTGGCCAATTTTGTCGGGTGCTGGGGCGGGTAAGCGCCAACGGACGAGCGACTATTGCCAGGGGTGCTGGCACACTTTCGCTTCTCATGATCTCCCTCCATGGGCTGTAATTGTTTGTGCTGATGAGCACATTGTCAAATTGAAGTTGAAGGGATATCTTTAAGACAAGTCAGTGCACATTGTTAACCATTAAAGCTTTATTGTTTCAAGGCATGGTCTTAAAACTTGCATGGCAAGGAATTGTCATTTGACATGTATGTGTTATTGAACACTACTTTATTGTTTCAAGGCTTTAAATGGTCTTGAACCTTGCATTGGCAAGGAATTGTACTTGAATGCATGGCATCAAGTTTTCTTGTTAAACTATGATTGTTTGTCTGTGTCGAGCATAATAAATTCTTGCCGAGTTTACCACAGTGCTAATTAATCTCAGGCGTGACTCTTTCCACAAATGGATTTATGCGTGGTTTATTTGCTAATTTATTTTGGAGATATTATTGAACATGATGAAATTCTTCAGAGTAACGTTCACAATCTTCAATTCAAGAAAGAAGTTCAGATATTGACTTCTTTACTGCAATGCACCCGTGACCAGTTATTTCAGAAACCCTCATGAAAATATCAACAGTCTCTAATTACATTCATTATCATGTATAGACAGCATAACAATAAAACAGAGGCAAAATAAATGATTCTTTCGTCTTCAACATTTGGCAGTTATGAAGAGTACCTAATACATTCTGCATATGATGTGTCTGCAATGGTGTTATGCCCTGTTGTCACAAACCCATAACGCAATTTGTACACCTCCTTTATCTGAGTGCCCTTGGATACTACAATGCATGGTTATAGCTAGAGGAAGCTATTGAGATCCTTTATGCAAAATGAGACTGTATACCGATAGCAATAAAGCCTATACATGTATTCGTACAATACACACAGGGGGGATCTCAGACTCTCAGTGCACAATTGCCCATAATGTGATCTGACTACTGTACTAGGGTATCCATCTGCTGGTCCATCATGTGCAAGTATATATCATATTTGGACACTCTTAAAAGGTTCAGTACAGGATTGGTAACATACCCAAACAGAAATGTTCATAGATTTACCTATACCTTTCAGGATATAAAGATAATGCTGGTAGAAACATACCGCTAAAATATTTCCGCCTGAAATAGTGTATTTATCCAGAAATTAGTAAAACAAAGACCGAACACAGTTTTGATCTCAGGAAGATCAAAACCATGCTTCATATTAGATAAGGAAAATTGAGTCAGTTTTTCGCTATTTCCTCGTGACTCAGATGTCCAATTAATGGAGCTCATATTTCCATAGGTTTATCATTTCATGTACACGCTAGATCAGACAAAGTGTGAATGCTGTTCTGTGACTTTTACCAATCATGTATTATACATTTAAGAGGAATGGGGGGGGGACATTTGGAGGGTTATGTGGAACTTTCTTCAGTTTTCCATCACTTTAACCGCAGGTTCGAATCCCACATCTGCTTAAAAAAAATCTGGAAAGTACTGGATCTTTTCAGTTATTAAGCGCCAGTTACATAAAAAATGCGTTGTGTAGGCTATAGGTGCATGTTTTTCTACTCCTAATAAGACATAACAGAAGCGCGTGTTAGAAGAAGGGTCTAGCCCCCAAAAAATATTGGCTCTAGAACCGCGCCTGCCCAGGACTTTATAGTAGCAATCACTTCATATAAAATCTGACCACTTTGCTAGTATTAATTATTGTAGGAAAATATTAAATATTTATAATTGCATATACAGTACATGTATATAAATACAATTTCTGCATTACGCTATATGCATATTGCATATCATCGCATATGTCACTGGCTTTTCTTTTTTCCCTACGGCCACATCTGAACATTTTATAAACATATACACCAGCTGCTCATTTTAGTACACCTGTCTGCTGGTATGAGTTCCTGCGCTTCATTGTTTTTCTAGGCAGTTAATTAGCAGTAATCTATTAATTAACTGATGCCGATACTAATTACAATTGAGACTAAACCAGAGGAAAAAAAAACCTAATAACCCTCAAGGACATTCTGGAAGTTATTAGATGCAGACCAGGTTCCATGTTAACCCCTTCCCGACGGGAAGCATTTATGGTTGTTCGCCTCTTGCCGTGAGATACTGCTTTGTTGTTTCCATTGAAATACATTGAATGGGGGTACTGTCTGGAACAAGAAATTCAATGAACCTTTATTGTCTCCCCAAAAATTCACTCATTGTGGTATATTTACCCCATTGATTTGCATTTGAAATAGATCAGCATTTTTTAGCAGACCGCAACCTGCATGCTCCGAACATAGATGCGGTGACATGGATTAAGTCCGCTTGGAATTTGGGATATTGTCCAGCGGTATTCAACCACTGTCTGCCTGCATTGTTTACACCAAGCGGATCCCTCCACACATGGCCCGGCAAGATGACCTCTAATTGATCAACGTGTGATAATGATGATGATAAAAACGGAGCTGATGGGGTTGATAGAAACAGTGGATCAGATTTCTGCAATTCAAATCAACTGTATCGGGTGCTAACCTTTACAGTACATGAAAAACAAGTTCTGTAGTTGCTCAAAAAATTCAAATTGTCCAATGTAGAAAAACAAAAACACTAACCTGAAAATAATACAACTGCATGACACTGGATGTAAAACAAAATAGGAATGAGCCATTATTGGTAAAAAGGTCACAGAACAACACTCAATCGTTTCATCCAATCAAACAAGTACGTGACAGTTTGAGCTCACCCAAGTCATAAAACATTTTGAAAAAAATAACCATTTTCATCCAGCTCGGACAAGAAACATTGCAGTGCCAGGAAACTGTCCTTTGGCAGATGTTTTCATTCCAGAGGTGTGTCATGAAGCTCCGAATGGGAGAGAGCCCATGAAAGCTTCAAGTGCACATTTTTGTGCGGAGGCAACCGAGAGAAAAACTGTCAACTCAAAGTCATCGGACCCTGATTTTGACAACCTTCCTTTTGTCTGGGGTTCTATCTCTCCTTAAAGGAAGAAGCAGATTCTTGACAAGATGAGGTCGAGATCGCAGGTTTTCTCACGTCATGAGTGGGATTCAGGTCACACGAAACAGGCTGAGCACCAGATCAACCTCGAAATATTTTCATGAAGAATTTCCACCATCGTTGAGTAACTCTGTGAACATTTCTGATCTTACCATGCTTATACCTTCAGTATTGTTATTAAATATATGAGTGAAAGGCAGATTTGAAAACAAATATTTACACACACATATTACTGGGATTGAGAGGTTTGGGATTCCTACTCATGAACCTCCCTCCTGGATCCGTCTAGTCACCTAGCAACCTCCTGATGCAGAATGGAATGAAGCTTCATCAGCGTTGCCATGGGAAGACTGAAACTCTTGAGGGCGGCATGCAGACTTGGCAACGTGTCGCACACTGTCCGGGATGAAAAAGACACACAATGACACGAGCTGCTGATTGACTGGGATAGGATCATGAGAACACAATCACTTATATAGTAGTGCCAATATCTGATATGCCATTCAAAGGTGCGTATTATTATCCCTAGTCATGATTAGGCTACATTTACACTCCTGAAACAATCTCAACTCCCTGGAGAATATACAGCCCTGGGGACAATTTCATAGAGCTGCTTAAGCACCAAAAACCTTGGTGAATAATATCAGTATGCCAGCCAAAACTCATTGTGATATTCCAGTGTAGACAGACCAGCAGCTGACCGTGGGAAACAGTATTTCCCCACTGTCAAAAAAATCCTTTAACTTGAAGGAATGAAGGAAAGGGAACTGAAATATGAGTAACTTACTCTGCAGTGGTACATCTGGGAGTTGATGAGGGGATGGGATGTCGTAGTAAGCCAGGAATTTGGCCAGCTGTCTCCTCGTCTGCTCAGTCTCGGGGAGAGCTCCTTGGGACAGGTACGTCAACAGAGGTGCTTTGTTGTCTGCAAGACACATAATGACTAGAGTTTGGCACTGGCTTCTTTACGATTTACAGAGTTAGTTCCTGGACTTGCTTACATTTAGAAGGATATCCCATCGTATCCCAGGACATTTACGTGTGGATGCAATGCATCATATGTCCTACGATTGATAGTAAGTTACGATGAGTTTGGTGAAATCGACCCCTGGTCATATTTGGTTTAAAGCTGCTCTCGCTAAACAAGTACATTTTATAATGCCTTCTTCAACTCTAGGGTTGTAATCAGTATCTTACCTGTCAGCCACGCATCCAGGTGATCCTCCACTCTGCACTTAACCTTGATACACATCTCCTGATTGATCAGAAGCCTCTTGGGCTCCAAGTCTCCACGACGACGGGATGCCAGCCTGTGATGGGCGTGGTTGTAGTAGGCGAGGAGCAGCTTGAGCTGCCAGAGTGTGTGGGTGTCCGGTCTGGCCACCAGGCTATCCATGACCTATGACACAATCAGATATAAAGGTGACCCATGGTGACTGGAATCTCCAACCAGTAGCCTGGTTGGAGCTGGTGAGGACCATATGCCTCAACAGCATCAGGTTTTCAGGTCAAAATTACATGAAGCCAGCTAAACACTGGGCCCTCTTTCCAAAAATCGGCTCCGGCTCCAGCACTGTCATCCATAGACTGTAAATATAGGTTGTGGCTTTTCATTGAAGCTGAAGCTCTGTTTTTTTGTTTAGATTAGAGTAACTACTTCCAAACCATAGCCAAAAGCCTCTATTTTGATACCCGTTATTTTAGAATGGATTCATGAAATGGAGCTGGAGACGGTGCCGGAGCCTGAGCCAGAGCCAAAGTTTGGAAAAGGGCCCAAACATCTGTCCTGTCTAATTTCCATTCAGACAGGCATTCTTGTACTGCACCAAACCAAATGAAAGGCAAGTTTTAAATTAAGTATATGAAATGTTCGACATCTGAAACAATCAGGGGCAGCCAGAAATGCCAGATGCCGAAAGATCAACATTATGCTGAAAAAGCTCTTGTCATGCTTGTTGACATAGCAGTCCTAGAGATTGTGAAATGGACCAAGTGGAAAGTGTGAATCACCAACTTAAGTCAGTACACAGCGAGATTGCATTATTTACCTGATGCACTTCAATAAGTGACTGTAGTATCCATGGTTTCTCCTTAGTAACGCATTCATACAGCAGTGATGCTAGCAGGGTCTCCATGGATGTCTACCATTGCATAAAAATAAAGAAGAAAAAAAATTACCAAAAAGTGTGAAAAAAAGTACAGAAACAATAATGTGTAAAAAATATCTGCTATTTATTGAGGTATTTTTAACCAATAATGTGGGTGGGGAAAAGCAGACAACATAAAATTATGAACATAAAATTTACATCTTTCTTTTAACACAGGTAGTGCAATTTAAGCATACATGCATTAAGTTTAAATTTTGATTTAAACCTTCAGCGAGTAAATGACTAAGCATCCACTCTACACTTTAACAGCAAGGCATGCAACTTGTGCTCTGAGCCCTTTTCCAAACTTCGGCTCTGGCTCAGGCTCCAGCGCTGTCATCCATACGCTGTAAATATAGGTTGTGGTTTTCCATTGAAGCTAAAACTGTTTTTCTTTTCAAACCAGAGAATCTTCTTCCGGACCGCAGCCAAAAGCCTCTATTTTGATACCCGTTATTTCAGAATGGATTCACGAAATGGAGCCAGAGCTGAGGTTTTGAAAAGGGCCCTATTCTATGATGTAACCATACAGAATTGGCACAGTGCCAAAATGTACACGTCCGATCATAGTGTTGGTCGCCTCCCATTATTATACACTCTTCAGTGGCATTGAGTGATACATACCTCATCCCCACCTCCGGCTTGCTGACAGAAATGGCGTGAGAAGCCAAGGATGGCAAGGTCAGAGGTGAATGACCTGATGACCTCAGAATCCATAGACTGCTGGTAAGATGCATCATGGGTAAAGGTCTGCGCTAGCAGACTTTTGTAGCCCTTAAAACAAAGATACAATTCTTGTATTACAATTTCTCAAAAAGCACAACTGAAATTGTTGATTAAAGGTAATTTCATATTTAATTTTGTTGTCAAAGAAATACAGATTCATTCGCAAAAATATCAAGAATGATACAGTAACAGTCATCTGTGAAATTCCCATACCCATAGGGTATTTTGATATCTTTTCACCATTATTTTTTCATCTTCCAAAGGTCAAAATTGTTTTTGGTCATTGGTTTTACTTTTTTCTGGATAAATACAGCAATTCAGGCAGAAAAACGGTATGTTTCTACAATCACCATCTTCATACCCTGTAAATTATAGGTACATCTGTGGAGATTTCTGTTTGGGTATGCTACCAAAGTATGATACAACCTTTAAAAGGAACATCCCTCCGACACAAGAATTAAATGATAGAGAGATGGCTGTCTGCTGCCACCAAAAGTCTAAGAAAACAAATGTTGCATCGTCCTCTAACACTGCATGGCACATTGCGTAGTATACAGTTGAAGATCCATCATCAGCATATAGCTATGCACCAATGCCTTTGCTTCTAGAACTGTTTCTATACTCTAGAATCCCCTCACCTTAGGGTCCTCGGCATAAGAGAGATGACCGGCACGCTGCTTGACGTACAGGGTGCCGTCCGAGTTGAAGATGGTCTGTAAGGTGGTCAGATTCTTGGCCGAATCAAGGGTGACCGTCAGGTAGCGCGGCCCAACAACGCTGATCTGGACATACAGAAGTCAAATTTATAGAGGACTCATTCTTCCTAACACGGTGAAATCACTGCATACTCAGCACTGTCCAAGGCCCAATGTTATGGAACTGCTTACTGCAGGATCATTCTGCACATAGGACTATTATTCTTTGCACAAAGATAAGCGGCAATTTTATAGCGCCAAGCAAACGAGGAAAGTTTGCACTCTTGCATATAGAGCGACTTCACTTCATGGTTTCATTGTGCTAATCTGTGACCTGTCAGATGTTCACTGTCATTGAACATTGTTCAAAACCTGTAAAAGGTTTTGATCAAGGTTTTAGGCCCTGTCACACGAGGCAACTTTTACAGGCAACTTGCAGACAACAAACTACACCATAACTAACTAACTAACTAACTAACTAACTAACTAACTGGAAAGCTCCCAGTATTATCTGCACTTCCTGCCTGACTTGAGAAAAACCTCCAAATGGACCGGTCTTGAGCTTCCACTTCTGCATCTTCAACTGACCACCCAGTGTCTAGGAGTGAGAGATCTCTCTGAATGACATCTCTCCATGTAGTTTTAGGCCGACCATGGCTGCGCTTCCCATGAGTTGGTTTCCATAGGTATAGCAGTTTGGGTGTTCTCTCAACACCATATGCAGGAGGAAAAGCTTACTGATACAGAAGTAATTTTTCTGGAAGTTTCTCATTATCCCCAAGAAAATTATATGAAAATTGCAAGATGAATGTTTCTTGAAAATTTCTTCTTGGAGATTGCCTGGAACTGGTTGCCTGTAAATTGCCTCGTGTGACATGGGCCTTAGTCTCATGCAAGATCCTTGTCAGAAAGAACCCATCGGATCCAGCTAAACTGCTGACGGCTTCTTGCTGTTTCTGGTTTCGCAGCGATTAGCATGGCAATCAGCTTGACCAGGCTGTGTTATAGACTGGTTCCTGATGGCAGATTAGATGAATTCACCCCGTTGAGGAATCCCTTCTCATTCCTCCACGGTTCACCCAACATCAAACAAATAGACTCTGCTGTATATTAAAGAGTTTGGTTGAACTACATTTGACCGTAGGTCTAACGCCAAGCTTGCTCCTTGAACATGAACACAGGAGCTATGAAATACAAAGAAGCCAAATAAGGTCACATAAAAGACAACAGGAGAGAGAGGAAAACCCTTCCAGGTCTCATTACCTGCTTGACATACTTCACTTCAGGCACGATGCAAGGAGCCAACATCCTGACAGTATGCTCCTCATACCAAGCTGTCTCCTGAATCCAAAAGAACAAAAGTAGACAAATCAGATGACTTCCACTTTATCTCGAAAGCTTTGGAGAAGTTACTCGCATTTTTAAACTCTTGAATTTCGGAGTAAAGAAATGATATTGTATTGCGGTCTGGGAGTACCAAACTTAAGATCTTGTAGCTGATTACAAAAATGGATTCAAGAAGCTTTATGCAGGTTGTGGCGCTTGTGCCATTATTAAGCAAAACGATTTGCTACTTCCTCCAACCAGGAGTGAAAACATCAGCTGGGGATGTATACTACCCAGAGGAATCTTAATAGGGGTTTCTGGCATGATAATGGTGCCCAATGACCAGGGAGAAATGTTTCCTTTTATAAAAAAAATGAAGTTTTATGACAAAGTTCAACAAGAAAACCACAAAGTAGTCCCATTTCAAATTTCCAAATTGAATATATAAGGGTTTACTAAACGGAGGCTCAGGCTTAGGCTCCAGCTCTGTCATCCATATGCTGAAAATAATAGGTTGTAGTTTTTCTCTGAGACAATGAAGCTGAATCTACGTTCAAACTGCAGCCAAAAGCCTCTATTTTTATACCCATTATTTTAGAATGGATTCACGAAATGGAGCCTGAGCCTGCGCCTCTGTTTAGTAAACACCTATATTCTGAAATCTGAATCCCGTATCTCACCTGGTATATGACTTCTAGCGGTGCATAGCAAGGCTTCCCAGTGTCGACGTCTCTAGGCAGCATGAGTCTAGGCTCAGCAGCTAAGACGTAGAGGTGTCTGAGGGCCTGCAGATGGTACCTGGTGTCACACACAATGAGGTGATTTCAGATTTTCATATATTCAGAATAATGTTCTGAGAGATATTCGTTAAGGCGCCAGACGCCACTTTTGAGGGGGCGAAAAAAGCAAGAGAAGTTGTAATGTTGGAAGTTTTAGGAATCTAATCCAATGAACAAACAAAGAAAGATCCCAATTTTAAATTGTCTGTTTTTGTTTTGTTTTCATTGGCATTCGAACTTGGAATTAGGAGAGCAATTTTAGCGCTTGCACTGGGGACCGTTTTCCCTAAATACACTGCTGGATTCCACCAGATAAAGGCAAAATCTGTACTAGACTTCCCCATGTAAGTCAGGCACATCATCTAATATCTAAACTGTGTCTACTGCTTTACATAAACATTCAAAGCAAACAAAGAAAAAATTGACAGGAGAGGGATTCGAACCAGCCACCCCCGGAATACCGTATCGGCGCTCTACCAACTTTCCCTTACTTCATTTGGTAGTCAGAAGCCATGAAACTACTCACAAACCGTTATATCCAAAGGAACATTTAAGATTCTAATCAGTGTTTTTCAGAGCTTATACTGTACATATCTTGCTATCCTCTATATGGATAGATAAACCTAGTTGATTAGTGCAGAGACTGTAGGACTATCCACCTGTTATCGTTGCTATTGGCTGGAAACTGAGGGTACAGGCTGCAGATCAAGACTGCGATGGACGAGGGGCTGGTGCTTAGGGTGTAGCGCCCTCCACCCAAGAACAGCAGTCCAACGGCCATGTGAGTCGCCATGTGGTTGCCATAGCTGATGTCGTTGCCGATGCCGAAGTGAAGCCTTCGGGCAAAGCGGAGTACCTCCAGATTGCCAGTCCCAGCCATGACCTGTATAAACAAACAAATGTCATATTTCAGCCTTCAGCCTTCAATAAAGATCCTGCTAGGATCAAAACGCGTCAGGCCCTCCTAACTCCAAGCAAATGTCATATTTCACGAAAACAAAACTGTCAAATAAACCACTAGGGAAACTAGGATCTAGACTTATTCTTAAGCCATTACAAAGGAGAACAAAGAAAACAGAGAGAGATAGGATTGGAAGCAGCGACCTTCAAGATACCCTTCGGCCACGGGGCGCAATTTCTTTCAGTTTCGGTCGCTTCTAAATTCCAGTGAAACTTTACGTGAGCAACTGCCCACATGTCCAGGGCTGGACTTCACCACTTAATAAGATCAGTCTTAGTGTGTTGAGAAGGGGTTGGGGGCGGTGGGGTGGGGGGACATTGGCAGGACAATACAAAGTTTGACAGCGTTTGATTTCTAAATATCTTCATGGCAGCTGGTCCCCTCATTCCCTTTTAGACAGAAGGAAGAACAAAATGGCAGAGGCCCCTTTTTTAATATTCAACTCACCATAGCAACAGCAAGAAGGACAGCATTCTGGCATGTATCAATAGTAGCTTTGCCGGCCTGGTAATAAAACAATATTCAAAATATTCAAGGAAGTAAAAAGGACAATAAAATATGAAGGTGACATGAAAATTACTGAGACAGCCAAGGATTATGACTTGAAATGAAATGGTGGACTAGTGGATCGTAGGTAAAATATACAAATTCACAAACCATCCAAGCAAAATAACGATCTATATGATGCAACCACGTGTCATGCAGACACCCTACTGGGCGAGTCCAACCAGTAGGTTCTCTCATTCACCTAGAGAATTAGCCTGGCAGGATAGCTCGCAGGGAATATAGCCACACGACCGTACAATCACATTATAAGGTAGAGAATACGGTTCCTTCATTGCTAGTGATTCCAACACATGAACATAATAAGGTGCAACTCACCAGTTCTGAGATGGATTGAGATGCCAGACTTGAAAATCGCTGAGCATAATGGAGCTGTAGAGGAGAGGGGAAAAACATTTAAGTGTTTTTCTCTTTTCAATGGCATAAGAGGGAATTGAAAAAAAAAGTAAATCAGCTGATCCGAGGAAAAGCCACATGCCTGTTACACACGTGTGTGAGTTTGTAGCACTTGGCATTCAAACTGTGGACTATAAAGAACAAAAGGGGCAATATGGTCCACAATTGGGAAAAAGTCCACGATTGAGGAGTAAGTACAAAACCAATGGAGCTGCTGCCGAAAAGTTGAAGTTCAAACACAAGAGGAACAAAAGGGGGTCAATGATTACAGCCGTTTACACACTTACGGAGGATGTTTACTTACCAAGCACTGGAATGCACTATTATTTGCCGAGCCTGCGAATCGTAAGCCCATTGCCATGCAGGCTCCAGCTAGGATATTGCACTCCGCCTGACTGATAAATCGAGAGGAAAAACAGAGAACCACTTTAGTATGAATGAATATCAATCATTTCAGGGAAACGTTTGGCAATTTGTTTGTGTTCTAAAACTGAGCACTAAATCTCTGAAACAACTTTAACTTTATTTATGTTATGAAAGAATTGCTTAAATTCACCACCCAGCATTCAAAGATTTCAAAAGACACATCTTAGGTGTCATGATGTCGTAGACGAGTCTGGTGGTGAAAAGTATGCATCCTTCTTATCAAGTGCTGTTGATGCTATAGAAGGCCGCTGCTTGAATAGGACAAAAATGTTACACTGTACGACACAGAGTACCAACCCAATTCTAGCTGACACATCTCATCTTAATGTAAGAAATCATGTACAATCCTCTGGATGGAAACATTCTACGTAACATATTTGAACAGGTTTGAGCTAGACAGAAAAAATATTCAGAGACAAGATTTTGGTAAAATAGTATTGAAAAGTTCCCGTTAAAACGTGCCCTGGGTTTGTACAGATCATGACTGTTTGTCCATATGCAATGCACATGGTATGGTATCTAGACCACAGCCTCCTAGCCATGTTAGCCCTCACTAAGGTCAGGTCAGATTCACCACTCAACTGATGAAGCCGAAGAAAGGCTCCAGCTTCACCATGTATCTCAAGCCCTTCATTTAATTAAGGACACAAAATGGCAGTAGCAAAATAAATCCCAAGCCTAGCCTCAAGCCTTATTTCGTAAAGGCCCACTGTCTGTTTTTGAAGCTGACCCCGACCTGAAGATATAGTTATAAGCACACAGGTCATCAAGGTCATCAGGTATATACCTCATCTTCTGGAAGTCAATATCTGCGTCCACGTTCTCCTGAGCTGCTATGTTCCTCTTGAAGGCATACCTCTTCACAATCTGAAAGGGTGAATCACATTACACAGAAGATGCAAGAATCCTGTATAAAATTCATATGGTGGACCATTTGCTGCAAGAGAAGTGACTGAGTGCATCCCCTACATTGAGTTCCAGGAATCTGATGAATTTCTATAGAGGACTGATTCCAGGGGGTAGGGGGTCTGTTTATAACAATACAACAAGAGTGTGTTAGGGTATAGGAACATTGGGGAATGCATGCTGTCACATATCTTGCAGGGTATTATGTTGGACAATGTACTAAATTGAAAACAAGGTTTCAACACTACTCGAGCTAGGAGACCTTGGGCCTTAAAGGTAATATCATACTTTGGTTTTTATCAAAGAAATACAGATTCGTGGGCAAAAATATCAAGTTAGATACAGTAAAAGTAATCTGTGAAAATTTCAGTCACATATGTTGGCCACTTTTTGAGAAAACAGCGAAAAACGGGCACAGTATTTCTTAAGTGTTTTCTCTTTTATTTTTGATCTTTTAAAAGATCAAAAAGATTTCAGTCGTTGTTTGACTAATTTCTGGATAAATACACCATTTCAGGCGGAAAAATTTTAACAGCATGTTTCTACCAGCACAATCTTCATACCCTGTAAGGTATACGTAAATCTGTGAACATTTCTGTTTTGGTTTCTTACCAAAGTATGAGTCAAAAGTCAAAAGAAGCTACATTGGTTGTCCATAAACTGACCAATGTCCAGACGCTGTGCTTGGTAAGAATGTCCTTTTAGATGAGGCTTGTTGTTTCTCAGGATGGGAAGGATGGCATCATTCCCATCCTGAGAAACAACAAGCTTCATCTAACAAAGTATAACAAATGAGGCATTTCCCCCACTCTTCCCCTCCATATACCATTAGCCCTTGGTACTCTTTACAGTTATTCCTCATTTGGATGCAAGCAAGGACCATCTTTACCTCTGGTACATTATTCTGAATCCAATCGCTGCTCGGTACAATCTCATTCCACATGACCAGGCCTTTACTTAATGTCTGAGAAAAAAACAACACAAATCAAAGGGGATGAGAAAAATAACAATAACGGATCAACAATGGAACTTTCAATTGGTCTTTTTGCCACGGAATATCTCCTATTTATTAAAATGTGAAACATGTTTGATTTTGTTTTTGTTGTTGAAGAGAATAGCAAATGACATGAATACCCAATTCAAATACCACGATGTAGATGTTATGTGATGTAGCACCAGTAGCTTGCACTCATTTTCAGCTCCACATTGCTTAATATGCATTACGATATAAAGGCTGTAACTGCTCCAGAAACTTTGCTAATTACTACAAGGACTGCTTTACTGACAGACTCTACTAGGCCAGCCTGGAGGAATCTTTATCAAGATTTCTGGTGACAATAAACATTCACCAAGCGTCTTGATGCGCTGTATAGAAACTGTACTACTATTTAGATGGTATTTGAAAACTCACCCTGAGAAGGAGAAAGTCGGGCTTGACAAAGTCCAGCAGTATCTGGGTGTCTGGAGCCGTCAAGCACTGAGACACGGCCCTGGAATGAATCATGAGATCAAAGGATCAGGGGATGGAGGAATTCAATGGTCAATGGATCAAGGCCTCAACTGTTCGTTCGATTTATAAGATTCCATACCAATGAACATTGCTCATCGCCGACAAAAATGTAGTAATTTAGCAATGATTCTCACAGCAAATGACTGAAAATTGCAAATTTTTTATAAAAAAGATCCTCCAGGATACAGCGACAGTTAAAGCCCCAAGCTCAACTGTGCTTTGCCCTGGGATTAAACAGACAACTGATTTATTTGAACTGGACAACAGTTTCACATTTGATGACCTTTAAAGGTTTACTGTAATCAAACCTCATGTAAAGTTAAATACATCTGTATTGTTATAACCTGCCTATCATTGGTTGTGCTAAATAAAATTGTAAGTAGAAAGAGGAGGTATTTTATACCCATAATTTAGCACCCCAGTTTTCGCGACAAAAAACTTTGCTTCACATACAGAACGCCACGCGGTATACTTTGGTGCGAGCCTATACTACCGGTAGTTCTGTAGGTGACGTCAAACGCTATTGTTGCGTGGATCGGTTCCAAGGGGGATTTTTTCAGGGGTTGGGGGGGGGGGGTGTGGGCGGGCATACATGTACTGATTTCGTTTAACTTTTAGGTCAAAATTAAGCACTTCATTTTATGTAATCATTAATTACGTATTAAGCAATAACTTTTACATGTTTAAAGCACTTTTACCCCTTTCCCAAATTTGATTACAGTAAATCTTTAAACTTCTGACAATAATTTTGCAGAATCATATTTTTTTCTTCCAATTATTCGTCAATTAAATTATCTTATTCTTATAATTCCCAACTCAATTACAACTTATATTCAACAAACCTGTTGGCTGTCTGGAAGAACATGAGGCCGAGTGCCAGCGTTGCCCCCGGTGATGTAACATCAATGTTGACCTGATCGCCTTCCTTGATCTGATAACAAGGAGACTTGAACTTCTCCTTGTTGGCTCCACTCTGCAAATCAAGGAGGAGGGACAAAGATGAGAATATGACGCAGAAAAATCAATCAATTTTCACCATTGCAGCATTCAAGGTAAAATCATGCTTTGGTTTTTGTCAAAGAAATGCAGATTCATGAGCAAAAATATCAAGACAGATACAGCAACAGTCATCTGTGAAATTTTCAGTCCCATACAGTGCCCACCTTTTGAGAAAACAGTGAAAAACGGCCACAGTATGTTTTTTTCACCATTATTTTGTATCTTCCGAAGATCACAATTGTTTTGGGTCATTGGTTTACCTGTACTCCTTTCTGGATAAATACAGCATTTCAGGCAAAAATTTAATGGTATGTTTCTACAACCACCATCTTTATACCCAGTAAGTTATAGGTAAATATGTGGAGATTTCTGTTTGGTATGCTACAAAAGTATGATAGTACCTTTAAACCAATTTCTATATGTTTTTGTTTCATAAAATGGTGCTGCTTACCATATTTTTGCAATTTTATTTTTTAAAGGGAATTTGTTTTTACTTTTTATTTAATTTCTTTGAAATCATGCAACACTTTGAATGGGTTTTGACGGATTTTGCGGCCGTGGCAGTAAAATTTAAGTTGCTATAACCCAACTCTGTCCCACATTAAATATCAGATTTTGGGTAAACTTTGTGACAGAAAAAGCAATCATCGCGAGACACATTTACACATTTGCATACGGCTTCGGATCTTTTTCTCTGCATTAAGTCTTTATTGAGGATTTGTGTCTGAAATGTTTGGCAACCTAAAAAGTTTTCAATTTCCAATTTCAGTCAAAAAACAAAGAAACTGCCATCAGCCTGAACATACGGCATCTGTGGTGCTTGCCTCTGGGACACAGAAAGTTTCAACGATAAGAGAGGACTTACCGGTCGATTCTTGTATCCTCCAGCCATTAAGTGGTAGAGTTGATCAGCCATGTTTAGGTCGGACAACCCAACCGCATTGCTTCCATGCTGTGCAACAAGAAAAAAGAATATCTGATACATCGAGGATTGAAAGTGATGTGGGATGGCAGCATATAAAATGTAATCCTGAATGTAAAAATGAACAAAGGAAAATTGACAGAAGCAGGATTCTAACCAGCAATCCAACTTAAACCAGCTCTACCAACTGAGCTATCCAGCTCTAGTGTGCTTGGCTTAAAGGTTTACTGTAATCAAAATTGGGAAAGGTGTGAAAGTGCATTAGAATTATTGATTAATACATAATTAATGACTATATAAATTTAATTGTTTATGTAAGCGCTTACTTTTCATAAAAAAGTTACTAAATCAGAACATGTATGCCTCGCACCGCAAAATAGCGAGTGACGTCACCTACAGAACTACCGGTAGAGTATAGGCTTGCACCACAGTATACTGCGTGGCGTTCTGCACATGATGTAAGGTTTTTTGTCCCGAAAGTGGGGTGTTAAATTAAGGGTCTAAAATGCTGCCTTTTTCTATATACAATATTTCTTAGCACAAACAATGATAGACAGGTTGAGTTTAATAGCAATACAGATGTATTTAACTTCATATGAGTTTTGATTACAGTAAACCTTTAAAGCCACAACCGAATTGATCAAGTCGCATTAATACAGGAATCGAGGGACAGAATTAGTGGGCCGGCATGTGAACAGGGGAAGTGAAGCCAGTCTTACCCCGAGCATGACCATGCCGAGAGACAGGCCAGCTGCCAATGAATAGGACTCCCTATCGGTACAGTTCTCCAGCTCTGGTCCTGGCGGTCGACCTGTAAACACCAGGAAAAGTAGGATTTGAAGCTTTGCAATGTGGAAGTAATACAAAGGAAGGTTTGCAGAGACACCATGTAAATCTTTCCTAAAAATGTGTGGTTCTGAAAAGAACCGGTGAGAAGTTATCTCGACGTTCTGGCCAGTGTACTCTGGCTGTCCTCAGGAGAAAGTGCGCCATGCAGGAGAAGTTCCTGGGTTATAAAGGAATCCAGATGCAGTGGAGTGTGGAATTGGGATTTCAGTGGCCGATTTCATAAAACTTATGAGGCGTCGCAGAGTTAAGAAGCATCCTTTCTCTATGGACTCACCGCAATAGATGCGATGCGTCGCAGCTATGGCGGGTCGCAAATCGAGTTGCAACGTGTCGCGGAGCTTTATAAAATCAGCCGCAGGTGTTGGTGTGTACACTCATCTGTGTAGGGAAAGGGCGGGAAGTTGGATCGTGTCTAGGAGACCCTATGCCAAAACTAGGACCCTACTCCCCAGGTGTTGAAAGTACTTTTATCAGTTTAAGTAGTGTCAGTACTTTTATAGTTCCCTTACAACATTATTGATACAGGGGTAGGGGTAGTGGTAGGAGCGATGACATCCTACCATGAGTATACGACAAGGTCTACTATCTGAATCCATTCCAATATATCTGACCTATCTCTCCAAGTAGGACCTCAGCTATGTGCCGGTGTGCCGTGCCTTGATACACCAGGCCAATGCCGGTCACTGCTGCTACCTGGACAAGGTGAGGAATATCCAGCTCAGTGGAAGTAGGAGGCAGCAAGGCACTGATGTGAATACTCAGCATCTTGGTGGTTGCAACGTCCATGGTACCACGTCTGAAACAGAACGGTCGGTTTGTTATTCTGAAGGTTTTTGAGAGTTCAAAGGTTTCTCGGTCTGTCGTGACTGTTTTCAATAGTCTCAAGGTTTCATCAGTCTGGATAAAGAGTGAGGTTAAAAAGTAATACACACCAATCAAGGACCAAGACCCAACACAGCTAAAGCCAAGCGATATGTTTACGTCTTCTTTCTTGCGATCGTCGCTTTCGGAAGGCTTTTAAAAATATCTTTCAAGTATGCGAAAAGTTCTACTTGGCAAAATGTACCCAAAAAAAGACTGAAATTCAAGTATGTATTGTACAGCATACACTTTTAGGGGTTGTTTAACATTAGGCAAACATCAGTCTACTTTTTAAAATGTTGGTTTCGTTATACCGTTTTGGAAATTGTGGAACCTGGATGGCTAAATCCAAAGCGGGAGCCCGGAAATCCGTTTTTAATGCACAGCACTAATCAGAATAGCTTAGGTAGACAGGTGGTTCTAGTTTGCCCTGATGTACTTTGACGTTCCCACCTGAGCCTGTCAACACTAGGTGGCAGTGCGACACACTAAATGAACAGGTGCACATTGATCATACTACTTACTTTGCCGCTGCTAGTCCCAGCAAGAGTCCAACACTTGTCATTTCGTGGCCCTGGCCAACAAAAAAATAAACAAATGAGAACAAATCATGACACAGGTACCCGTTGCAATCCCTCGGAGTGTTTGCCTGATGCTGAACGCCTTTCAGTTTATATGTGACTGTGAGACGGAGGAGGGTTTGCCAACGAATACCGTACATCCTACATGTGCCACGGAGTCGTGTTGACGTCACAAAGTGTGGCTTTGTCTCCAGAATTTCCTCCAATGTACAACAGACTCCATGGTACTAGATGTGATGTGTTTGGCGTTACCAGCCTTGGAAGTTTCCGGGCACAAATTTATCGTGCAATCTGTGCATTTCAAATTTATGACATCACACTTTGTGGTAAGGATTGATTCAGACTTCACAGATCAATCTGAGTGTTTTGTGAAATCGGTCCCAGCTGCCTCTGGGGGCTGAGGAGTAGAAATCTGTATCACAATGACAAACTGCAAATGCCTTCTACCAAACTGGCCAGTGATAACTGTAAAACTCTACATCAGTGGCTTCATGGTTGGATTCTTAAAGGTACAGTACAGGACTGGTGTTATACCCAAACAGAAATGTTCACAGATTTATATATAACTTTCAGGATATGAAGATGGTGCTGGTAGAAACATACCGCTAAAGATACTTCCACCTGAAATGGTGTATTTATCCAGAAAACAGTTTTGATCTCGGGGTAAGATCAAAACCATTCTTCATGTTTTATAAGAAAAATTGAGTCAGGTTTTTGCTATTTTCTTGTGACTCAGATGTCCGATTAAGCTCAAATTTTCACAGGTTTATTATTTCATGCACACGTTGGATAAGACAAAGTTTGGGTGCTGTTCTGTGACCATTACCATATACCTTTAACAGAAATTTAGTCATTGAAGGCATTGAAACAAAAGCTTAGCTGCATCCATCGGCTAATGGACAATAAGACTGGAGGGTTTTCTTCAGTATAAACGCTGGTGATGGCAAGTGTTACCCACCTTGCACAGGTAGTCGTGCACTTTGAGAGTAGACAGACTGGACAGAAGACCATTCAGACCCAGGGCCATGAGAAAACCTGCATGCTCGTTGGTGAGTTCAGGACCACCGGGCCGGTTGTACACTATCCAGGTAGAGTCAATCTGTCATCAGTGAGAACATTCAAACATGAATATGCATGATATTTAAATGTAGGAGTAGAAAGTTCATAGGTCACTTCAGTATCACTTGTCTACTTGTACACTATCCAGGTAGAGTCAATCTGTCATCAGTGAGAACATTCATACATGAATATGCATGATATTTAAATGTAGGAGTAGAAAGTTCATAGGTCACTCCAGAAATACTGGGCCTGTTGTACACAATCCAGGTCGAGTCAATCTGTCATCAGTGAGAACATCCAGGCATGAATATGCATGATATTTAAATGTAGGAGTAGAGAGTTCATAGGTCACTCCAGAAAAACTGGGCCTGTTGTACACTATCCAGGTCGAGTCAATCTGTCATCAGTGAGTACATTCAGACATGAATATGCATGATATTTAAATGTAGGAGGAAGAGTTCATAGGTCATTTCAGGACCACTAGTCTGGTTGTACACTTGGTTTAAAGTACAGTCAATGTACAAGCATGCAGCTTGGACTTTCAAAAAAGAGGAAATTCCAATCTTTACCATACATTGCACATTGTTTTTCACTTTTCAATGGCATAAGAGTGAAGTGAGAAAAGGGGAAATCAGCTGAATAGAGAAAAAGTTGCATGCCTGCAATGTAGCAACTTTTGTCAGTTAAACACAGTGAATATCAGGTCATTATTTTGGTTGATGAGCAGTTTGCAGTAGTTAATTATTTGAATTGAAAAAAAGAAAGAAATTTGATTTAAAAAATAATAAATAAGTAATTTAATGTAAAATTTCAAAATTTTAAATCAAAATCTGTGAAACTCACTTTGAAACCACCAGGGGCAATTTTGAGTCCAGCGGCGACGCCATTGTGAAACAGCGGCCAGGCGTTCATATTAGCAGGAACGTCAATATGCATGAATGATATGGTGTTGTTCCTGAAGACAAAACAAACAAAAATCACACAGTGTTACACCAAGCACTCAGGGATTACTTGCAGTAATCAGCAATTTATGACGATCACTTCAGTATAGTTGACTGACATGTGTTTGTTAAGCTTCCTGGCAATGGTCGTGTATATACTGCACAAAACAAGTGAGAGGGTGGGGATCAAAGATTATATAGCGCTACGCGCAAGATGGATAACTGACCATAGGGCGCGTGGTAATCGGTATGGAGGTCACCATTCTCCATACAAATTATACACGAGCCGCCATGTTGGTGTGCAAATAGCGAGTAGTTTGTACACGGGACATATGGGAGATGGGAGATTTTTCAAAGAAAAGGGGAATGTTAGGCAAGATTTTGGCCCGAATTCAATTGAAACTTATTGTTTATTGTAAATAGAAATATGTGACATTGATGTGAAGCAGATGAATATGAAAAAGGCGATTTTGTGTGGTTTTCTTGACCCAATTTTGCAAGTATCGCACATATCGCTCATATCATCTCCGTACGTGGAGCGTGCGCCCCGGCGCCCATGGCGATTTCACGTTTCAGGGAGAGTTCCCCATCTTGCGCGTAGCGCTATATAATCTTTGGTGGGGATGAGTTTGGCTAGTGTCGACTCAAGGAAGATAAAGGTACTATCATACTTTGGTAACATACTGAAACAGAAATCTCCACAGATTTACTTATAACTTAGATGGTGATGGTAGAAACATATCATTAAACTTTTTCTGCCTGAAATGCTGTATTTATCCAGAAAAGAGTGAAACCAATGACCGAAAATAATTTGGATCTTTTAAAGATCTTTGGTGAAAAGATTGAAAAAATATCGTGGGCGTTTTTCACCATTTTCTCAAAATGTGGGCACCGTATGGGACTGGGAATTTCACAGATGATTGTTACTGTATCTTCCTTGATATTTTTGCCCATGAATCTGCATTTCTTTGACAAAAACCAAAGAATGATATTACCTTTATTAAAAACAAACGCACCCATGGATGACCGCAATTATATACCCTACCTAACTTCGGAGAATGTCTGTTGAATAATTTACACTCAAACCTAAAGACCAGGAAAATATCTCTGGATGGATGATTTTCCACAAATGTCTAAAGCCTTGATCTCCGTGCAAAGAATCACTTTCCCCCCGTAAAGTGGAGGAAAGATACAATAATGTATTTCAAGCCAAAGATCATAATTTGCTCTTAAATGATCACATTTGTTTTTATTAACAGCCCGATTCTCACCTTGGAGGAGCACGGCCTGACAGGTTCAGCTTGGGTACTGGTAGCATCTCCGTGACAACGGGATGGGATGTACACAAGGTGAACATACCCCTTGAGAGTGATGGAAAAAAACATAACAAGTTAATTATTGCATACGTACTTCTTTAACCATTATATTATGTAAATGTCATTTCCAAGAATATGTAAGAACACAATTTTATTATTCCGCAGTCCACAAGCTCTGCTTCTTGGGGACCTCCTCCATTTATTATAAGTTAATTCCCCCACTTAAAAGTCTGATTATTTTATTTTATGCACTGATTTGACTTGCATGAGTGGAAATAAAATGAACTGAACTGAACTGAAATGTGCAACCTGGCATAAACAAGAGCAGAGAGGTTATTCAAAGACAACATGTTGGTTTGCTGTTAGAATTCAAAAGAAGAGAATGGAAAATGGCCCCCTTGGAATTCTCTTTCCAGCTCATTATTTTCTTAGTTCTGGATCTGCTATCAATCGTTTTCTATAATTTTCCAACAGTCTAACATGTTTTACTTTCCGTATGCACGTACCAGTGCATTTTTTTACCCATTAAATGAATACCCTTTATCATCAAAACCCCTTTGAAAGACTGGGTTAGCATAGGTAAGTATGGTAGGCAAAAACAGGTAAATTTGAAGCAAGGAATGGAAAAGAAATTTGAGAGAAAGATGGACATGATCACTCACCTTCCCACAGACAGTGCCATGGTCCTCTGTGACACCAGCAGTAACCTCATCTCCTGCTCTTCAATGAATTCATGATCGCTAGAAATGAAACAGAGAAATGAGCAATCAGACACCTGAGTGAACAATCTGAGTCACCTGAGAAAACAATCCGAGTATTAAGGAACAGGAATCTTTTGAGACTGCAATTTGAGTCATCTGAGCAGTGAGTAATCTGACTACATTGAGAAAACGGTGAGTCATCTCCGAATGCCATGTGAGTAAAAGTAAGAGAGCAATGAGTCGTCTGAGTAAACAATCTTAGTTACCCGAGCAAGTAATCTCATTCATCAAGCAATCAGAATCATACAAGTAATTTGCACGAATCATACGAGTATTAAGCACTCTGAGAACCACTTTGACTTCATATCGGTGCGAGTAACATGACATTTCCTCTCCCTGAACAATCAATGCATAGAAACAAGAACAAACAAATTTGACTAGAGAGTAAGAATTCTATACAACATTAGTAACAAACAAAACCAGAAATGTTCACAAAGTTACATGTAATTTTCAGGGTATAAAGATAGTAATGGTAGAAACATACTGTAATAAATGTTTCTGCCCGAAATGCTGTATTTATCAAGAGAAGAGTAAAACGAAACACCAAAAGATTTTTGATCTTGGAAAGATCTTGGAAAGATAAAAAAATGAGACAGCTACTCCCACACAATTTGGTGTAACAATCGCAACGGTTTTTCGCTGCTTTCTAGTGTTTCCAATGATTAATTGAGCTGTAAATTTCACAGATTTGTTTTTAATCCATAACAATTCGAATCATGAGCAGCCTGCAGCTGCTCAGTCACCTTTCAATACCAATGTTGTACATGCCCTTTATAAAATGGACTCTGACAGCGTCCAGAGCTATACCTGATTTCTGGCTTCTGGGTCAGAGCGATCCTGGTGGGCTTGGAGGACTGGAGCAAGCGTCGGACTTCTTGCACCCTCAAATCATCAGGGAAGCGGAGCCGTAATAGCTCCTGGTCTAGATGACCCATGCCGTCGTCCTCCTGCTTGGCTTCCTTGTCTGTTGATGTCTCCTAGCAGCGACAAAAATCAAGGCATCAAATAGTTCATGGAAACAACAGTTCATTATCGGGCTTGAAATTTCCACAGAGGATATGATTGTCTTGGTCATTTTACCTAACCCCATTGCGTAGAGGTTCCAGTTTCTGTTAGAAAGGCCTTTGGCAAGAGGAAAATAAACAGCGTATTGCCCCTGGAGGAATGAAGGATAAGGGGCCGATTTCACTACCGCTTTGCGATCATCGCTGAAGTCAAATCCATCGCTAAATGGAAAATCGATCGCTACTCCGATCAAGCACTTCTGTGGATATTGCGTTATATAAGAACCATTATTAATCTTTGCCAAGCTATGATTTCCCCAAATCTTTACCGTGAACCGTCTCTTTTTGCTCTTGGGCAGCCTGGCCTGGGCGGACAGGTCCTGACGTTTCATCAGCACGTAGGCCGCCTCTGGCCAGTTGGAGGGTGGCTCCTCGCGGCACTGGTAAATAGCCTCGCAGAGCGGGAGTGCCGCACCCAGTGGGAGGGCCTCTAGGTCCTGCAGGGTGAACCCAATCTTGGTCATGTACAGGACTGTCCTCTCGGCACTGTTCAGGTCCCCGTGGGCCTCGACAAACTCTGTCAGCTGGAGCTTGGCATCTGCGGACATTGTCGGTAGACCTGAATGACAGATAAAAACAAATACTAGTCTCCAATGACTTCATTCACCATATCTGCAGAATTACTGGACCTGGGGTTGATTTCACCAAACTCATCGTAACTTACAATCAATTGTAGGACTTGTGATGCATTGCAGCCCTATGTAGGATATGACGGGTTATCCTTCATAACTCGAGTTACGATCAATCGTAGGGCTACTTGAAATCGACCCCTGGGGTTGAAAGACTGGGGCCAATTTCATAAAGCTGCTTAAGCACCAAAAGCACAAGTCATAAACAAATTTTGCGCTTATGCAGCTCTATGAAATTGGCCCCTGATTGTCAAATGCACATCAAAACTGGCTCCACTGCAAGTCAAATTCTCTCTACAAGTAGATTACTGGTTGCATTAGTACCACTGCCAGCAAATTCAAGTTTCAGTAAAGTACTGCATAATTATCCACAGGCATACTTAAAATCTGGTACCCACTTGCAGCCAACTTGCAGCCAATTGGTCAAAAAGCAAGTATCTCTGCAAATGATCTGACAGGAGAGGGCCTCCCGTTCCTACCTGTTGTCGAGAGTCTTCTGAAAGTCGTCTTGAGATTCCGCATCTTGCAGGTGTCTTGACCCAAATACAGAGAATAAAGCTATTGAGATCATAACAGAGGAAAAGGAAAAGACGTTACACGATTTGCAAATGATTCAATATACTGGTAGTCCCACCACAATTAAGCACATTGCTTAAGAAATAACATTTGCTTTGAACAGTAATGGCCCTCTGTGTTTAAAGGTAGTATCATACTTTGGTAGCATACCGAAACAGAAATCTTCACAGATTTACGTATAACTTACAGGGTATACAGATGGTGGTGGTAGAAACATACCGTTAACATTGCTCTGCATGAAATGCTGTATTTATCCAGAAAATAGTAAAACCAATCATAACAAATTATGGTGAGAAGATTTAAAAAAATACTGTGGGCGTTTTTCACAGTTTTCTCAAAAAGTGGGCACTGTATGGGACTGAAACTTTCACAGATGACTGTTACTGTACCTGTCTTGATATTTTTGCCCATGAATCTGCATTTCTTTGACAAAAACCAAAGTATGATATTACCTTTAAACAGATACTGGAGACTACCACAACACTGGCTTCCAACCAGTAGGAACAGTCAGCACCAACCAAACTATCCAAGGATTTTGCGGAATTTAATCAGATTTAATATTAATACCTTGCTAATTTAGTAACTCCCCAATATTTGTTCTCCCAAAATTCTGAGCATTCGGAAAGTATAAGGTCTTGAGCAGCAACCAAGAACAACGCATGACTTCTGTCACAATGCCTTGCACCAAATTCAAGTGAAGAATAATACGTAAAAACATTTGATTCAATAGCCACTTGCCATCATAATCTTGTGTGAGGTGGTGCATACATCATCGATGTACGGGTAGGGCTCTATCCGGACACCCTTGAGAGACCCCTGCAACCAGCCAGACATGCTAGGAGGGGTAGGCGTGAAGTAGGCCGGCTGCTGCATCTGGGCAAGGAGCTCTGGGAGGGAACGAGAACGAGTGAGAGAATTGTCACAACATTTCTTAAACGTTGAAAGATATTGCTGAACGTAATGGAAACAACACAAGCAATGATGGTATGTATTCTGTACAGCTATGGAAAGTTTGATGATGTTGGATTTGGTCACGCCGCCTGTGGCAAAATGATTTGCAACATTTGGCCACCCATGCCAACCACGAAAATAAAAGAAAGGTCTATATCCAATCCTATATCCTAATCCTACATCCAATCCTTTATCATAATTCTATATTCACATCATGGGGTACTTTCAGACAGCCTTTTATTTAAAACCAATTGAGTTTAACCGCCCAGCAACTGCGGGGGTTGTTGGAAAGATAAAATTCTTTTGCATCTATACAGTGTTTTACTGTTCGCAGTTAAAACCGATCGGTTTTATAGAGGTCATGCACTGTGCATTGAACCAATACAGGCTTCCAGTTATAGAATAAAGCGCGCGGATTTATCTGTGTGTTGAATATAAACAAGCGTGCCACAACAGGTGTTACATAACCAGCTGCCAGACTTCGCTGCGCTGAAACAGGATGTCGGAAAGATATTCAGTCCCAACAGCGTTTTAGCAGTAAACTCGATCGGTTTTAAGCACTAAACCCTCCTTTTAAGCAGTTTTAACTTGAGGGTTTTAGCGGCAGATAAAACTGATCAGTTTTAAACATAAAACCGTTTCAGAGCATTCAGACACAATTTGTTAAAACACATCGGGATAAAACGGTTTTTAGCGAATGATTTTAGGAAATTTAAAACGCTGTCTGAATTTACCCATGTATCCTTCAATTCCAAATCCCATAGCCAATCCTATATCCTAATCATCCCTCTGAGCTGTGATCATATCGTCACATCTTACCTGGACTGATTTGGCTCGTCTGTCGCCTGACTGTATGGTCCAAATCAGGATGACATCGGTAATAGTAGTCAATGTAAGAGGCCCACCTCAAGTCACTGAGGAAAAAAAAAACAGGAAAGGAGAGAGTGTACCAACCATTTCAGCCAATAATCAGTTAAAATAACAAATATAAATCCAAACATTGAAGTCAAAGGGCAATCATGTTTTGGTCAAAGGTCATTTACAATTTTACATAGGTTAATGATCTTTTATTTCAGGTCAGAGATTAATCAATAATGATGGCAGTTATTGAAGATTAGTGTTGCGAGGGGGCGATAAGGGGGAGATTTCACCAACACATTGCGATCATTGCTAAACCCAAATCCATCGCTAAACAGAGAATTACTATGCAAAGTAGCGATCAATTTTCCGTTTAGCGATGGATTTGGACCTTAACGATGATCGCAAAGCATTAGTGAAATCGGCCCCAGGTCTAAGATGGAGGAAGTTGACACTGGCCAATTTGAAGCCGGTTTAGCCTATTTCTTGGATGCCCAGGGGCCAATTTCATAAAACTGTTAAGCATAACAATTTGCTTAGCACAAAAATGTCTCGCCCAATAAAACAAACCACCATTGAAAATTCCATTTGATATTTATGGTCAGCGAACAACAGCCAAAGAACAATCACAAGAGATACACAACAAATTTTGGTTGTTAACCCCATTTTTATTAAGCCAGAAATGTCATGCTTAGCAAATTGTTGTGCTTAACAGTTTTATGAAATTGGCCCCAGAGTATGCAACTGGAATGCAACTTGCAACCTTTGTCATCACCCACCTGGCAACCTGGTACAGCATGATTGCCAAATCCTGTCCACTATCAGCGTGAAATCTTGACAACTTTAGTTCCTAAGAGACAATGCAACCAAGACAGAGAAATTAGGAATGACAAACATAACCACAACATATTTTGACAAAATTAACCTCTACAGAAACAACTTGCACATGAAAGCCGTGTCTGAAACACTTGGCTATGAAAATTACTCAGGCGGCTTTAAGAAGATGCTGCAGTCAGTGGCATAGACACAGGCGATATAACCCAGGACGCCGAATAACCAGGACAGCAACTAGCTAGCCGATGGTCAACTATTGGTTACCAGCTCTTTTGGTGTGCTTTTTACCTCATATACAAGATGTAAACTGAAGACTATGGCTGGTATGTGGCTGAACAGCGGGGCACCAGTGTCAATCTTGGCTGGGCTCATCTCAATTGCGACGCCTACTCGACGGGCTTGTGCAACACCGACTGGCTCCAGCACCCTGGGGCAGGCGTGTTGGTGGTAATCGGATGCCAACAAGTATTCCCAGTCCTGTGAACACCCAAACCAAAAAAATATTTGAGAAAGATCCTGTTAGGATCGAAACACGTCAGGCCCTCCTAACTCCAACCATTTGATATATTTCAGGTCATTTTGGCTGATGACCAGTTTGCAGCAGTTTATTACTTGTACACAAAAATATTCCTGAAATTTGAGGCAGAAAATTCGGAGAGTATCTCCTCAAAAGGCAGATTTCAAATACACCAAAAGCAAGCTGGCAAAATTCAGGCAATTCGTGGTCACAGTTCACACATTTCCTGTCGTGGGCCGGACTGCACTAATCCGTCAGGGACCATTTCATGGAGTTGCTTAAGCACCAACATTTGCTTAAGCACCAAAAAAACTTGGTAAATGAAATTGTTATGCCAGCCAATACTCCTTGTGAATGTTATGCTCAGTAAACAATGGCCGAATACAAGTCAAAAGCAGTAAACATCACATGAACATTTGCTTGGTAATTCTATTTGATCAAGGAAGACTTTTCATGCTTTTTAAGCAAATTTTGTGCTTAAGCAGCTCTATGAAATTGGCCCCAGGACCCTTCACAGCCTGACTCTTGACCAGTCAAGCAACCTTTCAGGGACTCTTACCTCCTCCAGCCCTGATGTCTTGTGCTTCTTGGTGGCAATCTCAGGTGAGGTCGGTGAATCGGGATCTTGCTGCAAATTAGATAATAAAAGAATCAAGAGTACAATATGTGACCGGATACCCTTCCTCCTATCGGCTGTATGCTGCTGTACATTGAGATAAACTGGACATAAAGCGACGCGGCCGACGCCACAATTTTACCAGTATCTGTCTGCTGCCCTCATTGACAAGATTGTGATAATATGTAAGTATCATTTCTTTTTCAAGGAGACACGCAAAAAAACTAGTCTGATCCAAAGCAAAAAGAAATGACAAAGTTACAAATGAAGAAGAGTTCAGGAGAGCTGGTGTGAACAGGAAAATTGATCAGGAAGTACTTGAGGATCAGACAGTCATGTGATGAGGAAGGGAGAACTAGAAAGATTCGGCTTTGACAGGAAAGATAGAGGGGAAGAGGAGCAGAGGAAGAAGGGTTGTTTTGAGCTTGATGGAATGACTCTGACAAAATGAGGCATTACTGACTATGTCACAGATCTACTGCAGAAAACAACTAACCGAGAATCATATCACGGCATGACATGATCGCAAATACGTCAAAAGAGATATGGCACTTAGATAGAGAGAAGAAAGCAGAAAAAACAAACAATCAAATGACGGCCTCATGTAAAAGATCCAGACTAATCCATACCTGACGGAAGATGGCCAACTTTTCCACGTTGTATCCCATCATTCCCAGGAGGCACTTGGCAAACATGAGCCATTCCGATTGGCTGCCCGGACCTCCAGGTGCATTGTGGGTGTTGTACCATCTTGTGACGAGCTGCGTGGCTAGGTCTCGGGGCAGCACATATTTGATAGCGTCCAGACACAATTTCACTGAATCACAGAAGTCATTTTAAATACAGTTTTTTAAGGGTAGAAACAGACTTGAATTTCTTTGAGATTGACAATTTGCTATAAACCAATATGAATTATATAAAATATCAAGAATATACCAAAGACCCCATCATTTATACATCTACTCTGCAATTATTTATTGATTAAACCAGGCCATCGGCCATCTCAAGTGTATCAGACATTAAGGGAGCAATATCTGTCTTTATTAAAGGGCCAAGGGCTAAATGCGAATCTGTAAGATAATCAACAGTGGTCAAGCAGAAACATCTTAGACAATTCAGACCAGCACTGGTCAAGCGGTCATATCTGAGACCATTCAGACCAGCCCTGGTCAAGTGGTCATATCTGAGACCATTTAGACCAGCACTGGTCAACTGGTCATATCTGAGACCATTTAGACCAGCAATGGTCAACTGGTCATATCTGAGACCATTTAGACCAGCACTGGTCAAGTGGTCATTTCTGAGACCATTCAAACCAGCACTGGTCAAGCTAGGGTCAACTGCTGGCAGTTCAACAAAACAAAACTGGCTACAGGGTTCCAGACAGTGATCCTAACTGCCTCTTACCTGCAGGGGACGAGGCTACTTCAGGTATACTCAGACGAATCATGGTTCCTCCCGTTAACTCCTGCAAGAAAATTTTGAACATTAAACCGTTACATATAGTTTGTTGTACGTAGTTGATGAAGTCCACCGTATTAATTGCTTCAAGAAGTTATAAAAAATCTGTTTACTCATGTTTAGAATGGAGAATTTCTGTAAAAGATCTGAAAATAAACAACTATCATCCATTATAGTCAACACATTATGAGGGCGAGCTTCCAAAGTTGAATTCAGATTTCTAAAGGGGCAACTACGTCAATTCTGTCTAAGAGAATAATCAGTGATTCTACTAGCAGAGGATAATGAATGACCCTTACTAGAGTGAATCTATTGGCCACAGCATCTCTCAGGCCGATGATGTGTCTGGCCAGTCCAGAACTGCTGGCCCCTCTAGGATGGAAGGAGAAGTCCTCTGAACACGCAGACTCCTGTAACTTGACTCCTGAGTCGCCGAGGAAACCAGGCACGGGAGAAAGCATCACGACCTTAAAATAGACGATCAAAAACACGTCAATGAAGCTGTCATGAAGCGCAAAAAAAAACCTAACCAGTCCAAAAAGTAATCTGTCAAGACTTTCTCAATCATCAAATAGCCACAAGGGAAGCTGACTAAAATTAAAGTCATTGAAAAGTGAACAAAGAAAAATTGACTGGAGCGGGATTCGAACCGGCGACCTCCTGAATACCGTACAGGCGCTCTACCAACTGAGCCTTCCAGCCCTACATCTTTGTTCGTTTGGCAGACTTTCTCAAGATATTTCAGTGAAACCATTCGGTTTATACATGCCAGATAGAAGGACATGCAGGAAGCTACAGGCCAGGGGCCAATTTCATGGAGCTGCTTAAGCACCGAAATTTGCTTAAGCACCAAAAACCTTGGTAAATAAAATCAGGCTGCCAGCCAAAACTACTTAAGAATGTTATGCTCAGCAAACAATGGCCGGATACAAGTTAAAAGCAGTCAATATCACTTGAAAATTTGGTTGGTTATCCTGGAAAGAAGACCTTTCATGCTTAAGCAAGTTTTGTGCCTAAGCGGCTCCATTAAATTGGCCCCTGGTGGGCATAGTCAAAGAAGGGAACTGTGAAGTTCTCACTCAAACACCAAGTAGGAACTCCCCCCAGGAACAAAAAATGAAAAACAAATTTGCAATGAGACAAATTATGAAGACCAACAGACAGCCTTTCAAGCCTTTGGACAAAAAACGAACAAACAAACAAACAACCATGCCAAACCACTAACAAAGACAAGAAGAATGAAGCGACCTTACCTCGTCCATAATGACCTGGGCACTGCTGGAGGGGCGGGAGGAGGTCAGAGGGGCGGGGCTATCCAGCGGCGTGCTAGGGTGTGGCAGGCTGGACGATAAGGATGGCAGGATACCAGACACATGCACTTTGCCAATCTGCTCACACGAAGAGGTGAAGCGATAACGTTTGAGGCAGAATTGACAAAGTTTAAATTGTGTCGTAGTTTTTGTGAAATGGAAGATCAATCTGCAGCTAAAGAAGAACCGAGCCCTACTAGGGTTGGTTTATGACATTTTTAATGCGAACCCTGTGGAATAATTGAATGTTTCTTTGGTTTTTGAAACTAAATAGTACTGATTTACAACACATAAAATGTAATTCCTCCACTTGAAGTTTGGGCATGATAGGTATGTTCTACTAAAAGTTACAATGACTAGTTAACTTAGATGCTTACAACATACACAGAATCCAAACACCCAAAGTCATGGCAGTTTGTTCATCATGAATGTCGATTTCCATTTGACTGTCAATTCCGACTGTCAATGACTCACCTTAGTCAGACCGGTGTACAGAATCAAGCTGTTGCTGAGATCAAGCACAACCATCATGTCCAAGCTCTGATGAAAGAGACAGGCAAAGATTAAAAAAAAAAAGACCACAGTGAAGTTGTAACCTCTTCTGATGAATTTCAGCGGACGACAAAGTCTGGTTTCATTCACTGGCAATGTGAGTGTCTCACCTTCAGAGGAGCCGCATCCTTCACGGGGAGCGTGGCCACGCTGCCAAAGATGAACTGGGACTGGTCGTTGCTGCGGCCAAACTTGACACATTTGAGTTGGTGGCGGTGCTGCAGCAAGTAGCAGAGGTAGCGCTGCCCGCAGATGTCGGTGGTCAGGAAGACGTGAGAGGCCTTGCCCAGGATCCCCTCCCTTTGGGAGAGAAGAAAGACCCGAGGGAACAGAGATCAGGCCGATTGCAGAATCGAGGTTTTTTTTAGTACGGTGCCCTTGATCTAGAGGTATGAATTAAAGGTTCTCGCCCCATCCTAAACATCTTGCATATACATATAGCTAGGCATGTTGGTATCCCGATCATCATTTTGAATATAAAATTACACATTAGGAAGTCGATGGACTTCTCTCTTCATCATTATGGCGCAGTCAAATTCTACCAGCGAAATCACCCAAAGGAGAAAAAAAAAATTTGTTGTTGAAATGACAACTTTAGTACGATGTGGGTTTATCATCAATGCATCTAAATCAATATCTTTTAATTTACCAACTGCATGAATGACTTTCAAGCTAAAATTTGTTTTAAACAATCCCAATCCTGTCTCCTTTTTAGTGGGAAATCATTGGCCAAAAGCATCAATGCAGTGACTTGCCGACCTTATCACACAAAAAATGAACAAATTCTGGCTTGCTTCACCTGTGACTTGTGACGGGCTCCGTCCAGATGTGCTCCAGACACAGGTCAGGTGCCAATGGTTCCACGACCTCACCGCAGGTTGTATTCAAGAAGGACGTCGCCGACATGCCAGGCGACCATGCCGATCTGGCCGGGGACATCATGCTCGATGCCGGACTGTAGAGGGCGCTGGGGGCCGGAGACTGCGTACGACTATAAAATCACGAGCGGGCAGGTTGAAGGTTTAGGAATGCAAAGGTTATCATATCTGATTCATGCCAAGTTGTTTTTTCCGCAATAAACACAGCATGGGATGTCCCTTAAATTGTATCCAACAAACATTTGGCACTTGAATACTTGGTAATGTCTTAATAAATGTCTTATACTCTGCACTATTTCTAAGAGCCTGTGGACCATACAGTGATTGAAATTTTTCAGCCTCCTAAAAAAAGACCAAATCTACCCGGAAGTTAAAACAAAGTGTAGGATCTCTGCACCGTGCTGACATTGATGACATGGATGATATGCAGGGTGGTAATACCATGTATTAAACCCGTCTGAGGATGGTTAAATGACAAATTGAACGGCACCTCTATCCACAAACAATATCAATACAAAAATCTTGGTGTCAACATGTAAATCTACTGCCGAGTGGTTACAAGGAAATAAATCCAGAGAAGAAAAAGGTAAAACTAGAACAGCGAAGCTGTCATGGCTCGCTGCAGCCTTACGCGCAATTACAAACATGATAGCAAATTTATAAAACAAAACAAACAAAACAAAACAAAAAACTGTTACATTTTTCTTTTGTCTTTCCGGATTAAACTAATGGGAGACTTTGGAGAACCGTTCTTCTAGTCAACAACGCACGCGCAAAACAATGCGCACATGTTCACAATTGCGTGCGCTGTAATTGACTTGAAGACCGGTTCTCCCATTAATTTTAAGAGTATAAACTGTAATTTGAGGTTATAGAGATGAATGTGATTACGTTTCCAAACAATTTGAAGCACTGAAAAACTTTTCATCCGAATAAAAAAACCCAATTTAACATTTCACGTGGACGGCCCGATGGCCTGAAGGACGGAAATCGGTAATACATAGAATCCCACTACTTTGCAGCAGCTCGCCAAAAACAACAAAAAATGTAAGTAAGATTAGTGTGCTTTATACCTGAGAGCAGCCATCACAGACAAGGCCGGACTCTGAGGTCGAGAAAAGACCAAGGGCGATGCCACCCGGCTGGACAGGCCTCTGTAAGGTGAAGCACTGGGCGATAAGCTGGACATACTGAGCCGAGACTGGGCGCTGGCACTCAGACCGGCCAGCGTACCGGAGCTGTAGCTGTGCCGAGGGGTCTGGGGCAGGCTGGTGGTGTTCACGTCCAGGATCTTAGAGGCCACACAGATCTCCTACGTATCGAAGAAAGGTGACTCATCAAAATACTGAATAGGATCAGGGGTTGATTTTACCAAACTCATCGTAGCTTACTATCAATCGTAGGATTTATGATGCATTGCAGTCCTACGTAGGATATGCCCCCTACGATGGGTTATCCTTTGTAACTTGAGTTACGATCAATCATAGGGCTTCATTAAATTGACCCCAGGATTGATAATGAAATCTTTGCCTTTAATGAGAGTACAAGGATGAGCAAGTAATGAAGAATTGAAGAAATTAAAATTAAAATTAAATGTTGTCATTAATGTCAAAATTTTCAATTCTTGACATGACAAAAGTCACTTTCATGGAAGTCATCTTTTACACACTGACCTCGGATGCTGCGTATCTCAGTAGCCACACTGTATGCAAACCCATTGCCGTGTCAAAGGTCATCACCAGGGAGGGGTCAGAGGTCGTGAAGATAACCTGCTGTGAGTAGTCTGTCATGAAACCGATCTTGGTTCTTCCAACACCTAGAAACGATGAAGAAATTACACATTGAATCAGATTTTAATTACTTTTTGTACATTCACACTGTTGTCCATCATGCAAACATTGCTTGGATTATCTTGCATTCATAGCACTAATCATGCTATGGTGGCTGCAGATTGGTTACAGATGGGCTACAGAGGAGCTATACATGGGCTACATAGGGCCTACAGATGGCTACAGAGGGCCACAGAGGGCCTACAGCTGGGGTCCAGATGGGCAACATATGGGCAACAGATGGGCTACAGGTGGGCTACAGATGGGCTACAGATGGGCTATACGTGGGCTACAGAGGGCCTACAGATGGCTACAGAGGATCTACAGATGGGCTACACACAGGCTCCATATGGGCTACAGAGGGCATACAGCTAGGGTCCAGATGGGCAACAGATGGGTTACAGGTGGGCTACAGATGGGCTACAGGTGGGCTACAGATGGGCTACAGGTGGGCTACAGATGGGCTATACATGGGCTACAGAGGGCCTACAGATGGCTACAGAGGATCTACAGATGGGCCACAGATGGCCTACAGATGGGCTACAGATGGGCTACAGACGGGCAACAGATGATCTACAGAACACTTACTTGTTTTGTAAACGATGGGTGCAGGTTCATCCAGGGGATGCTGAAGGCTGAACAACGTCGGCAGACAGTCAGACTCCCTGCCAAGATAAGTCATTACACAATGTTCACATTTGTGTGACGTATCTACTTCTACTAAGTTACTATAATGGCCAGCATCGTAAAATCTGATGGATATCCACAAGAGTCCAAAAACCTGAGCTTGTAACTGAAGCAGTGAGCTGAAACAGCACTTCCCAAAGAGATGTGATGCTTTATAACGGGGTTATGTCTGCATTGGTTTATGACCAATCAGCCTTTGATGAGAGAAAATAGCAAGAGACAATAAAAGACATGACACATCCAACTGTGGGGAAACATTCACTCTTACAACTTACAACACACTTACACTCTGACACCAAAATCCCAGAAGGCATCTGGGCCAGAAACATTCATGAATCAGCCATAATCCAACACGAAACAGTATGTCGCCCACAAATTCTTTAGACAAAGAATTTGTTGTCTAAACGTTGTCTAAGATACACAAGTTAAAATGTTCTAAAATGTTCATTTTAAAACATAGAAATAAAAGGCAAAACCATCTTCGGAGTGACATACCGTTTGGGGCTGTTTAGTTCTTGACTGGACACAGATCTTTCCAAAAGCAATCCTTGATCGATTCTCCACGAACGCGAGACCTGGAAGATTAAAGAAGAACCATTTCTTTGAACAGTCAAATTCCTCATTCTAAAGGCCTTTTCACACGATGCTAAAAAATTCTCAACCATTGAGAAATTTTCTCATGGTTGCGAACTCTTATAAAACGGTTTTTACGCTGGCTGCTTTTGCGTCCTTTCACACTGCACAGTGTAACATTTCGCAAGCCTCCCTTGAGACGGAACGGGGGTAAACGATAAACTATGCATTTTATGAATGTAAAACGCTGCTAGTACCATCACGATGCTGAGGTTGCGCTAAAGCGCGCGCAGTCTGCAAAGGCAACGTAACACATAGAAAACGCACGCATGCGCATTGCAAAGCACTTCGCAAGGGTCCCTTGAGAAATGTTGTCGTTCGTAGGTCTGGACCTCGGTCAAAATCTCAAAAGGATTCACCAGGGACGTCGGTCACTCTAAAGCATTGGTGTCCTATCACACGGTGACACTTTTGTAAGATTTTGCAACCATAAGAGAATTTCTCAATGATTGAGAGTTTTTTCAGCATCGTGTTGAAAAGGCCTTGCAGTGGCACAATACCGACTCTGAAATATGTGTATGCTGAGCACAACGGTTTTGACTAATGACATGTCTTCTTCACCCCAATGGTTTGGGGATAGCAATAAGGACGACCGGACCGGACCGTACCTGGAATGGAAGGGAGGCCATGAACTCATCTCCTTTCTCGGTGAACACGCTGAGGGTCGAGGCCTGGGTGATACACACGCTCGGAACTGCTTCTCCTGGGGGAGGGGGAGGGTGGGGGTGAGGGAGAAAGAAATAACAAAATCCTTAAAGCAAAGAAAACCTGAAAAATTTAAGAATGAATGTATTTCACCCCAAGTTTTTTCTTTTTGAGAAAATAAAACCATGCCTATGTTGTACCGAATGGTGGAGACTGGAGAATATGTGTCCTTCCTTGAGAGCATGGGGTGTCATAATGAAGATGAGCATGGACAGTTTGAGGCCATCGCAGATTTGGACACGGCACAATTTTCCAGCAAAAATTCTCCTACAAAGGATTCAGACTTTCCTGGCACGCACAGGAAATGTAATATAACACCAATCTTGCGTGTACTGCCATTGCCTTCAGGTGAAATTGGGTATAACTTATGAAATACTTTATAAACTTATCATTCCATTTACCATATGTGTATCTTTACTTGCATGTTTTTGCCCTCTTGTCATTTAGCCTTCGATAAAGATCCTGCTAAGATCAAAATGCGTCAGGCCTCCCTAACTCCAAGTATTCTATAATTATTTCAGGTCAATATTTTGGCTGATGAGCAATTTGCACTTTATTACTTGTATTGAACATACTTTCACTTCACATTTTTATGTTTGCAAGGATTAGATCCAATTCAAATTCGGTCATTGGTCCATAAATACTATCCTGCAAGAAATCCTCGCTCCTTATCCAAGTCTCTCTTGGTACACACCCAAACTTTAACAAATTCTATGGTTACAAAGCATTTGTGTCAGCTGCAGCACAACTCTGTAATAAATCCCTTAGAATATTAAGCAAGTTAGTCCAACTGACCAGCAAAATCACAATTAATGAATCAACTTCATGTTTGTAAAAAGATGCAAGTCTCTAGGCCTGGGCGATTAGTGCTTTTCACTAATCGATTAATCGCGGAGGAAATAATCGCGATTAATCGATTAATCGCGATTACCCGGAAGTGACTATATACAAGCAGCACGTACCTTATTTTCATCATAGCGACACTTCAGTAAACTGCACTAGCGTAATGCATTGATTCTTACAAGTTTCAACAGCGATCAGTTCTGATTTCCGAGGCATTGAGCAATGAGCACTGCCATTTTTGTTCTGACAAGGTATCATGCAAAATTCGGGAAGATAATATCGTCCCCAATTATTGGTATTCCTTCAGTAAAGTAGGGTAATTTCGCGAAGTGTTGGCCGACAAGGCATGCAGTTACAGCCTCACGTAGGTACACACAGACGTGGTCCCACCCATGCATGTACAGGTCAACGATAGTACGTATAACGTACACGATGACACAATGTACACCCCATGCATGCAGGCTGAACAGTGAACACGATTATTATACAGTTCACGATTACTGAACAGTGAACACGATTATTACTCAGTTCACGATTACTAAACACATCGCGATTATTTTTCAGTTCACGATTACTCCACATAATCACTTCACGATTATCATACGATACGATACAGTACAGTAATCGTCTAATAGCGTCTGCACTCGAGTAGTTGAGTGTCATATCATCACGCCATGCGCCAAGCCTTGCTGGCCGGCCATGGTAGCTGAATCCATTGTAAACACGTGGGCCTAGGTTGAGAAAAACTTCGTTGTCAGCTGTCAGAGTTGAATAAAAATTCACCCCAGCGACACATTTAAACTGTATGTACTCAATAACTTATGTTTGTGTGCGACAACCTTTTGTTTCATTACTAAGTGAGATAATTAGTATTCATTGAAAATGCAACATATCTAAAAGTACCTCAATAAACAGCAAAATGGTATAGCCCTCATTCATGCCTCATCCACGTTGACCATATAAGGCAGTATTATTAGAAGGGCTACTGGCCAATTACAGTGTAATCTCAAAATGTTGTCATGGTGCTGTCACAATTGGGCGGGCATCCGGTGCACGTGCAGCAGGCAGACTTGATATCAAGTCGGTAATTGTATCGCTACACCAGGGGTACAGTGTGCGTGTTCACATTACACTGTGTACGTCCTGCATTATTTCCAACATGCGGGGACGCGACCGCGGTACATGTACACCCTCGACCCCTATTGAATCAAGATCGCGATGCCTCACTATACGAAAGATGCATGATGCACAATGATTGTACCTAATTTTGACAGACGGACGGACAAAACACGCATGTCTAACGACTTGTCATCAAGTCTATGCAGCTGCTCCATGCAACACACACGGCATGGCTATTGATCGACTGAGAATAGTAGTAACTCATGGAATTAATCGCAACTCGAAGGCACTAATCGCGCTGGCACGATTAATCGAGTACTTCAGAATTTACTAATCGAGTAATCGACACAGGAATGTAATCGCGATTAATCGATTAATCGAGTTAATCGCCCAGGCCTACAAGTCTCAACAAATATGTCATTACCAACAAACATTTGCATAATTACTAAGCCTTTGCAAAATCATCCCTCTAGGGCATTACTGGGGAGAAACACTGTTGTGTACCCCTGGGTACCAGACCTGTTTGTTTGTACCTGTTTCGTTGGATCTCTCCTCCAGTGGGTTGCCTTTGGTATCCTGCAGTCTGAAGGTCACCCAATCCGCCTGTAGATGTAACAATATGCACATATTTCAGGTAAAATTAAAACTCAGTCAATTTTCATTACTCAATCCTAATCCGCATAATGCAATCAAAACATCAATGTGACAGGCCATGTCCATTTTCAGCCACGACATTCCATGATTCACTCTGAAATGTTTTGCTTCTACTATAATTGACTGAATGCATGACTAGCAGTGTCTAGCACCCAAACGGTTTTGAACACAGAAATCCAATTTTAAAATGAACGTAGGAATTCTTTGACAAATGTTGTGAAATATGAATTTTTTTTTTTGAAAATTTAAAATCTAAAGATATTGAGTCAATTTTTGTTTTTAGATTCAATCCAGCCCTTCTACTTCAAGTCAGGCAACCAGTCACCCTCCTGAAGACAAACAGAGCGCACTGTTCGGAATGCTGAGTAATCACAACACGTTCTTCTCAGAACCACACTCTTATAGAAGAGGTTTTTGTACATGGTGCTACCGCAAATTTTCTTTTCTTCAGATTCTAATTTGTGGTCAAATGTTCATGCGCACTGGTCATTGGACCCAGTAACACCTGAATGTAGATTAAGACCAAAGACCTATATTAAATTACTAGAGCGCTGACTAGTGTACAGAGTGATGCCTGCTGGGCGCATGCATCCATGTTTGTGCACAAACCTATAGAAAACACAACATTTTGTGCGTCTTCTGTACAGTATCTGCGTTTGTGTTCTATACAGGTGCGTTATCGTCTTATCGAAGCCCAATACGCCCAAATTCCGATGCACTTGCGCATTGCATTTTATAGAGTACATTCTTCAAAAGGCATTCCAGGCAAAGTTTTATTGTCCCAAAGACACTCACACAAATTCAAAATGACTGCGCCTAGGACGGCTTCAAAGCGTCTTTGCACTCGAGAACACGGAGCTAGCGCTCTAGTAATTTAAGATTAACACCTACCTCCAGGATTGGAGAGTCTAGCTTGTAGGATTTCTGCACCAGCCTGGCTTGTGACTGACAGCCTCGACTCCATACAACCGACGTCCCTTTGATGTAAATCTCCTCATCATAGTCTGAGTGACGGTCCTCAGTCTTTTGGTTCTCAGCAATGTGCCAAAACTCCCTCTGCAACCCCCCCAAAAAAAACCAAAAAACAGTTTGCTTTTAAATGTGAATTTGCAACACAAATTTTCTTTCATTTGTTTTTTTTTACAAAGCACTGAGCAGGGGTTTTTGATCTTTTAAAAGATCAAAAAGATTTTCAGTCGTTGTTTTACAAATTTCTGGATAAATACACCATTTCAGGCAGAAAAATTGTAACGGTATGTTTCTACCACCACCATCTTCATACCTTGTATAAAGTTATACGTAAATCTGTGAACATTTCTGTTTTGGCTTCTTACCAAAGTATGATACTACCTTTAATAAAAACCGGATTAACAACCAAATTTCCATGTGTTGTGTATCACTTGCAATAGTTCTTTTGTTGTTGTTCGTTGACCATGAATATCAAATCAAATTTTCAGTGGTGGTTTGTTTTATTGGGAAAGCCATTGTTGTGCTAAGCCATTTTTGTGCTAAGCAATTTTTTGTGCAAAGCAGCTCTATGAAATTGGCCCCAGGATGCTACTTTTGCACTATTACTGCGGTCAAAAACACAATTTATTTTTAAAACAATTTAACTGTGACGTACCTCGACGGACTCGAAAATGGTGGGAATTAAGTGAAAAATTGAAGTGCATAATATATTATAAAGTAGGCCTATACATGTACCTCATCTGGTTTAGTATAGTCGGCTGATAAGCACATCTCTAGCATCGTCTTGTGATGGCTTATGTAACTGTGAATTGCAAGTCTTTGTGGAAACTCACCTGAGAGGAATCGTTGATGTTGACCTCCATGAGCTCCGCAATGGGCAGTTCCGAATCATTTCCTGCTGTATCTCCCGGAGGGTTGGCCTGTTGGCCCCTCCGGTCAGACTGACCACTGCTGAAATGACGGCCGAACGGAATGAACTCATGAGGTTCACTGGCCGCTATCATGGCCTGGATTTAGAAAGCCAAATAAAGATTAAATCATTGAAAAGTGGAAATAAGTGATTTCCTCATGTAGTGTTTCTCAGATTTAAATACAGCATTGCTAATGGTGCGCGTATCTTAAATGATTTTTGGGATATAGTGGTATGTGAGTGGTTCCATGGCTTCATGGCTTCTGACTGCCAAACGATAATTGACTTTAGGGACACCACCAACATTGGGCTGGAAAGCTCAGGTGGTACAGTGCCAACTGCATACGGTACCCATTTTGTTATCAAGTTTTGTCGTAACCCTAAAAGGTCCCAGTCCCCATGTCAGACCTAGGTTTACGATCATCGCAACTAAAGCTTATTAATTATGACAGTATGACCTTTGACAACATTTATTTGATTATTTAAACCCAAACCTGACAATCAAATTAATTTTGACATTTTTGGCACTCCATATGACAGTGTACTACACTGGGGGATGCATTGGCTGAAGTTAGAGACCAACATAATTACGGCACCTAAAACCCAGGATTAGGCCTACCCATCTTTGTTAGTTTTTTATATATTGTCCGGTCATGTGTTTCCGATGGACATGTGTTTTCGGTGACGAAATTTGATTCCCGTTTACCGCGAGACCGTGCATGATACTTTGTGATCAGTATCCCTGAAGTGATGACTACACTCAGGGCTATCTCTGACATTCAGGATGTTGAGAATAAAGTTTTCAGTTGTGAGTGATACTCAAAAGTAAAAAACTATGAGATTTTGGATATAGATTGCTAATGCATTTTAAGGCTAATGTTCAAACATTTATAAAAGACACAATCTGTGGTCAAATATTCCAAACTAAACTCTAGTCTTCTAGAGCAACTTTCATTCTTCCGATGTCAGACGGCAGGTCATGTGATCCTGCTGCGATCTGGGTTTTTATGGCATGCCAATGTAACAAAAGTGAATAAGTCTTTCTCAAATCGAAGTGCCATAATTTTATTTTTCTCTTTTTAATTTGAAACTTTGCTAAGCGGATGAACTTAAGCTATCCACATTTAGGCCTCTCATAATGATGCCAGATATTATAAAAATGTTGTGATAATAATTTTACCTACCATGATCTGTACCAAATTCTCATTTTGTTGATTCAACCATTTATTTATAAAAAATAATTTATCATTCACGATCTTGGAATCAAAACCTTTTCAGAACCTTTTATAAATAACTCCATCGACCCAGTTTTTTTGAGTGACTTGGTGCGCCATAGCTACTCCGATGTTAGTCCGATTAACTTGGACCCTAAAAATCGCCTTTTTTTAACATTTGGACATGGTCTGGCAATAGTAGGGTCCAAGTACCTTGTTTGCATTTTGGTTGCAAGAGCTCCATTTTGCAATGTTTTGCCTCTACCCTGAGTCAAAATCCTGTGATTTCACCTCCAAAACGATCCAAAAATGTCTCATGCGGCCAGCTATGGACCAAGGGAGAATTGGAGATTCCAATAATGACAAGGTTTACTCAAATTTTTTGAAGAAAATATCATTTTTCCCCTAAAAATGGGCACAGAGACCTCCCGTAAAATGAGCACAGTGTCCGTTGGGTCAGCCATCTTGGTTTTTCAAATTGTACACTGGTACCCGGAAAAAATTAGGGAAAATATGATCTTTTCTTTAAAAAATTTGAGTAAACCTTGTCATTATTGGAATCTCTAATTCTCCCTTGGTCCATAGCTGGCCGCATGAGACATTTTAGGATCATTTTGGAGGTGAAATCACAGAATTTTGACTCAGGGTAGAGGCAAAACATTGCAAAATGGAGCTCTTGCAACCAAAATGCAAACAAGGTACTTGGACCCTACTATCACCAGACCATGTCCAAATGTTAAAAAAGGCGATTTTTAGGGTCCAAGTTACTCGGACTAGGCCTACTCCGATGTCAACAAACTTTGCCGCACAACCAATTTACCGAAAACTGGTGACGCTTTGTTTACGTAGCGGAATCTGTGTCGCTGTGAATGACGGACAATATTTCCAAAGAAAATACTTCAACTTCGAGGATTTTTACAGATTATAATCTGGAAGTGTTCAGTTCAAAGTTAGTGTAGTGATTTTCTGAAATTTTATTTCGTTTCTGTTTTATAGAAGTTTTCCCGTTATCCCATCGGAAACCGATGACTGCAGGATATATCTAGGCCTAGCTGCAGTAACTGTAGCCCAATATTACTCCTGACGTTGTTGTCTATATACAACAACAACGTCAGGAGTAATATTGGGCTACAGTTACTGCAGCTAATCTAGGCCCTACTATAAATACTACAGTGTTATGGATACAACTGCAACTCTAGTAGTAGGGGGGGGCCTAGTACTAGTACTTCGTAGGGGCCTACTCTGGCTGTGCAAGTGAAAAACCAGACATTAAAATTGGATCAAAGACCTCACCTTGCTTCCTATATGTTCCTCCAACGTTGCAGCTGCAAAGAAATCGAATGAGAAAGCAGAATTTTGTTGACGGGGTGGCTTCTGCTGGGCTGCAATCGACTTTGGACACTTAGTTTTGGAACTAAAAATTCTTTCCCGCGACAGACTCATGTGTACAATTTAGACGGGTACCATTTTCATAATGTCTGTTTACCTTTGCTTACTGGACATGAAGTCTGGGGATCGATTAAGATTCGGGTAAATAAATACAATCACAGGAGGGCGCTATCACGTCGAAAGAAATCTAGAAAACAGTAAATTAATACCACACTAATGTGTCCCATTGACTTTAGTGTAAAATACCTCAAATTCACAGTTCAAAATATCTCATCCAGAAGCCTCTCAGTGTTTGGTACAATAATGCAAAACGTAGTTTGGACCCTCATCTACATGATTCTATTCAATTTTTGGTTAGGTAAAAGATTAGATTTTTTGCTAATTGCCCCAAGAAAAAAAAAACACCCCAATGTCCATTTTCCAAAACCAACTTGCAGCCGGTTTTCATGAAGCAACCCTCCACGTTCAAAACAATGTAGGGCCACATTTTAAGCCTAAATTTCTCAAGTCTCCACAACAGGCTGAAGCACTGAACCCCAAGGTTGTGATAACCCGTCACAATTACAAAATATATTAATTAAACGACCCCCCCAAAAAAAAAAAAATTGCTTATTTTAAAAATATTTGATAATCAGCTCGGCGCATTGATTTTGGAGCTATTTAGTGTGGTGCACCCATGGATCAGTGCTGCCGACAATTATAACAGTAAATAGGTCCAGATCAGTCCGCGGAGCTCATTAAACTGTTGTATACCCATCAAAATCTTTTCTATCAAATCATTTGCTGGGCCCTACATGGGAAGTATCGGTAAAGAAAATGGATGGAACCCGGTCGCCAGAGTTTGGACTTTCAACTTTGAGCTGTTTGGATGAATTCAGGCACTAAACATTCCTGATGACCCTCCTCCTTGCGATTTTCCAATTGAATGTCTTTCCTCCATTAGGTTTTCTCCTGGCAGTATTCATAAGATCATCTGTTCCTTGCCTCTGGGGAAGGCGCCTGGTCCAGATGGGATTGGTGCGAGATTCTTGCGTAGTACCGTTGACACAATTTCCCCAATTTTGTGCAGAATCTTCACCAGTTCCATCTCCAGTGGCAAACTTCCCCTTGCATGGAAGACTGCCAACATTTCCCCGGTATTTAAATCTGGTGATCGCTGTCAATTAACTAATTATAGGCCTGTTGCTCTCACATCCACTGTGTGTAAAATTATGGAAAGAGTTATTTCAGATAACGTTTTATCTTATTTACAGGATAATTGTTTATTATCTTTCAATCAACATGGATTTATTCCCCGTAGGTCTTGTGTCACACAATTACTCAGTGTTTATCATACATGGGCATCTGCTCTTGATCAGCGTAACCCACCAAGAGTAGATGCAGTTTTTCTAGACATGAGCAAAGCATTTGACCGCATGCCCCACGACATTCTTCTCCGCAAACTAGCTTCTGGGTGTAACATAGGGGGTGCTCTCTGGAGTTGGATCAAGGATTTTTTAGTGGACCGTCACCAGAGAGTAACCTTTGTTGGACAAACCTCGGAGTGGTGTGCAGTGAAGTCTGGCGTTCCGCAAGGCAGTGTACTTGGACCACTTCTCTTTAATATATTTGTTAATGACATCACCCTTGATATTAATTCTGATTGTGCTTTATTTGCTGATGATATTTTATTGTACCGTAAAGTTCATGCACATTCTGATGTTTCCACTCTCCAACAGGACCTTGATAAGCTGAGTGTTTGGAGTGATTCCAATGGTATGACCTTCAATGCCACTAAAACCAAAATTATGCACATCTCCCGCAAACGCCAGCAATCTCTTCCTCATTATCATCTTTCAGGTATCCCATTGACAGCTGTTCCTTCGGTCAAATATCTTGGAGTCACTCTAAATAATCAGCTATCTTGGAATGATCATGTTAAGTCTGTAATTTCTTCTGCTAATCGCACACCCCAGCAAACATTACAGTATTGGCCCAATGCTGGTTTTATTCTGGCTAGTACCGTCAGTACCGTATAACGGCTGCCGGTATACGGCCAGCATAGCGCCAATGTTGGCTTAGTTCTGGCAGCCGGAATATAGCCAGCACCATTGCACCCAATATCGGGCCGTTATGGGCCGATTGCGCATTTTATTTTGCGCATGCGCCATACGTGACCAGCCTATAGCGCGCGTATGGTGCCGATACGTGCGCGTATTCTGTACACGCGCGCGCAAACGACACGTTCGTGCACCTCGCACCGTTTTGAAATTTGAACGTTTCATTGATTGATTGACTTCATCAACAAGAAGTGCGGGCCTGCAACGCTTTGTCAGTCGTTGATTCCTTTTTGAATGAAAATCGGCAATAAATTAATGACAACTGGTGAGTTTTGGAACACTTTATTTGTACGCATTTTAGCATACTTTTCAGCACAAAAGGTCATTTGAGTTGTTAACTTGGTAAAAATGGAATGTCAGTAACGTTAGGCCTAACGTTAGACGGTTAGGCTAACCTATTGTTACTAAGGCTACGCTTACTGTGTTAGGCCTACTGGCCTCGGCCGACTTACCGGCATGCCGGTAAAACTTTACGTTGAACTTTAAAGGTATACAGTACAGGATTGGTAACATTATAGGCCTACCTAAACATAACAGAAATGTTACGTAGGCCTAGGCCTATGCCTATAACTTTCATGATATGAAGATGGTGCTGGTAAACTATAGGCCCTAACGTTAAGCCGGTTAAACCTGTTGAAATATTTGCGCCTGAAATGGTGTATTTAGGCTTAGGGCCTAGCCCTAGGCCTATTCAGAAATTGGTAAAATGTTCACTTTTTTCACAAGTTTATTAGGCCTAGGCCCTATTTCATGTTTGATCTGACAAAGTGTGAGTGATGTTCTGTGACCTTAACCAGTCATGCGTTATACCTTATAAGTTCAACTACAATAGATAGGTATAGGCCTGCGACCCATGCTGTATGTGTCGGACGTACGCGTGTTAGAACCCGATTCCAGTTTATTTCATTGTTGTAAAGGCTAGCAATGTCTTACTGGACTAAACGAAGGAAGGTTGACAATCTGGTGAAGCAACGCTTACAAGAAATTGCTCAGTTGCAACATTCTGCCAACAGGTGTGGAAATAGGGGGACCACATATAGCATTGAGACTGTGCATCAAGCGACTGAAATTGATCCGAGTGAATTGCAAGATGATGGTACAAGTTACATTAGGCCTTTGCCAACGTCCCAGAATCTCACTGTCTCCAGCCTTTTTGATAATGAGTTTGATGGACATAACAGTTTTGTCTTGGATAGCCCTGATAAAACAGATGATGATGGGGATGATGCGGGTGATGGGGATGGGGATGATGATAAACTAAGTAATGAAATCAGAAGCTGGGCTCTGGAGAAAAATATACCACAGTCTGCACTTGGAGAACTCTTACAAATTCTTGCCAAAGTTCATCCTTCTCTCCCTAAGGATCCACGTACACTTTTATCAACCCAGAAGGTCATGACATCTGAAATAAAGGCAATAGGTGGTGGGTTTTACTACCATTTTGGTATTGCTCAGGGTGTTCTGTCGAGATCATCACATCTCAATCGACTGCAGCATCATAACAAAATCTGTATTCAGATTAACATCGATGGTCTTCCTCTGTTTAAACACAGTAGTAAGCAATTTTGGCCAATTTTAGGCGCTCTTTGTGATTCATCTAGTAGATGTGATCCTTTTGTTATTGGTTTATATTCAGGAGATACAAAACCAACTTGCCTGACAGAATTTCTCAAAGACTTTGTTGACGAAATGGAAGAGTTAAAAGTGAATGGAATTGTACACAATGGCAAAATTTACAGTGTTTCCATTTTAGCCATCATTTGTGATGCCCCAGCGCGTGCTTATATGAAACAGGTGAAGTCACATTCAGGTTACAAGGGTTGTGAAAAATGCACCGTTACTGGAAGATATGAGGGGAAAGTAATCTTTCCCAAAATAGATGCGCCACTCCGCACAGATGAGTCTTACAAAGACAGACTGGATGAAGGGCATCACATTGGACCTAATCCACTAATGCGATTGGATGTAGGCATGATTTCAATGTTTCCACTTGATTATATGCATTTGGTCTGTCTTGGAGTCATGAAGCGGCTACTTTCACTTTGGATCAAGGGACCTTTGTCATGTCGTCTCGGTCGTCAAACGAGGTTGCAGATATCGGAGTGCCTTCTCACTCTCAGTGCTTCCATTCCTAGAGAATTTGCCAGAAAGCCACGTGCTCTTACGGAAGTGGACAGGTGGAAGGCTACAGAATTTCGACTTTTTCTTCTGTATACGGGTCCTGTAGTGTTGAAGGGTAAAATTCCCGAACCAATGTATGATAACTTCATGCTCTTCTCAATTGCAATCAATATATTGGCCAATCCAATCACATGCATACCATTCTGCGATTATGCAAAAGAGCTGCTTGTCAACTTTGTTCTACATTTTTCAACCTTGTACGGTAAAGACCAGCTGGTGTACAACGTTCACTGTTTAGTCCATCTTCCCGAAGATGTGAAGTTACACGGACCTCTTGACATGTTCTCAGCTTTTCCTTTTGAAAATTTTATGCAGATTTTGAAGAAGTTAGTCAGAAAGCCTAATTTTGTTCTCAAGCAGGTCGTGTTGAGGTTATTGGAAAGATCAGCATTGCTTTCCAATGAATGTGGATGTCCTTCACAGCCAATAGAGTTTAATGTCAGAATTGAGCACACCGATGGTCCCCTTCCTTCGGGAAACTTATATATACCATGCACTCAGTTCCGTGATGCTGTTTCAAGTTGCTGTGTTTTGAGCTCGAAGGCTGGTGACAACTGTGCCAAAGTTGGATGTGACACCGTGTTGATTAAAAACATATTTCGGTGTAGTGCTGGGGTCTTTATTATCTACAGCCGTTTTTAAACATCTAAACCATTTTTCCTGTATCCAGTTAATTCTCAACAGTTCAACATACACAAAGTATCTAATCTTAGTGAAGATGTCAATATCACCAGCATCCAGTTTGTGAACCTCAAGTACATACTGCTTCCATACCATAACCAGCATGTGGCAATTCCCATTCTACACACCATGACAAATTTTGTATAAAATGTTGCATAATATGATCTGTAGGTGTTTATTCCCAAACTGCGAAATATACACACAAGTTTTTGTGATGACATTGTGCCACAGCTTGCATTGTTCACATCCAAAAATACTGTATACATGCATTCATTGGACGCCTGCCCCCGGGAAAGGTCGAGACTTCACTGATGTCGATAGAAGTAAATTCTGTCGGCGGGAATGGCGTCTTACAAAATACTAACAACATAGTTATAAATACATCAGTATATGGGGCGTTTGTTTTTTAAAATAATGATAATAAATTAACAACAAAAGTACCTTTTGTGCTTAAGTGTGCTGAAATGATATTATAAGCAAAAATGACATTCAATGCTCTGCTCAGGTGTTGACTAGTCTACGTCTCTCTAAAGTTGGAAATGTATGCTGTTGTGGTGTTCACTGAATCGGATGAAGTGGAGCTCGTCCCTTCAAACTGGTTGGTCCAGGCAAACCAAAAGGTACTTTGGCCACCATTCCACGCAACCGCTGCAATCTCAAAGGCAGTGAGGGATCGGCTTACACCGGACCAAAAGACATGGCTGCTGTACGATATTCGTCTGCTGGGTACAAGCCGTAAGTGACAAATCCAAATTGCAACCTTTTAATGCATATACTTATGACCAGACGTGAACTGAAAACGTAATTATACCGGATTGCACTGCATAATCACCAATAATGTGCATTTAAGCTCTTTGTTCAATATATCTTCATTATGAAATTAAACATCAGACACAAACCTTCTGTGGTAAGGAATAATAACACATTATATAGATACAACTGTAACGCATGTACTCTGCTTATCCGTCAAACAGGAAGCTACGAACTTGGCAGACAAAAGGTACGATTGGCCGAAGACAACTCTGATATCCAGACAGAAAATGAAAGGGAAGCATCAAAGCGCAAGTAAGTATTGTATGGACAAGATAATGTGAATGAGTTGTATGGTATTGTAGTTAAATATGTATGAGACTGCAAAACAAAACAACTTAGGCCTATATGTTTTGTTTTCGTAATTAAAACACAAAAAAATCACAAAGTGACAACTTATGCTATCGGAGATAGCCTACCCTGACACAAAAGTTTTTTAGTAGGGCCTACTTTTCGTTCATACATTTGTTGTATAAGACTACCTTTTAAAGAAATTTACTTTCGATATACAAAGGCGTAAGAGACCGACTGCATGGACATCAAGTGAAAGTGAGGATGAGGATGAATATCAGCCTAAACAATCAAGAAAGACGCAAAAGACAGCCACACTAAAGAAGAGGCAACCTTTGCCACCTGCACCTGCAGTAGCGCCGATTCGTCGTCCCTTCCCCCAATCACATCCGTCTACTAGTGCTCAACATGTACTGCAGGAGTTGGATTCCTTTGAGTTGCCATATCCTGTTGGTTGTAGCACTCCACTACCTGGACAAGGTAAGCTATTACTAAAACAGTATACCGCATGCAGTCATTATTTATTTTATGTAGTGTTCCGTGATTATTTCCATGTTGTAAATAAGTATGTCCTTTTCAAAAACTGTAAATCCCCCCTTAAAAAAACACCCAAAACAACAACAAACAATAATCCACTTGATTAACACAAAATTGCGATCAAGAGAAACTATTGCTATAGGTGTTATGATGATCTTTTTCTCCTTTGTAATTAATAGCGTATATACTATAATGTATCCCAAAATAATTGTCTTCAATATTATGCATTTTAGGTGAGAAGTCCAACGAAACAACTAGCACCGCTTGTAATGGTAAGTAATATTTTCTTTTTCAACAAAGCACAGTTGTGTTGAATGATTTTGGCGGGTTATCGTAAACGTTTTTGTGAATGGAATATTTGTTTTGTTGCAACTCCACAGGTACCATGACAATCGTTTTAAAGGCCATAAGTGAGGTTCAAGTCACAATGAAGTCAATTCAAGAGGAACTGCAGTCTCAACGAAGAGCACTCAACTCCATTTGCAACAAGCTGACGAACAGCCCCGATGAATCCCTGCCTGACGACATTGACCTGCCTCTTAAAACTTGTGCTGATGTGACTAAATTAGAGGAAATCCTGAAAAGCAAGAAAGCAAGAGATGCACTGGTAAGTTTCAAACGTTAAAGGTTCCCTAAACACGTCGTGGCTACGTAATTGCCCCTGCCTGAAATTGGACAAGGGAAGGGATGGGTAGACCCAGTGAATCAAAGCAGCACATAAAAGACTTTGAGGTTGTTAAGTATAGATAGTTTAATGTTTTGAAGTGAAAAGAAACCTCCAGCATAATTCATTGTAGATATTGACTTTCGTTACTGTTCACCTGATAAAGCAAAAGGAATATTTCCAAATCAATTTTATTTTACTACGCAGTTGCACAGGGTTTTTTTTTTTTTTAAATAACAGAGGTCTTGTTTGAGTGATATAAGCTTCTAAAATTTGAATGTGATAACCTGTAAATTATGGCCAATTGTCTGGCATTTATAGGGGTATACACTTGGGGCAATTACTCTAAAACTATATTACCATAACGACTTACTTGGTAAGAGGCACTGCAGCTGTTGATTTAAAAAAAGTGCAAACTTTAACATTCTAATATTTTGCCCGTTTTAGACGAACCACTTTGTTGGTATTGGTGGCAGCACTGCAAAGGACGCGACAAGAAGGATTATGTCCAGCATCCTTGACCACCAATTATCGCTGATGTACAACTGGGCTGGCAAAGGAGGATGGAAGGGTCAGGGAAGCACCAAACAGGCATTCGGAAACTTGACCCTAGCAGCATGTGTAATAAGTAAGATTGTTATCCCACCTCGACCTTTGTCAACAAAAGCGACTAATAATTTACAGCGGCAGAAATAGACGGTTTTAACCAGTGTACTTATTATTAATTTGATATTAGACCAAAATTGATGACATTGCGTAAATTCTAGGAAAAAGTAACGATGAAAAATCAAGTTCTGGCGAAACGAAGAATGATCAGAATAGGCCCTTTTGTATTTTGTGCACTATAGGACTAAACAATACATCCTTATAGAAATAATTATACAAAATTAATAATTACTCATAAAATGTAGTCGTTTTATCATTTTTGTTGAAGGGGCCATAACGAACATCACACATCTGGCTGCATCGGCTGCTGATGTCCAGAAGGAAATAATGGTATGGCTAAGAAATGCTGGGGATCGAAACGGGGGTCGGAAGAAGAGGGAGCAAGAGCAACAGAGACGACGCTTACAATGTGAGGAGGACTTCATGGATTAAATTGAAAAGAACCTGAACACAAGTAAATACATGTACATATAAATGCATTAAATTTACGTCATGACGCATTCGCCCCGCAGAATCGCATGCACAAGTTGAACCTTTATTTAATTTGTGCTTATTCGCAGTGCTTATTTGGCGAGTCATGAGAAAATAGTGACAAACCATTTGTTTTGGAACAATAATTTTGTTCATGGGTCATGTTTCCATCAACAGTATCATTAAGTGTATCGACATGTTTCCATCGCATCGACTTAACTCAGCGGCGGAATTTGAAATTAAACTCTATGTCGATCGAAGGTGACAATATTTCAGAATGTACGCTCCGCCGCACTCTATAATTGCAGGGTATACGTCCCATGATATAATGAGTGCGGCGGACGTAAATTCTTTTGTTGTCGAACAAAAAGGCGGGCAGGGACACTGCAGTAATGGCGGGTGTTTTTTACCTCCATGATCGCGCCGTCGGATCGGTGTATATCACCTTTCTCGCAGGACGTAGGCTTTCAAACTGAAAAACAAATTGCCTGTGGTCATTACCAATCCTGGTAATTAAATTAAAACATCAGGGAAACAAATTCAAATTAAACGACAAATGAAAAAAATGGAAATGTAAATATTAAAGGTATAATACAAGTCATGATTAGTAAAGGTCACAGATCGAGCAGCACTCGCACTTTGTCTGATCAAACATGTACATGAAATTAAAGATTTGAGCTCAATCGGCCATCTGAGTCACGAGAAAATAGTAAAAACGCGACTCGATTGTTCTTATAAAAGATATAAATGGTTTTGATCTTACCCCGAGATCAAAACAGTTTGTGGTCTTTGCATAATTTCTGGATAAAATTATTCAGCATTTCAGGCGGAAATATTTTAACGGTATGTTTCTACCGGCACTATCTTCATATCCTGAAAGTTATACGTAAATCATATTGGGTATGTTACCAATCCTGTACTGTACATCCTTAAAATAAATCAAAATGTTTTGTTATATGTATATATTGTAATGAATTGATTATACACACAATTAAGTATTATTCATACATGTAAAGTATTAGTCAACACACGCAACATTTAAAATGCAAGGGCGCTTTGCTAATGATAATTTCTGATCGGAATCACTAGGCCTTTTCGAAACGGAGTCTCTGGCTCCCGCCTTTATTCATAATAATGCTGAAAATATGCTTCTTCATTAAAGCTGATCGAAGCTCTGTTTTCCTTTTTAAAACCAGAGAATATACTTCCGATTAACGATTCATGGATTCATGAAATGAGGCCGAGTTTGAGCCTGAGCCTTCATTTCGAAAAGGCCCATATATTGTACATGAACATAAATTAAATGACAGGATGTGATGTGCGGCTTGTAAGAAAATGCAAAATTTGGGGTGCGTCTTTTTACAAAGTGATTCTCTTTTTACACTAGTCATATTTTACATAACATAATGGCATGGTTTACAATGCAACAACGCCGCTTGTGTATTCGTGTAAATATAGTTTAGTCTGAAATAAAATTAACATTGTTGAAGCATTTTAATCTTTGAATCTTTGTTGTTTTTTGAAACAGTTATGTTGTACTTATTGTCTATTGAAGAAAAAAATTTACGGAACGAAAGAAAAAATATTTTAAAGTGTCAACAGTTTTTCGCATATAAATGGGCACAATGTAGCAGGAGGGCAGTCAGGGGAGGGGCGCATTCAGGGGGAGGGGGCTTTCATGGGGAGGGGGGGGGGGTGTGACGTCAGTCATGCACGTTAATTGAGTGATAAATTGAGCATTGGGCCAGCATTGGGCCAGCATTGGGCCAATATTGGCTACCAGCATTGGGCCGATAGCGCGCCAATGTGCAAAGTTGCATTGGCCCAATGCCGGCAGCCAGTAATGGGCCTTATCGGCAGCCAGCATTGGGCCAGCATTGGGCCAATACTGTAATGTTGGCTGGGACTTGCTCTCATGAAAACCGTGGCCTTCAACTCTTCTACCTCAGCGAAACTTTCATTGTATAAAGGTCTTGTTCTTCCTAAATTGGAATATGCTGTACCAGCCTGGCTCCCTCAAACCAAGAAGCAGATTGACGATTTGGAGAAGGTCCAAAGACGTGCCACCCGATTTATCCTTGGTCAGAAGCGCGGTATTATGAGTTATCGAGATAGATTACTTACTCTAGGTTGGTCTGAATTGTCTGTTCGTCGTGATTATGCTGTTCTCTCATTTGTATGCAAGTATCTGTTTAATATTGTAGAATGTAATGAGGGTGCTTATAATGTTTCTGTTAATTCCCGCCATATTAATGATGTATTGTTTCACCATCGTCAAGCTAGGACCCAATCCTTGCATTTATCTTGTTTCCATGTTTTCCCTCGTCTCTGGTCAAACCTATCTGAACATGTTCGTATTGCTATTGTTTTACAGCCATTCTCATCTTTCCTTCCCTCATTAAGAAACAGTGTTCTCTTTTCGTAATGTTCATTCCCAATACCAAGGTTTCCTAAGTTGATCATAGATCATCAAACATGTACAGTACATGTATTTTGTTGCCTTCATTTTTGCCTTTTAATGTTTTTTTTGTTTTTTTCATGTGTTCATCTACTTGTTCCTCTATTTTGTTCATCTTAGTCTTTTTGGTTTTTTTTTTATTTAGTTCGACATATAGGGCCTACCAGCCTTGTTTTGAAGTTTTTATTTGTGACTTTTATTTAATTTATTTATTTATTAAATGTATTTATTTTATGTATTATTTGTATGAATTGTTTTATTATTTTATTTATTTATTTATTTATTTTTTTATACTTTTTTAAGGAGAAGGTCCAAAGACGTGCCACCCGATTTATCCTTGGTCAGAAGCGCGGTATTATGAGTTATCGAGATAGATTACTTACTCTAGGTTGGTCTGAATTGTCTGTTCGTCGTGATTATGCTGTTCTCTCATTTGTATGCAAGTATCTGTTTAATATTGTAGAATGTAATGAGGGTGCTTATAATGTTTCTGTTAATTCCCGCCATATTAATGATGTATTGTTTCACCATCGTCAAGCTAGGACCCAATCCTTGCATTTATCTTGTTTCCATGTTTTCCCTCGTCTCTGGTCAAACCTATCTGAACATGTTCGTATTGGTATTGTTTTACAGCCATTCTCATCTTTCCTTCCCTCATTAAGAAACAGTGTTCTCTTTTCGTAATGTTCATTCCCAATACCAAGGTTTCCTAAGTTGATCATAGATCATCAAACATGTACAGTACATGTATTTTGTTGCCTTCATTTTTGCCTTTTAATGTTTTTTTGTTTTTTTCATGTGTTCATCTACTTGTTCCTCTATTTTGTTCATCTTAGTCTTTTTGGTTGTTTTTTTTTATTTAGTTCGACATATAGGGCCTACCAGCCTTGTTTTGAAGTTTTTATTTGTGCCTTTTATTTAATTTATTTATTTATTAAATTTATTAATTTTATGTATTATTTGTATGAATTGTTTTATTATTTTTTTTATTTTTTTTTTTATTTTTTTATACTTTTTTAAAAAATACTTTGTTTTAATTGTTTTTTTCATTTTATATTTTATTTATTTATTTATTTATATAATGTTTGTTTTTTATTGAGTTGTCATAAGATTCATATTTCTTCTTGCCTTGTTTTGATACATTATTATTCATTTATTTATTTATTTATTTTGTTTACTTCTATTCAAATTTATATATTTTTTATAACTTTGATTTGTATTTATTGAATGTTTCCTGTACTTGATGTGGAGTGGCAGGTCTCTGGCCACAGTGATTGTTGTCGCTTTTGCTTCTCCTTTGCCCATCTCTAGTTGTATTGTGATGTTTTTCATATGGCATGAATAAATAATAATAATAATAATAAACTCACTCTACTTGGGCCTGTAGGCCGGGAGGGGTGCGTTTTTTTAAGTCTGGCACCAGTCAACATTACATGGCCGTTTTCAGGGTATTTCTTTTGGATGGATTTTTCTGAAAAAGTCATTGGTTACCGTATAGAAAATTTAAAAGAAAATGAAGTTTTCAGCTTCATTTTGGTTTATAGCTGGAGTGTCTGAGAAACTTCCGAGTCATCAGGGACAGACAAATTTATCCCAGACCGGCCTGCATCATACTGGGCATCCGTCACCCTTGTACACTGAAAAAAAAAACCCTCACAAGCTTTAGAAATGGTCTCATGCACAAACCTATGCACGAAGGTTGGAAACTAGACCGTATGTTACTGGCTATGCCAAAATAATCAATGACCGTTTCATGTCACTCATATTGATCCCATTGGGTTACGCGGGATTGCCTATAAACGTAACATAAAACAGGTTTTCTCCTAACGGTCGATCTAGCTGAGTAAGCACTAATATTGTAGACCCGTTGGTGATTCACATTTGCACTACAGGTTTGTCTCTATTTTATGTAAATAAACATATAATAAATATTATGCAATAACGCTAAGTGGCTCATTCGTGATTCGCGGTTGCACTCACCGTTATTACAATTGTGCTATAATTAGTATGATTAGTTAAAACCTTCTTGGCTCTCACGTATATAGGCTATCATGAGGACCCTATAATTATAATGGCATTTCTTTTGAACGTACAGTCAGTTCGTTAAAAGTTGCTATAGCAAGTTACTAGATTAAGGGAGTAAGGAACAGAGGTATAACTCATTTGACGCCGTAGTATGGGATTCTTCACTGACATGGCTCTAGTCTTGCATATTGCACCAGCGTTCATCCTGGTATGGGTTGCAGACATCTGTGTAGGTGACTATGCATACTGTCCACCCATGTGGGAAAGTTGGGGTGGTTCTTGCTACCGTTCGATCGCAACAGGAGCAACATGGGATAACTCTCAGACCCAATGCCAAGCCATGGGTGGTGTCATAGCTTCCCCACATTCCTTGCAAGAAAGCGAGTTCATGGCCCAAAAAGCACTAAACGATGGTCTCAATTGGATTTGGGTTGGTTGCAGAAAGACGAATGGACAGTGGCAATGTGAGGGGCAAGAGAGTGGTCAGATATTCACCAATTGGCGGCCTAATGAACCAAGAGGAGATGGAAACTGCGCATACATGCAACTAAGTAGTACCTATGAATGGAATGATATACCTTGTACAGGAACCCCGAAAGCACTGTGCGTCAATCGCTCACCAGTACATCTCCGCAGTCACCAGATGTCCTCAAACGTTGGCCAGCAACATCCTACCCATTGTCTTGTTGATCACGTCATCAGAGAGTTTGCCACCGGTAGCACCCTGAGATGCGCCGCGGCCTGCGCAAGGGAACCAAGATGCGGCTCCTTTAACATCAAAACCACTGGGGACCAGAAACTCTGCCAGTTGAATGATGCCACTCGCTTTGACGACCCGCTCAAGTTCAAGCAGACCGGCGAAAGTTGCGTTCACTACTCTCCCTAGATAACGTTCTCGCTGCATGGAAACGATTGCTGAAACGTGTCCCGATGAAAAATACGGATCGACTCGTGAATGATTTTCTAATCGAGGAATTCCATCAAAAAATCCATAGCAAGTGAAATGAATCCACAAACATCAAGCACTTTAAACAGTCTCTCAACTATATACTGGTAGTCAGTGGAGAAGAATTTCTCTGTTCCACTTCATAACTCTGACTCTGACATTCTCAACTGAAACTATGGAAAGTCCCTCGGCAACCTCTCAATTTCATTTGAAGTAATATTTTGCACAGCATTCGTCTATATGCATGGACAGTATGTGAGTCTGTATCCTCAAATGGATTGAAACTCCCATTCCGACAGACTCATAAAATAGGACTGATAGCTTGGATCCGAAACCCTCTCTTACACCAAACGAACCAAGTGAACCCTTACTTATTGCTATAGTAGATAGTCCAGTCAAACACACAAAGTGTGGAAGTGGTAGGATGTGCGTGTACAAACCAAATTGGTACAAAATTAATGTATCTATAAAATTAAAATTTAAAGGGATGGTACAGAACTGTTTTTTTCGACAAAACCGTTGCTGACAGTGAAAGCACATTATGTATTCCATCATATACCTTTCTGACAAACCTGTAGAAGTTTGAGGTCAATCAGCCATCTGGGTCACGAGAAAATAGTGAAAACCCGTGTACAGAGAACTGTACACATTTCAATGAATGAATAAAACGCTTCGAAGCGATTTAATCCGATCGGAAAATAGTTTCATTTATTTCTCAACGAATATGGCATTTCAGACAACAACATTTCATGGGATGTTTTCTCCTATCATCACCATTATACTGTGTAAGTTTTATGTGAATCTGTGATCATGTAGTGTATTTTGTCTTACCAATTCTGTACCATCCCTTTAAGTCTAAGGAAACTGAGAGTGTCAATTGAAAAAAACTCTTCAAAAGAAAACTATTGATTTGGGGATTCAAATCTAAACGTGTTTATTGAAGTTAAATAGCCAGTTGGCTATACATTTTTGGATATTTCATTTCTGTATACCATTGCCTTGTTGAAATCCGATGAATTCGATGTCTATATTATTGTACAATTTTGTTAATATTGTGCTGAATTTTAGTGTGGTTTAAACATACATTTTTTGAGCGAAAATTCACCAGCAGTTTCAATGTTTAGAAATTAAAGATGCACGTTAGGAAGTGAAATACTTGGTTTTGAATTAAAACAAAAATGTATCACCTACTTTTACTATATCCGTGTTCGTTTTGAAATATGAAATATAATAATATTTATTGTTGTACTTATATAAATCTTTATATCCTGTGAGAATGGTCAGCCCTTTTTCGGATTACTATTTGAAGATGTGACAGAAGTTTAATGTTTTGAAGAAATTGGCAATTTGAGATTATTAGTCTTTTCAGAATTGCTTGTTATTTTTATAGGCACGTTCACACAGACCAAAAAGCGCGATTATTTGCGTCGCGATTTGAATTGCGACCCAAATAATCGCGCTTTTTTGGTGTGTGTGAACGTGCCTAATGTGGATTCAAGCTCATGCACTTCCTGCGGTTGAGCACTGGGAATTATGTAACGATTATAACAATAATATTAAGATACCGCGGGTAGACTATAGACATTTCAAACGAAAGTCACTGTTGACACTTGCGATTATTTAGTTTGACAGGTTTTTTTTTCTTATTTCGAAGGCGGTAAAGGCGGCTTTGAATTTGAACAATTCTTTTTCATATTTTTATGTCCTTCAATAGCTGCATCAGTGTATTTTTGTATAGGTCTCGCACTAAGGAAATTTTCTCACACGATACATCATGCATGATCTTGCATAATTATCTTATTACACTGTACTGATGGTAATTATGATTAAAGTTGATTAAGCACTTATTATAATTGGTGATTCACATTTGCACTGCAAAAAAATGAGAATGCACTCACCGTTATTACTATAATTGTGCTTAGTTAAAACCTTTGGCTCTCACGCTTTAAACTCATCTAATGTAAGTACTTTATAGTTTTCATTATTGCCCCATTCTGGCATTTTGTCGTACATTTTAGTTGAATTCCAGTGCAGCAATACACAATTACACATGTAACATTATAACATGTAATAGGACTCGCGTGGGATACCATGCCCAAATTATATCATGGACATACAAATGTATTCTCGGACCGGCCATCATCAAATTGGACGAGGGATACCCTGCCTCTAGACCAGCCTGCATCATACTGGGCGTGCCACCCAGCCTGAGTTGCATCATGGAGTTGGACATACAAAATTTAACAATAGACCAGCCTGCATCATGGGATACCATGCCTGGGTTGTATCAGGGGCTTACAAATTTAACCCGGCCCAGACCAGCCTGCATCATTATAATGGGCGTGGGATGCCATGCCTGAGTTGCATCAGGGGCATGCAAATTTAACCTAGACCAGCCTGCATCGTACTGGACGTAGGATACCATGCTTGAGTTGTATCAGGAGCATACAAATTTAACCCTAGACCAGCCTGCATCATACTGGGCGTGGGATGACCAGCCTGCATAGTACTGGGTGTGCCACCCTGCCTGATGAGTTGCATCAGGGGCATACAAATTTAACCCCAGACCAGCCTGCATCATACTATGCGTGGGATGACCAGCCTGCGGAGTTGCATCAGGGGCATACAAATCTAGCCCCAGACCAGGCTGCATCATAATTTGGGCCAGGGATGTCATGACTGAGTTGATTCAGGGAAAGACAAATTTAACCCTTGACCATCCTGCATCATACTATGCGTGTGATACCATGCCAGAATGTTATCAGAGCGTACAAATTTAACCCCAGACCAGCCTGCATCGTACGGGGGGAGGGATACCCTGCCTGAGTTGCACCAGGGACAGACAAAATGTATCCCCAGACCGGCCTGCATCATACTAGGCCCTGGATACCCAGCCCGAGTTTCATCAGGGACAGACAAATTTATCCCAGATCGGCTTGCATCATACTGGGCATCCGTCACCCTTGTACACTGAAAAAAAATCCTCACACGCTTTAGAAATGGTCCCATGCACAAACCTATGCACGAAGGTTGGAAACTAGACCGTATGTTACTGGCTATGCCAAAATAATCAATAACCGTTTCATGTCACTCATATTGATCCCATTGGGTTACGCGGGCTTGCCTATAAACGTAACATAAAACACGTTTTCTCCTAACGGTCGATCTAGCTGAGTAAGCACTAATATTGTAGACCCGTTGGTGATTCACATTTGCACTACAAGTTTGTCTCTATTTTATGTAAATAAACATATCATAAATATTATGCAATAACGCTAAGTGGCTCATTCGTGAATCGTGATTCGCGGTTGCACTCACCGTTATTACTATTGTGCTATAATTAGTATGATTAGTTAAAACCTTCTTGGCTCTCACGTATATAGGCTATCATGAGGACCCTATAATTATAATGGCATTTCTTTTGAACGTACAGTCAGTTCGTTAGAAGTTGCTATAGCAAGTTACTAGATTAAGGGAGTAAGGAACAGAGGTATAACTCATTTGTTTTTTTTTCTTATTTCGAAGGCGGTAAAAGCGGCTTTGAATTTGAACAATTCTTTTTCATATTTTTATGTCCTTAAATAGTGATTTTTACACAGGTTTTAGTCGTACCAATATGCTCAGACGTAATAGCTGCATCAGTGTAATGTATAGGTATCGCGCTAAGGAAATTTTCTCACATGATACATCATGCTTGATCTTGCATAATTATCTTATTACACTGTACTGATGGTAATTATGATTAAAGTTGATTAAGCACTTATTATAATTGGTGATTCACATTTGCACTGCATGTTTGTCTACCCGCCCCCCCCCCCATAACAATGGTGTAAAGTGCACAATACGTTAAATGGCCCGTTACTTCATAATCAGTGGATGCACTCAACGTTATTACTATAATTGTTTTTAAAACCTTCTGGCTCTCACGCTATAAACTCATCTAATGTAAGTACTTTATAGTTTTCATTATTGCCCCATTCTGGCATTTTGTCGTACATTTTAGTTGAAGTGCAGCAATACACATGTAACATTATAACATGTAATATGACTCGCTCCACGGCTAAATTTTCTATTGCTCCACCACGGTGTAAGTTACGTTGAAAATGGGTATTATAACATCATTTATCGTCTATCATTTTGACATCCGCCCTATAGAGTGCATTACTTTACAATTCAAAATGATGTATCTTCATTGGATGTGTTGGTGTCATAAAAGGAACAACACGATTTATAGGGAAACACAAATACACTGAAACTGCCGGCTGTTGTCCATTACAATGCAACATCACTGTCTCTTTCATCTCTTTATCAAGACACCGTTACTTAAAGGTAGTATCATACTTTGGTAAGAAACCAAGACAGAAATGTTCACAGATTTACGTATAACTTACAGGGCATGAAGATGGTGCTGGTAGAAACATACCGTTAACATTTTCCCGCCTGAAATGGTGCATTTATCCAGAAATTAGTAATTAAAAGCATCGACCGAAAATCTTTATGATCTTTTAAAAGATGAAAAATAAAAGAAAAAAGACTTAAGAAATACTGTGGCTGTTTTTCACTGTTTTCTCAAAAAGTGGGCATGCACCTTATGGGACTGACATTTTCACAGATGACTGTTAAGTTCTGTTTTGAAATTTTTGCCCATGAATCTGTATTGCTTTGATAAAAACCAAAGTATGATATTACCTTAAGTATTTTGTTCTAGGAGATACATTTTGACAAAAGGAAAAATGTTCATGTGTGAGCCAAGACCAGATAGGACGTCGTGTTTAGGACATGTCGAATATAGTCGACACCAGTCTAGTGTTCACGACGTTTAATACAGAGTGTCTGGGGTTCTATGCAGAACACTTCTCTTGACAGACTAGTCGCTATGCTATTAATAAACACAAATCATTTGGTTCGACACCGACACAACACTAAAGCACGACGTTTGGAACGGATGCAAACTTTCTTACTGAAATGTTAACCAAGATGGCACAGAATTTTGAGGAAAGTACCGAGTCCCGGACGTGACATCATAACTTGCAATGAACAAATTCAGAGGCAGCACTGGCTTGCGGGCTGAAACATAAACGAGGGCGCAATGATTAAGATTCAGACGAGTACAAAGAATGAACGCCTCATGCTATATCATAATTAGAGAGGATTCGCAGTGTCAAAGATACCACTACGATACGAGAACCGATACCTTAATTAACCGTTCGCGTTCCATTCAAGGCAGGATAAAGCTTAGTCTGGTTCTCCCGACTATTGTCTGTCATCTAAGAATTTTAATAAGAGTCGCCAGGGATTCTCTGGGCCGGGAACCAGACTAGGGGCGTTTACGAAACGGGCTCAGGCTCACTGGCTCCAGCTCTGACATCCATAATTATGCTGAAAAAATAGGTTGTGGTTTTTCATTGAAGCAGAAGCTCTCTTTTCCCTTTTTCAAACCAGATGATAAAAATCCGAATCGCAGCCAAAGGCCTCTATTTTGATACCAGTTATTTCGGAATGGATTCACGAAATGGAGCCGGAGCCTGAGCCAGAACATCCGTTTCGTAAACGCCCACAATTCTGAAGAATACCGCATGAGGGCGCTAGGTGTTATGTATGGGTTTTTTTTTCAGAGCGATACGCGGCCTGGCATAGCTGGTGTCGCCCGAGCAGTGGGTTACGGCAACATTTGTCGCCTAAAATGAATCCTTTCCTCTCTTCTCGATCTCTGATTAAAAATTGGATACCCATGGATAATACCACTAACAATGACACGGTGGAAAATTGCCGACTTAAAAATAACAATCCACTACAGATGCTTCAAAACAAAAACGTTTTATTCCTGTGAATGGCGGCAGATATCCACGGCTGCAAACCTGTGTACAACGGTTATGCGTCACATTGATGACGTATACGTGACGTATTGGTATCCGTGAGGCTGCGAAATCTTGTCGCGTCAGTAACGGACACGTGGACAACCGGAGCGACAGAGTTAGTAGAAAAAAGGAGAGCAAAAAAGGAACGCGTCATTGCTATTACGGAACCAGTTTAATTCTGTCAAGCATCGCTCTTGAACGTACGTCAGTCAGTGCCTAAGATTATTGCTATAGCAATGAGAGGTATTGTAGGTTTGTAGATATAATAACCTACAGGTAGGAAATCCAAGGAGCGGGACAGAGATATAAAAAGAGTAGACATCACCCTAGGAAAGAATCAGTTCCTCTTACGGAACCAGCTTGACTCTATCGATCGTGCATCGCTTGAACGTACATCCACCGTGCGTTAGAAGTTGGTATTATTAATATACTGCATTCATAGATCAAAGAACAGAGATTTAGCTCGATTTGACGCTTAATACAGCCATAGTATGGGATTCTTCACTGACGTGGCTCTAGTCTTGCATATTGCACCAGCGTTCATCCTGGTATGGGTTGCAGACATCTGTGTAGGTGACTATGCATACTGTCCACCCATGTGGGAAAGTTGGGGCGGTTCTTGCTACCGTTCGATCGCAACAGGAGCAACATGGGATAGCTGCCAGACCCAATGCCAAGCCATGGGTGGTGTCATAGCTTCCCCACATTCCTTGCAAGAAAGCGAGTTCATGGCCCAAAAAGCACTAAACGATGGTCTCAATTGGATTTGGGTTGGTTGCAGAAAGACGAATGGACAGTGGCAATGTGAGGGGCAAGAGAGTGGTCAGATATTCACCAATTGGCGACCTGGAGAACCATCTGGAAGCGGAAATTGCCCGTACATGATACTAAGTTCCTATGAATGGAATGATGTACGTTGTACAGAAACCCCGAAAGCACTGTGCGTCAATCGCTCACCAGTACATCTCCGCAGTCACCAGATGTCCTCAAACGTTGGCCAGCAACATCCTACCCATTGTCTTATTGATCACGTCATCAGAGAGTTTGCTACCGGTAGCACCTTGAAATGCGCCGCGGCCTGCGCAAGGGAACCAAGATGCGGCTCATTTAACATCAAAACCACCGGGGACCAGAAACTCTGCCAGTTGAATGATGCCACTCGCTTTGACGACCCGCTCAAGTTCAAGCAGACCGGCGAAAGTTGCGTTCACTACTCTCCCTAGATAACGTATAGGGTCTCATCGCATCAATATGAATCTACAGTCTGTCAGCTGAAAACTATGGAAAGTCGCTCAGTAGCATGTGTCAACTTAACTTTTGAAGCAATGTTTGGGCCAACATTCGACTATATTAATATCATGGACTGTTGTGAGTCTGCATCCACAAATGGATTGAAACTCTCACTGCGGCACTGAGACTCGTGAAGCAGGACTGCATGGAACCATAGCTTGGATCAAACCCTCTCCTACAGCAGACGGAACCGAGAAAACGGGAAGATGGACGCTTACCTATAGCAATCAGTTAATCATAGTTTAAAGGTAATATCATACTTTGGTTTTTGTCAAAGAAATACAGATCCATGGGCAAAGATATCAAGGAAGATACAATAACAGTCATCTGTGAAAATTTCAGTCCCACGCGGTGCCCACGTTTTGAGAAAACAGTGAAAAATTACGGCCACAGTATTTCTTAAATCTTTTCTCTTCTATTTTTGATCTTTAAAATATCAAAAATAATTCAATGGTCACTGGTTTTACTCTTTTCTGGATAAATACAGCATTTCGGGCAGAAAAATTATACAACCAAAGTATGATACTACCTTTCAAGGTTTACTGTAATCAAAAATGAAGTTGAATACATGCATTGTTATAAAACTCAACCTGTCTATCATTGTTAGTGCTAAACAAAATATTGTATATAGAAAAGGCGGCATTTTAGACCCAAATTTAGCACCTCACTTTTCACAACGAAAAACTTTGCTTACGTCACACGCAGAACGCCACGCAGTATACTGATTTGTTACCGATGATAGGCCTATACTGTACTGATCAGGTGAAGAAGACGAGACTCATGATTGCGGTGCAGACAAAGATGAAGTTTTCACTGATTCGTCACTGATGGAGTGCAGACTGAAGTAGATATAGGTCTCAATCTTTTCATTGTATAATTCTGATCACACTATGTCTTTATCCCGGCTGTTATTTACTGAACATTGTTGTTTCATTAATGAGTGATAAGTAGTATAGTACATGTAATCATATCAAGATTTGAATTAAAAAAAAAAACTCTCCGTGTGATTTTTTTGTATACTAACTTTATAATAATTATTGGATAAAAAAATACTTAACAATTGATTTGTGCACGAAAAGTTGGGATATTTTGTAGCTTTTCTGACAGACCTTTTCCCATTCAATGGGTTTCATTGTGCCGAATATGTTCCTTTCACTCAACTAGTGGTGTAATGTTTTTGCCAAACCATGCATTTCTGTGGGGCAAGTTTGCCTCTTCATTTTTTATGTTCTTTCATTATACTTTTACTGTTGGCTCCCCACATGCATGAGCATGCACGAAAATCCCCCATTTTGCAAAGCCATTTAAATGAAAACCAAATGCTGGTTTGAAACCAGAACAAGACTTGCCATTCATATCAGAATATTCTCTGTATGAAGGCAATAAAATAACATGACTGAAAAAAAAAAACACTGCAGTGCAGAAACCCTTTAATATTTCCATAATATTGGATAGTGTTGCACCATAATCGTGGCAAGGTCATGCACGAAAGCTTGTTATAGTGTCAACATTCATTATGTTGACTTATGCATGGTAGAATTCTCCTATTCATACTGTATAGCCCATGTAACCATTATTGGGTTTTTTTTAGTGTTAAATATTATTATTAGAATTCTGTGGAATTTGAGGAAATTGCCATCGTATGCATGGTATCCAAAACCAACTCGCTGTCCTGATTGCCTGCTAGGCAATCGAGATAATGGCATTAGATCAAAGTCGCGTATAAACACAAATCTTCATTTTCTGTGTACGATTTTGACCAAAAGTTGTTTTCTATAATTATGCAATTGAAAACTATATAGTAAAGACCATTGATGTGCTTTTGTATACGTTTAACCACTTTAACGCGAGATGCGAATTGTGCGATAGAAAAAAGCAAAAGAGTGGCGCGAGTTGTTTGTGCGGTAAATAAAAAACATGACATTTTTCCTTTTAAATGATGTTTTAGCAGAGAAAAACGTCAAAACTCATGCCATGCGCAGCATGCGTAAAGGTAGTATCATACTTTGGTAATAGACCAAAACAGAAATGTTCACAGATTTACGTATGACTTACAGGGTATGAAGATGGTGGTGGTAGAAACATACCGTTAAAATTGTTCCGCCTGAAATGGTGTATTTATTCAGAAATTAGTAAAACAACGACCGAAAATCTTTTTGATCTTTTAAAAGATCAAAAATAAAAGAGAAAAGACTTAAGAAATACTGTGAATCACGGTTTTTCACTGTTCTCTCAAAAATTGGGCACCGTATGGGACTGAAATTTTCACAAATGATTGTTAGTTGTTACTGTATCTGTCTTGATATTTTTGCCCATGAATCTTTTTTTCTTTGATTAAAACCAAAATATGATATTACCTTAAAAAAAAAAAAACCCGCAAAACAAAGCATCTGGACCCACCGTATTTAGTAAGTCCTAATATATGCATTATATGCATTTGAATAGAAGATTATCGTATGGTTTTGATGCCCTATTGATCCATTTAGAAAATTGGCTCTTCACGAGTGACAACAATTTCATATCATCGACAGAATCGGAAACTGTATTTCACTAGTGAAAACAACATGCAATTGTACAGCTTGAGCCAAACCGTTGCCAAGGGCCTGACGAGGGTTACCAAGGCTACCACGCACAATTCCTGATGTGCTGCTTAATTATAAAAGGTGAAGCAAGGCTTGTAATACATGTTTGATACACTCGCAATCAATAAAGGATATTGTACGGATCGTTTCGTGTTAAATGACCGTTGTGAGGTCAACCCATATAATAATTGATTGAACGTGCATGCTGGCTTTTGATACTTCTTCAACAGCTTTCAAATGGACGTGACGTGATGTTGTTTATGCATCACTTTGCCTTGTATAAGGTCGATGATGAATTCCAGTATATAAAATGGAGCTTTTAAGTGACACAGCGTCATTTTTCATGAGAGAAATCAGGATTAATTCAATATTTAAATACTGAAATTCACGTAACATAAAAAGTTAAATGCAATTGGTTAGAAAATTATTACAAATAATAATAGTAACTTTTCCTCACCCTGCCTATTTTTTTTATATTTTTTTTATTTCACTGTGAAATATGTTTTTGTTGTAAACTAATATCTGAATATTAATGATTCAAATTCCCCGATTTGCCATCTAAAAGTGATTCACATTAATTGCATTGCACATTTTCCTAGTATTCTATGTATATTAACATAATTATTAAGCACTGAAAATCGACATAGTAAAGTCAGAAAATCGACATATCCTGATAATTTATCTCGGTCAGACGAAACAACACCGCATTATCTAAAATACTTGATATTCATTAGTCTAAAATGAACACAAGGTAGCAAAATGGGTGAAACTTTATCATCCCATAGGGTTTTTCCAGCGCCCACCAGGGCCTAATGGTGACCTTGCTTTGAAATAATTATTAAAACGCACCAAAGTGCATAAAATGTGTTGCCTGGGGACTTAATTATTAACGTGTGTGAACAAAATTAATTTACGCTTAAAGGTAGTATCATACTTTGGTTTTTATCAAAGAAATACAGATTCATGCATGGGCAAAAATATAAAGGAAGATACAGTGAAAGTAATCTGTGAAAATTTCAGTCCCATACGTTGCCCACTTTTTGAGAAAACAGTGAAAAAACGGCCACAGTATTTCTTATGTCTTTTCTCTTTTATTTTTGATCTTTTAAAATATCAAAAAGATTTTCGGTCGTTGTTTTTACTAATTTCTGGATAAATACATAATTTCAGGTGAAAACATTTTAACAGTAGGTTTCTATAGTATCATCTCCATACCCTGCAAGTTATACATAAATCTGTGAATATTTCTGCTTTGGTTTCTTACTAAAGTATGATACTACCTTTAAAACGTGAAAGGTATTTTTCTCACTAATATTTTACTTTATTTAGTAATGTAACTAAATTCTCTTTTGTTTCGTAGTATAGTGGTGTTTTGAAGACGTTTTGTAAATTTGTAATGGGAATGATTGAAGTCATTGAGAAGTGAAGAAACACAAATTAATGGGAGCGGGATTCGAACCGCTGTGTGCAGGGGGATTCGAACCACTGTATGTAGCGGCATGTGCGTGGTTTCATGGCTTCTGACTGCCAAATGAACACAGATAATTGACATTAGGAATACGACCAACGTAGGATAGTTTCCTACCTCCATGTTCACTTGCGCCGGTACGGTATTCATGAGGTCGCTGGTTCGAATCCCGCTCCAGTCAGTTTTTCTTTGGTCACTGTTCAATGACTTAAAATTCAGTCAGTTTACCTTATGGTTATTTGGGAATCATTTAATTCAGAAATGATGAAGCTGTATTGAAAGAATGTGTTTAGTTGTGGAAAATAAAAATCTTTGGGAGCAATAGGCCCAATGAAATTGTGTTTCTTATTCCTCTCAATCTTGTCGTGGCTAATCAGTTTTCAGTTCAATGATTGTGGTTTTTATATTGGCCTAATTGTGTTTGTTTGTTTTCTCATACAGACAGTTACAGAGATTTGATCTTTATGACTTGATACATGATGTTCAATATTAATTTATTGCCACAGAATTAGGGCCACTTGGCATAGGCCCTTGAAGTTGTTGTTTTGACGTGATATTGTTTGCAATAAAATTCGGGCTTTACAATAATTTTCCCTGTCTTTGCTTTTTGTCAAAAAAGAGTGCAGATTCATTGGATACAGCAACAGTCATCAGTGATATATTTCCATACGGTGAAAACTTTTTGAGAATACAGTGAAAAATGCGCATGGTATTTCTATTAAATATTGTTTTTGTCATTGAAAAGTGAACAAAGAAAAATTGACTGAAGCGGGATTCGAACCGGCGACCTCCTGAATACCGTACAGGCGCTCTACCAACTGAGCTATCCAGCCCTACGTTGGTGGTGACCCCAATAGTCAATATTTTTTTTTTCGATATTGCAATGTGAGGAAAACAAACGGGTTTGGCGCCCTCTGTTGAATCGGTGGTCTTGAAGTACAGTCGGCAAAGATGTTCTTATGACTGGTCTTATACTAAAAACTCAGCCAATATTTTTTAAAATATCTTGACAAACCGTTGCTGTAGTAAGTGAGAATTGCCGACTCGCCGAAAAAAAAGCTCAAAAACCCCCCAAAACCCCGAAACCCAAAACAGTCAAACAAAAGGCCTCAATCCTATCCCCAATTGACCTTACATTTACCAAATGTCGCGAGATTTCCTGGGCACAAAACGGTATTTCATTGGATGCGTTCGTTTAATCACCCACAAGTCAACTCGAGTCAACATCGTCGCCACCCTCTCGCTTCTTTGTGCAGTATACGCGACCATTCCCAGGTTAGGGCTGCCCCATGAATAAAAAACGAACGCACCCGATGTGGGCATTATTTTGCTGGTACCCGGCATTAATCATATTTTTTAGATACTGCAACGTGCAGGACACCATTGTCTTGTGCAATGAAGGCCATGGCTTCAGCAGTATGACGTCATTTTGGTCTGAGTCGTCAACAAGGAAGCTGTACCGGACCTGTGTAAAAAGTCAACCCGGTTGTACAACGTAACTAGAACTTTGAGCTTGTTTATTTGCTGTTTGTACTCATTCGTCGCCCAAGTAATACAATTCTGGTGGGAGTCCTGCTGCTATTATTTGTCCAGTAACAAGACTAAGGATTAAAGGAGGGCATATATACGTCCGTTGCTGCCACATACTCAGTGTACTTCTTGCTACATCGGGCCAATATTAAATTGGGCCAACGACGACGTGACATGGTCGTAAATTAAATCGAATCACAGTCTCGGTCAGTAGAAACTAAAGAATCCATTATTAACTGTATAAGGCGTTCAATACGAATAATAGTTATACATACTGTGCATAGACTGTATAGTTCTTGCAGTTTGGACTTTGCCTCTGTAGTCTTGTATGATGAATATTTGGTGAGTAACCCCATTTCTGGGTGTGGGTTTCTTGTCATTCATCAGTCACACTGAGATTGTGTGAATAACTGCTGATCATCACTGGGGCCATTTACTGTGCACAGTAGCCTAGTTGAGTACTGGCTGCCACGCTGGGCCCTGCTTCACTTCAGACTTCGGTTGTCGGGTAAGCAAAGGGTATTTTTTTCCTGTTAATTACTGTACAGTAGTGGAAATTTGTTCTTGATTTTGTAATTTTATAGGCATTCCTGGAGATTAGTCCACTCTGATTAGCTGGTACCCAGGCACAACAGATGAAGAGTCATATTTAGTTGAGTTAATTTTCCTGTACAACTGGGTACCAGCTCACCGGAATGGATTACTGTAATCTCTAAGAACGCCATTTTAATATTTACCGATCACAAAAACATGTCAAGTGAAGTAATCAGTAGTTCCTCCAAGTCGGTTAGTGTTTGCCTGGCCCCGAGAGGGTTCCACTTACGCTTGACGGGCATCAGTTTGACATCCTGTGCACAAAATCCTATTTGACCGAACTGGGTCCCGACAGAGGGCTTTCAGACTTAAATGGCTGCCACTACATTTGAGGTGTATCAATTCCAAAAACATCCGTCAAACTCGCCTTTCAGATATACTCTCCCAGGTTTACACAGCTGATATTGAAGTTCATCATAACTTAAGTTGACTGTCCTAAAGGATTTTCCTGTCTGTCACTGGAATTTCTTCCCCTGGCCCAATTCCAAGATTTCTCATGAGGCCCAATGTCAACTGACCAAGGAGGTCCCATTTTAGTTTACCTTCATACAGGATTAATGAGATTCGTCACTGGGCAATTTAAAAACCCACTGTCAAATTTACACCTGTACTATGTACAGAGACCTAAACTCACCTGTTTTTAATGCAGACTCATTGTTGTACATGTATCAGTATACTGACTGTGTTATAGACTAACAATAGGCACGTTCTCACACAGCAAAAAGCGCGACTATTTGGGTCGCACTCCAAATCACGACCCAAATAGTCACGCTTTTTGTTGTGTTCCCACAGCCAAAAAAGCGCGACCCAAATCGTACCGGTACGATTTCTATCAAACTGCCCGTGCGCAGTGAAGCGTGAAGTTAACATGCATTCTGCGCTAAACTCACGGGCCAGCCTTGCATGATGGGATATAAAAAACCGGTATTTTTTTGTGTACCATTTAACACAGCAAATAATCGCGACTATTTGCAAAAAAAAGGACGCACTATTAGTGCGATTTGGAGCGCGCTCCAAAAGCGCGCTCCAAATCACACTAATAGTCAAGATTATTTGTGTCCCCACACAAATAAGCGCGACTATTTGGGTGTGTGATAACGTGCCTACTCTCTGCAGTGTGGAATATACTGCCGGACATAAACCTGTATTCTGCCTTTAAAAGGCCGTTGGGTTTGACAATAACAACCACAAGGAAATATTTAAATGTCCACAATGCCCACAGACCATGCTCAGCAGCTACGGCTATAGTTATTTTTATTAGTGTTGGCAGTTGTTACCTATATGTGGAGTACTGTGCATTATGTACATGTTTGTGAAAAGTGACTAAGAAAACAACACCCGATGTTGAACTTTAAGTTTGATACATGTAAATACTTGAATTGCAAAATTCCATAAATTTAGCATTACTTGTCATCTACATGTTTTTGAACTAGAAGGGTCTTACATGAGCCCTTCTACCACTTTGGCTTTTCAGGGTGATAATCTGGTAATTAACACTGTGGGTTTTTAAAAGATCCATTGATTGATGAAAGTTTGGTGAAACGTTGAAACACCAGATCAGTACTCCTAGTTCATGAATTTGCCTAAATGTTCAAATGTTTTCCAGATTTTCATATATCTGAAGGCTCGCAAAGGAGCTGTCTATGTTCTTGAAGTACACCTTTACACGCACGGGATGCTTATCAGTGCTCATTTTCATATTAAGTCCCTAACCCTCTGCACCTACATGTACATGTACCACAAAAGACAGCTGTTTACCACACAATACCATGGTCACCACAGGGGGACTAGATCATCCATCAAACAGTACCACACTGGAGTGTATTGTGGTATTCAGGACACCACATTTTGCCAGTTTCACGTTCATGTATGGTAAACTGTGGCATAAAATTGGGTTACGGTACATCATGATTTGTGGTGCTCTATTTTGGCGAGCTGCCAAGGAAAGCAGTCCATCTGTGAACATCGATCGCTTTACATGGATACAGTTAATTAATTAATTAATTGGTGATTGATGAATCCATAATGCTGACATAATAGTTCTTGAGATTGTGATTTGTTGGGGCAGATATCGTGGTCCCGAGACCACTACATACATCACGTTGTTTAGTACATTGAAATACCTAACTTGTGGTCCTACCTAACCTAAAGTGCTCCTGCCTTCAAGGTATTACATGTACACCTCATGTAGTCTATTCATTAGTCGTCTACGTTTGAATGATTTATAGGGATTAGCATGCGAGAATGACATTCTATTCTGCTTGTATGCATACAATTGCACACCACTGGCACTTTCAGGAAACCTAAAAAAAAACACCATTTACTTGGCTTTATTGGATTCATCTCTTCCTTGGAAAATAAAATTAATAATAATATGAATTATGATTAATTTTATTATTCAGAAAACAAGACAATTTAACCACAGTGGAAGTGGACAGCTAGCACCATTTAAATGAAAGCCTCAAAATATGACATTTTGATAACATTCACAGTACTTACTTAGTTCAAAGGCGCAATTAAGCTATTGAATAGATTGTGATTTAGTATGCACATGTACATACTACATGTATAGTTAGTTTGGATAATTGGCAACTTAGTTTGTACTTTGTAGCCAAGGTGATTTGGCGATTAGAAACCATGGCAAATGTGCTGAAAGCTTTATTGTGCACTGTCCTGCCATGTTGAGCATGCATGGATTAACAAACAAGAGATGGGAAGTTCAGCATGACAGTAAACACGACAGACATGTGTACTGTTTGCAAACACATGCATGCATGACATGTACACCCACACACCTATGCACCTCGAGTTCATTCCTCATAACCTTTACTAGATCACTGTAGGTGAAATGCTGTAGATGGAACATGGTCATAAGAGCAGTGGCATAATCAGTCCTATCAGAAAGCATTACTTTTACATAAAATACCTAGATGTACATAGTACATGTACTGTACTGTAAACCACCGACAGTGTTTGTAACGGATGCACATGTACATGTATCTGAACTTGATGCTGACAGGTCTCCATTCTTGTAATCATTTCTTGCAGCACGGGGTGAATCAAGATGCTGGCGTCCAATCTACCACAAATCGGTGATTCTGAGGATTCACACACCAACCACACAGTGGTCAAAGAAGGATGGGTTAGTAAGAGAGGTAGGTCACAAATCAACCTCCATCTCCCCACCCCCACCCCCTCATCCCTCCCCCAAATACATCAGTACATATAATGCACCAATTTACTCCTCAGTCATGAATGACAATGGGAGACTTTTGGAGAACCGGTCTTGAGTCAATAGCGCACGCGCAAACCATGCTTGCGCAATTGTGAGCATGCGCGCATTGTTTTGGATGTGCGTGCGCTGTTGACTTTAGACCGGTTCTCCAAAAGTCTCCCATTAAATAAAAAGGAGGCAATTCAAACCAACATAGGGCTGGATGGCTCAGTTGGTACGGTATTCAGAAGGTCGGCGGTGCGAATCCCGCTCTAGTCAATTTTTCTTTGTTCACCATGTTCACTTTTCAATGACTTTAAATTCAGTCATTTTCCTTGTAGTTATTTGATGATTATAAAAAAAATTCCATCAGTTTGGCCTATGAAACATGCTGCATTTAAAAAAAATGTTTGTATCCTAATTGCAGGAGAGTACATCAAGAACTGGAGGCCCAGATACTTCCGGCTGATGTCCAACGGGAACTTTCTTGGCTACAAAGAGAAACCCACAACTCGTTCTGACTATGAACAGAAAGTCTTGAACAACTTCTCTGTAGCAGGTGGGTGCATACATGTACATCATATTACGCATATTTACAATGGAATGCTGATATAGTAAACACCGCTATCCAAAATGTTTACGACGTGACATTGCAATAATAGACAAGCTGTGCAGTTTGAATGCAAGCAGCTACACCTGCATAACGCACGTCAACGATGTTAATTGTCTGTTATGAATAATTCATAACGTGAGCTGAAACTCGCTCGCTGATTGGCTCCCTTGGAAATCCAAGGGAAATTCAACGAAAAGTAAAGAAAAAGGTTAAACATCGCTTTGCAAAATATCCAAGACCTTCGTGGCAGTCCAGCTGTCCGACAGAATTTTCTCCATGTCCGCCACGCGGGGGCGCCCTATGGGCCAAGGGAAAACAACAACGAAGGTCTCGGAACTGACTATACTGAATATCATCCTTGACTCCAATCTTTTGTGTGCAAAACATTTTACGGGATTAACTGCTGCTTAGCTATTTGTAATTTCTGAACATCATTTAAATGGCTTGAAGGATTTTCGTACATACATATGTACTCCGACAAAAATGTTGAACATTCATGTAAAAAAACAAAAACAAAAGAGGGTGCACTTCATTGGACAAGAAAGCGGATTATAAAAATGGTTGCCAACTGCTGAAAATCGCTGTAGACCTTTCTTATTTGCAACGTCAAAGCCCAAGTGTTTGCCAATTAAGATGGCGGAAACTATGCCAAGCCATCAAAGCCAAGCAAAACCATATATCCACAATTTGTACACACCGTTTCATAAACATTCAAAGATGTTGCCGAATGTAATGAACACAACAGAAACATTGGTGGTAGGTATTTTGTACAGCTATGGAAAGTTTGTTAAAATAAAATATTTGGCAACATTTTCTCTGCCCATGCCAATCACCAGCGGTTGTTTATAAACAAAAGAAAGGTGGAGATACAGAACAACCGCCATACTGAACACATTTTGTTATAAATATTGTTTGTTATATTGGCGTTCCACTGTATACTGTCTGGGATGTGTTTTTTTTTTAGGGGGGGAGGGGGAGGTGCAGGTTTCCATAGCAACTGCTGATGAGCAATCCATCAAAACAGACATTTGGTTTTGCTAAACTGATTCTGGCTGTCTTGTTTAAACGCTGTACATGTATCATGTAATAGCTGCTGAATGTGGTGTTGATTGAATGGCAAGTTTCTGTTATGCTTGATTGAGCGTGACACAGGCAACAGTCGTCCGGCAGAAACATCTGAAGGCTCTCATGAAGCATTCATAGCGCATTAACGAAACAGAGGCTCAGGCTCAGCCTCAGGCTCCATTTCGTGAATCCATTCTAAAATAACGGGTACCAAAATAGAGGCTTTTGCCTGCGGTTCAGAAGTAGATTCTCTGGTTTGAAAAGGCAAACAGCTTCAGCTTCAATGAAAAACCACAACCTAAATTCAGCATATGGATGACAGAGCCGGAGCCTGAGCCTCTGTTTCGTAAACCCCCTTAGTTTCAAGGAACTCAAGGTCACAGGCCTGCAGCCGGCGGTGGTATCATGCACCCGAAGCGGTGGTGGTCGGCCAGGTTTCCATGGAAATGCGACCGGCTGATTTGTTGGCGAGAATGGGCAAGCGGAAGTGGCAGGTCATAGTCGTGTGCACACACGATGCACGCAAGCTATGACAAAATGATGCTAAGCTGCTTGCCAGAATTTATTTTTTATATAATTGTCTGTCATGTGCCATGACTCTACTGTCATGTTTCCTCTTTGCGAAGGTTGTTATTTTTGTATAGGTTTGTCAACTAAACCCATAGACCACAAGACCACCCAAGATTCCACAATCTGGCAAGACCACACTGGTTCATGGATGTTAAAGATAATGTGTGACTTTGTAGGACAACTTGTTGAATTTTACATTCAACTCCACAAATCAAATCTATCTATGCAAGTAATAAACTGCTGTAATTTGCTCATCAGCCAAACTAATCACCTGAAATTGATCAAATGCTTAGAGTTAGGTGGGCCTGACGCGTTTTGATCCTAGCAGGATCTTTATCAAAGGCATTACAGTTTTAGCCTTATGTATAAAGATCCAGCTAGGATCGAAACGCATCATGCCTTCCTAACTGTAAACAAATAAAATCTATCATATCAATGGACATCTCATTCTTGTTTACAGGTGTACATGTACCTGTTGGACATGTACATGTAATATTACAAACTGTACACAAAAAGGTGCATTTTCACTGATGTTGTTAAATAGATTCGCTGACCTGAAAGGAATTGCTTACCAAAACTGGAAAACAGCGAGGAGTGTCAATGTATGCATTGCATACATATGTACATATACATCAGCTGTATGCAGTATTCCCAGTTTGTTTGTTAGGACTTGAGTCAACAGTTTTCAAAACTGTTGTAAATGGATTTCACTGGCCCTAAAGGGAATTGGTCTCGACAGAGATTTTGCAGATGTTTGGAATGACAAATTACATGTAGAATTTGATGATGCGCTGATATTTACAGATTGGCTTTCGGGAAATCCCAAGTAATTGTCCTGTGAAAGGTTAAATGTGTGCCATCCCTGATTTATCATTTTGAATTTAATACATTGTTTGCATTAACACTGCTCTTTTGGCATTTGGGCGAGAGCTTACTGTTTTCGAAATTGATTTTATTCAGAGATTTGGTTGTATCCGACTTAAATGACAGTTGGGCCAAAGATGATAGTCCTCAAAGGTCAGTCAGAGGGCAAGAAAATGAAAGTCATCTGTGGACTTACACTGTACATGTGCACCTTCATGTTCCTAAACAATTTTGTGCACAAGGTACATGCATGTGGTCATGTTCATGTACAGTTAATTCATGCTTTCTTGTGTACAATGTATGTATGTATTATACACAAAATTGTGGACATTTTACACACATACACTAGGCTACATGTAGGCCCCACAGTATTTTCACTTTTACTGTACAATTTCTTGCAGCCATGTACATATACGTGTATACATATAGACCTATACTTGGACAATGCATACAACATGGAACCAACTTCAGTATGATACAAATAGGCCTACCTGAATACTGTATTCCAAACTCTGAACATAAGTACCTGGGGGCAAATAACAGTGGCATCATTAAGGACGTTCACACCCACACTTTTTGCAATTATTTGGGTCGCGATTTGAGTCATGATTTGAAAAATCTTTTTTTTTATGTGTGGGGACAGAAACGTTGTGATTATCAGTGAGATTCTAATTGCGATTAGCACACCACTTATAGTGCGTCTTTTGGGCATTACTGAATAGTTGCAATTATTTGCTGTGCAAAGTATGTGAGAAAGGTGCGTGAAAAACGGAGGGGGGGACAAAATGTTTTCATATCCCATCATGTAAGGCATGCGCTATGAACTTCCTGTCACAGTATGTTGAGTATAAACATTGACAGCTTAGTGCATTACATGTACATATAGCACAGGATGTCAGGTCAAATTCAGGTCAAACTTTGAGAATCATGCCAGTTCGATTTTGGTTGCGCCTGTGGCGACACATGATAAAATAATTGCTATTTGATTTTAATTAAATCATCAAATAACCACAAGGGAAACTGACTGAATTTTAAAGTCATTGAAAAGTGAACAAAGGAAAATTGACTGGAGCGGGATTCGAATCGGCGACCTCCTGAATACCGTACATATCTACATGTACCAACTGTCACCACCAACGTAGGGCTGGATGCATCAGTTGCATTAGAGCGCCTGTACAGTATTCAGTAGGTCACCGGTTCGAATCCCGCTCCAGTCAATTTTTCTTTGTTTACTTTTCATTGATTTTAATTACTTAGGTTTATTCATAACAGTTGGCGTACCAATTGATGCGGTTTAAGGAAGAATGGATTAAGGTCCATTGAGACAGACAAAGAATATATCCACACAATAAGACATGCCTCCCTGATGGATAATAGATATGTGCATTGTAGTGTTTGTGACTAATTGTGCAATTTCTGTCATTTTCATTTGTCTAATATTTTGCATGCATGATAAAAACAACAACATCAAAAGCACCAACAACAAAAACACCATTGTGCCTAAAATTGATTTTCAGCCTGTTCCATACTGTGTGTACATGTATAGGCTTACATGTACATGTACATGTACGCAGGCAGGCCCCTTGTTATATTGGGAAACAAAGGGATTCTGGATTGTATGGTGTAATAGGGATGGTTGGGAACACAACTGAGCTACACTTATGCTATAAGGGTCTGGGATAATCACTACTGGCCGATTTAACAATGAGACCTTGGGTCAGGGTTGTTTTATCCTTTGTCTCCTTTGTCTGTTCATGCTGCAAATTAATTAATTACAACATGAACATAATTTAGTAACGAGGAACCGGCACACTAGTTTGTTCTGAATAAGGGGACTTATAGTTATCTGTTAAATCTACATTAAATAATACAAATGTGGAGAACAATTCTTAACATTTATGTGGTAACAAATCCCCTAATTTGTCAAGAAAATCTAGGGACTTTTGACATAATGCCTATAGATGTACTATGTGATATCATGGAGCTAAGAAGAGGGGTTATATGTACTATGCAGGCCTACATGTACTTGAAGTTGAACATCAGTATGGTTGGAAGGGTTGGAAGGGTTGGAAGTGTGTACATAGCTCAGCAGTCCATGGTTCATGTTGGGTAATCAGCCTGAATCATGATAATAAGATAATAATAATTAATAAAATATACTAATAATAACAGGTTTGCACAAATATAGACACGGCCTTTAGAAGTCAAGAGTTATTTTTGTACTGTTCGACACACTGTTACTGCTCCGAAGACAAAGCGTTTAAAAAATGTTTGGGTTTCTGTTGACCCTTTGACATTTGATGGAGAAAATTTGATCGTCATGTTTGGGTGGCAGGCCTGAACTCAACCCAGCGAGGGAGATTGTCTCAGACAGATCCTGTACTAAATACACGCCACGACATTTAAATTGCAGAGCTGTTTACCTTTGTGACCCAGTTTTTTTTTCTACACTGAAATACGACTTGCAATGAAGGTTGGTTGTCAACAACCCCTCTTAGAACTTGTCTTGGTTTTTTCTTAGCCACATGTTTTCTTGTACATGTACAGTGTATGTTTAATTTGAATGATTGAATTGCACAACCATGTACAGTGTACATGTCCAGTATAGACCTTTCTAAAATTGTTTATAAACACTGGTTAGCAAGATATGGGCGGCCAAATGTTGCAAATCATTTCGTCTTCTTCACAGACAGCGTAAACAACTTCAACGTTTTTGCAAACTTTCTATAACTGTACAAAATACATATCATCATCGCTTGTGTTGTTTCCATTACATTCAGCAATATCTGCAATTTGCGTACAAATTGGGTAAAATATGTGGTTAATTTTTATGCCTGGCTCGCCATAGTTTCCGCCATGCTGGTTGGCAAAAACGCGGTCTGTGACGTTGCAAAAGAAAGGTCTATTAAGGATTGTTACTATGACATAAGCACAAGGGTTCCGGAAACAGTACATGTAATTTGTAGAAAGAATGCATCGTGAACATTGATAACCCATATACTAGAGAGACATTGGTCCTTCATCTTGTGTATTATGTCAGTGTGGAGTTGTATGCATTGATTGTATACGACTACAAGTTTGTATCGGTGACAATATCTTCACGCTTGCCTTGACAAATCCAGTGACCAATAGTACCACAGATATACCAGGCATACACTGATACATGTAGGCCTACAGTGTGGGATTACTGATGGTGCTTTCTGTTCAGGACTCAAAACATGTATTAATACTGGCTCCTTAATCCATGTCTGCGCTGGACTTTTTTTTGTCGGGGGTTTCACTGAGCCGATGGGTAAATGAAAAATTAGCAAATATTACTGGTGTCCGCACTTTTGTACGTGTACGCGCGGAAGAATTACCAAGCTTTCACTAGTAGGCTCTTGATGGTACCCGACTAGCACTGTCCACACTGGACTTTTCATCTCGGGTAAATTAACTTGTGTCTCGGGAATTCTTCCTGGGCAAAAGTTGGCCGATAGAAATGCCTGTGCGGGTCGGGAAAAGTAACTGAGAGGAAGACTTCTTGAGATGTCGGAACTGGACTTAAAATGGGTAAAGTACCCAACGTCTTGGTAACTTTGTCCCAAAAAAGTCCAGTGCAGACAGGGCTTTACACACACAAGTTAAAATGTCTGCACACCAGCTGACAGTATGTAGGAGATTTCATCAATATTAGGCCTATGTATGGGCCTAATCTGACTTCTCTACACGTTCTTCTCACACTATGTACATGTAAAAGCATTGAATACATTGCAGAGTTGAATGAAGTAGAAACAGCCATGTATTATAATACGTGTACCAAATGTACATAATTTGTGAATGTTTGTTTAATATATGTACAAACGTGTAGGCCTACTGTGCATGCCTACAGTATATAATGCCACACATGTACATATTTGTAAAATTTCATGTACATGTTCTGAATTTTGAACATCCCATTTTCTTTTTTAGTTGTACACAATAGATACATGTGCATATTATTCAAAACCATACATGTACAGGTAATGAAAAAAAAAAAAAAAAAAAAAAATAAGAAAAACATTTGCAGCAGGATTATGCATGCAGTATTGCAGTACGTTATTTAGTTGCCAAATTCACACACCCTTGGACTCTGATGCTTTCGGTTTGTTTTCTTGGCATACTTGCCATGTTTGTAAAATGATTCAGAAAGATTTAAGAGGCCAATTGGTCAAAACAGGTATATATATGCAGTGTACGTATGATGCGGGTAGTAGTACTGCACACCATACCACACTGTGTGATGCTGTGCCCATTCTGATGTGGAATTGATGATGGTTGTTGTTAACTCTACTCTGGCTAGGCCAAGTATGAAAGTGATAGTCCCAGGTCCTTGTGTTGGCAGATGTTTGTACATGTTGCCTTGTCGACAGAATTAGCAGTCTCTGTTTGTGCCTGTTTTTGTTTTTTTAATCAGAAAAATCAGCAAGTGCATTTATAATAGTTGGAAACATAATATTAACACATTTCATGCAAACTATTACATGTACATGTAGGCACTGTAGGCCTAGATGTTTTAATTAATGTTATTACATGTAGATTTTTCTTTCATGCAGCGGCTGATATATTTCAAAGGTGTAAATTGCAGAACTGGTGTTTCAGATTTATCCCAATGTCCTTACAAATCCATAGAGGATTTGTACTTTTGATAGTTCATGATTACATGTAATTATCAGTGCTTGAGACTGGAGTGCATTTCAAAACATACTGTGTACAGTATACGTATACATGTGTACTGTAATAGCGCTCCGCACTAATGACGTCACAAAATCCCCGTATGTCAGACAAACACTGTCTCACACACGTAGTGTACATGGACGCGCCCACGCACACACGTGTGCATGGTTGCAATGTTTGTCTGAGATCCGGTACTATTTTTAGCGCAAGTGCGGAGCGCTATTATGTGCACTGAACATATGTACAGTATACATGTACACATGAATGCCTGGACATCCATACATCCACATGCAACTCTCTACACGTGTACATACACTTTTGTTGCATGGTGTGTTTTTCCTCAGGAATTGAATGTGTTCAATGTTGTTTATTTGCTCAACCTGACTCCTGGAAGTTTCAGTGGAGAACCCTATGTAGTCATGGTAGTGTGTGTTATTATTGGAAACTTTGTTTTTTACATTGTCTACAGACTTCTTGACAAAAGATGTTCTTGTAATGGACCCTTCCGGTCTGTCAATCAACCTGTGCGCAAACTGCGCATTGACCAATTGGAGTTGTTGTATAATTACTTCGGTCAAACTTGGTCACATGCTGTATGTAAATCACTTGCTAAGGTGGGCGGGGCTGAAGAGCAAATCCGGAATCAATGGTCCATACCCTTCTGATAATGTCCTTTGGACTTACACATGTCCACTGAATGTTTTTACAGAACAGAAAATAGAACTTAAGTCATTTGAAGATGAGCAAAGCAAAAATTGATTGATTGAAGCGGGATTTGAACCCGTGCTCTACCAACTGAGCTGATCCAGCTCTATGTTGGCATTGTACCAAATTGTCAATTTTCTTTGTTTGTTTGGCATTCAGGAGCCATGAATCTCACTTTAAATACCGCTATATCCCAAGTATCATTGAAGAAATGCTGCAACTTGAGAAATGTTACATTGGGGATCATTCAAAGAGGATTTAAACCACAAGGGCAACTGACTAGATTAATTTTGTAAAAAGAAGAGGCAATGTACAAATTGTTTGGCAAATGAAGCATATCTCTGAAGGAATGTTTGCTTGAAATTTCAGAATGGTAAACAAAGCAATTAGCCGTAATTGTAATGGCACCAGTCTGGGATGTCCAGTGTCTTTCATGCATATGAAGTGATGTCCATAGTACGGATGTAACGCAAACATCTTGGTGTGCGTTTGTGTGTGTGTGCGGGGAAAGAGAGATCAACTGGAATCTGAAATTCCTTCAAGAATGAATGATGGATTGTTGTGTTGACGTCTAGCATACCAGCTCCTATGAATGTACTGACTACTGAAATTGGTTGAAGACCACTGCTTAGAATATGAATCTTCACTAGGCATAGGCATGAGTTGCTTGAGTCCCTTTACTTGTCCCACGATACGTGTACATATCATTTATCAGAAATATGCATGCTGTTTAGTGTACATTGCACACATGCATGGCATGTGGAATTGAGGATTATAAACACAGGACAGCCGGGAGATGCAATTTTTGAGAAATGTGTTACAGGGCATTTTCCTCCATTTTGCATCGTCAAAATTATTTATTTGATGACTCTTATTATTTCGTATTAATTTTAATTCATGTATCATTCAAAATTTAGCTTTGAAAAACTTGTTTGTTAATTGTCCCGATTATTAAAAAAAGTCTTTTTTCCTTTGCTGAAAGGGAGCATATAGGATTTGCAAAGATGTGCGTTTTGGTTGAATTTGTTACTTAAACAGAAGTGAAGGTCTTAAACTTTCTTACAAACATTCAGCTGATTTCATCTGGATATCAAAAATACGGCCGAAATAATCTTGCCCCCCTCCGAATCCTTCAACGGTTACACCACGCTTTCGCTAAAAAGATCGTTCGGACGAGCGATCTTTTTAAAAGACACTTAATCTTTATTTCCTTGAAAAACCCAGCATCTGATGAACCAAGATTTCCCTTGGTGATTGTTTACACTGTTTACAACTGTTCAGTCCATTTTCTGTCTCAAACTCAATAATCTTTTTGATGCCTCTAAAAAAATCCTGTATGCTGCCTTTAACAGTTTATCTGTGACAGTAACAATTAGGGAAGCTGATGTCTTATTTTCTTTATTTTGTGTATAGTACAATTGGTGCATGGAAACGTGATTTGGAATCATGGTTTGTGAAAATGTGAAATCAGAACATAAACTGGGATTGTGCATGTATTGGAACTGGTAAACACAGCGTAATCTGTACTGTGCATAAACAACATATTATGTCAATAAGCCTACTAATTATACCTCTGTACATTGTACATGTTTTTCCTTTGCATCGGGAATTTGCGCACTTACACACATTGGACACATGTAGACGTAAAGTCGTAAACTGATGGAGACTTAATGAAGTTACCAATTTTACCCTACGTACAGTACATATATGTACGTACAAAACATATTTATGTACACAATATGCACTACCCTAAGGGAAATTTTGGAATTGTAAATAATAAGCATTACATGCTCATAGATTGATGTTCATTTAATAGCAGAGTCCGTTCATCCCATAATGCGTTCAGACTGGAGAAGTGGAGGAGCATAATATTTGTAGATTGTGTGGGAATGATTCAGCCTGAATTAGATTTTGGCCACCAGGTGGTATTTATTATTCTGCATTCAACTTTATTTCACTGAGTGAGTTAGAATGTATACATGTACACTGTGAATGTAGGGATCAAGTTACATGTAAAACTGAAAGGACAAATGAATGCACATAATACATATATGTGACACAACTTTGTGTTTTCACATTAAAAAGGAGAAAAATAAATGAAAATGAAGATATTCATCCCTTAGCTTGATTAGCATTTTAATGAGTGTCTTTGATGTGCTGTTAAATTGCAGATTGTGAATGCAAAGTGCTGGCTTCGGACAAGAAAGACAAGTATATATTTTATGTACGCTGTCTGCAATGGACAACCATTGTCGATCGGACATTCCAGGTGGACTCGTCAGTGGATAGGTAAGTAAAAAGGGCCCAGTGCATTCATTTAAAGCCTTGCAGACGATGTCATTGCTGTGGTGGAATCCCCTCCCCCCCCCCCCCCCCCCATAATGCCATGATCAGTTTTATAGCTAGCGCATTTTGAGTACCAGCTAAATTTACTCTCGTGAAGCGTAGCAAGCGGAGTTTTTGCCCCTCACGGCCGGGGTCCAGGAGATAATACAAGCAAGTACGTACGTGAGCGTGTCAGAAATATTATGTTTTGTTATTGGGGATCTTGTCAATTTATCTTTCCAAATTTGTCTCCAGGTCAAAATCTTACTGTTCTCTCAGTGAAAAAACAAAACATTTATGTTGTAACTAGTGCATTTTCTGTGATTTTCAAGATTTGTTGTCTTGAGTGCCGGTCAGAAAGGCCGAGTGCAGGATGCCTACGACCGGTGCTGACTATCGTAGCTAGAACACTGGCCATGATGCGTCCATATTACTAGAACTGTTGCAATGATGGCATACGCTGTATGGTGTCATTCACATTGTAATACATCGCTAATTGTTAATCTCACAGCATTAGATTGAGGAATTATATATTCGTTGGTTCAAAACCTCATCACCTTCTTGTGTACGTGAGCCAATGTACAACGACGAAAATGATGTACACCTCCGACAAATGTGATGTACTGTACAATCCGCCTCGTTCCCAGGTTTTAACCCATTTTAGTACGGTGTTACGTTTGTAAATAATTGCTGCATGGGAACAAACTTGCTGTATTGAGTTTTTGCTGGTTTTGCGCATCAGTGCATGGAACTCTGCACTGTGGGTTGTTGGGAACAGTTGTAGGGCCTGCAGTCCGAGATGTTGTCAGTTAAGGTTTTTGACAGCCTTCTTGATGATTTCTTTGGAAACCTTAACAAGGAGTACAGGTTTGTGTGTACTGTACATCATTATATGCACCATCTGTGATGTTTTTGCGGAGGGCTTTGAGATGGCCAAATAGGGCTCCCCGCTCGAGCTATATAAAATACGCCTTTTATATCGACAGCTATAGTTACCTGGATGTTCGTACAAATTGGACGACGTTTACGTGTAAGTTTGGTATATGACGTAGGACTTGTTTGTCTGAACATCCGAATGTGACGTCACGAGCGCGGAGCCCTATTGCCATCACTGCCTTGGTCTTGGCTCCAGCAACCCTTGCAGATGTATCCCTCACTGTATATGACTACGAGTAGACCCAGTGGCCTTGCCCATTCTTAGGACCAAATTCCTGGCCTAGTTTGCATTTGTGAACCAACCCACTCTAACAAATTCAGAGCCGCGTGCAGTAGCATATGTTTGTGTTTAAAATTCATGCGACGAAGGTTCATGTGTACAAGTTTATCCTCAAAGCTCAGCTTTGTTGATGTCTGGAGATGATTTTCAAGAAATTGAAAAAACGTTACGTAGATGTACATGTACATCAGTACGTGCATGTTGTAGTCAGCAGAAACATTGCATCATGCATAATGCATACAATGTACAATACATTGCAATAATCCCATGGGTTGGTGTTGTTTGTCAAAATCAGATTCATACAATATCGCTGCATTATACATGTACATGTACATGTATGTCCCTTGAGTTACATGCATGTATTGCAGTATGTAGTATTTTGAACTGTATTGTATAGGGTGTTATGTACAGTATTATCAATAGTAGAGGCTATTTTGTGATGTTTTACACCGTATACAGTTGTTGGCAGCTGGCTGTTCTGGGGTACATGATGTTTTGTACCAGTCCTTGAACTTACCAAATAATTCATCAAATGGATTTATAACTGTAAGTTTTGATGTAAAGGTACATGTTTACACATCAGTTACCGAATTGGTACCATACCCAAACAGAAATGCGCCCAGATTAAGTATTTCTGCCCGGGTATGAAGATGATGGTTGTAGAAACATACCGTTAAAATATATCGGCCTGAAATGGTGTGTACAGGTGTAAATCCAGAAATCAGTCTAACAAAGACCAAAAACTTTGATCTTTTTTTGATCTCGGGGTGTTAAAGATCATAGCCATACTTTATGTTTTATAGGAAAAAAATGAATCGCGTTTTCACTGTTTTCTCGTGACTCAGATGTCCATTTGAGCTGAATTGTTCACAGGTTTATTATTTCATGCACATATGGGATCAAAGTGTGGATACTGTTCTGTAACCTTTACCAATCATTTACATGTATTATACCTCTCAACCTTTTTCCTGTGCATCTTTTTACCATGTTTACAGAATTTTAGCTACATCTGAAACTGCAACTGGGGGATCATTTTGGGGGCCAAATAAACACACAAATGATGAACACATCATTTATGGTTTTATTTCACACTTCAATTTATAATAGGATACTAACTTAGGCTTCATTACACATTGTACTGTAGGTAGTCAGGTGTACCATATGTACTTAGCGAAGCTGGTAGGGTGTACTGTATAGTCTGTACATTACATTTGCCACAGTGTACAGTACCATGGTGTAGGAAGTTAACTTCTTACTACTACCATACATGTCCGGTACATACATGTATGCTGTCAACTTGTAACCTTTATTCATATACACTTTAATGTAATGTATGTATACATGTACCAGTATGGTACATGGACCGGTGTGCACTGTATCAATGTATACAATGTACATGTAGGCCTACAATTACAAATGTATCATGTACATGTATGTCAATACATGTACACTGTTTTCCTTGTCCACAGTCCACACCATTTACCAGGAAAAGACCTGTACATACATGTAGTAGGCTACATGTATGGTGGCTTTGAAAAGACATCTATCATACATGCACATACTGTATCAATGATCAGAGTTCATGACTTTTGCCCCAAGTTGTACACGTATAGTATATATACTATATATAGTACATGTTGTTGAGGGATACCTCCATGGTAAAATTTACAGCTTAATTCACAGCTTGTTTTTTAAGTCTTAAATATTGGTGCTAGTATCCTTGACAAAATTCAGAGCTTGTACAGTAGGCCTACATCATGTAGTAACCAGTAACCTTGTTCGATATATCCAGTTTTTCGAAATATCGTGAAAAAAATATATCCTTTAACCACACACTAGGCACACAACAATAAAACCAGCATAAATAATTCACAACCTAAGATCATTGTGACATGTTTTGTACATGTAGTTCCCTTCAAGTCCGTTGTCCCCTCAAATTGAACTCCATTTTTCAGATACTGTTATTCCAAATTCAGGTTGTGTTGAGAAACCCCAAGAACATTGGGTCCTAAAAAGAGAATTTTCAATGTCAATGATGTTGTTTTGCTGAAGATCACCTCCTCGTGTCTGTTTTCCCATTGATTGTGCATTCCATGAAGTGCCTTGCCAGTTGGTATTTAAGCGTTTTCTGCTACACCTGTAAAAACAAATTATGATGTATGTATTATGTATGCATATACTCAAAGATAACTTAGATAAGGCCGGGTCGTTTAATAATTAGAGTCCTGCATCATCTACCATGGTATAAACTGGCTCAGACCCTAAGAACCCGTATGATGCTGATAATGTATGGTATCTATGTGACAACATGCATCGTTAGCATGGAGGAAGACCGAGAGAATGATCACCGTTAATTTGGATGAAACATGTATGCTTTGTTTTAGACATTTTGTTCAGGAGCTATAATCCTATGATCACTCTTAAAATGCTACATGTACAGTGGAATGGCACTATAACGAACACTGCTATATCGAACATCATCCTAGGCTCCCAATTCTAGTGTACAATGTATAGGCCTGCTGAACATTGTTCACTATAACAAACAACCACTATAGTAAAGGCCTAACGGACAATCTCTGCGCACCCAGTGTGTTCGTTATTTGACTACAGGTACATCATATACTGGTACATGTACATGTATACATTTATAAACAGTCTGTTATAAACAAGCACGTGTACATGTACAGGGCTGGAAATGAGGTTTGGTGAGGGCAAACCCAATTTTCCATTGCAAGGGGCACTTCCAGTGGAAAATCATAATATCTATGGAAACATTTGAAGGGGCACCAAGGCCAAGAACCAGGGCAACGAAGGCCATGGCCTCCGTGGCCTCCATTTATTTTCAGGCTTGCTTGTAGCTGAGAGCTGTTTTTACAAATGTCGATCATTATAAGGAGATCAATTTACAGTTCATGTACATGTTGCACTGTACTATGTAAAGGCAGCTTGAGGAAGGTGCTACGCACAAACGTTCCAGACCCCATCAGAATGCTTCATTTCTTTCCATGTGTGTTTCCATGCATAAGTCAGTGCTCAGACAGTGCAGCCAGATGGAAACTAAACAGGTTTATATATGCACATTGTATCATTTCTTGTACAAACTGAGATGTTGATTGCAAATTTGTTTTCTTCCTTCCCCGCATCCCCCTTTTTTTTTAGCCTGAATGAGCTTTTTCCTTTTTCCACTTTGGGGGGGTTGACTTGTTAACATACGATTTTAGACATTTTTACAAGCCTGTCTGGGATGGATAGATAGGGTTTGTAGAAGTTGCTGTAATAGTCCTCCCACCAGATAACAGCTCGTCTTGGCCTTTTCACACTATCACCTTTCGATCTGTGTTGAAACCAACCCGGACCAACCCGGATCCGTCCCAGTTTAGCTCGGCAAGAGTACTATTGTAATGCGCATCTGAACATTTATTTTATATGAAACTTACGCATAAGAAATGAATAAATTATTACCCAGGTTGAAACTTTTCATGTGTGAAAAGGGTTGAAACAAATCTCAGGGTTCGATCCAGTTCCAACCCTGAGATTTTGGATAGTGTGAAAAGCCCTAATGTGTGCACCCATCCTAACTGCAGATGAATCGGGAAGATTCCCGATTCAACCTTCTATCTGGATGTTGATGTCTCAAGAGTTGTTTGTTCGGCTCGGCATGAGACTTGATTCATCATGCATTCTTGTGGCTATTTTATTTATGAATTCTTTGAGTCTGTGTTTTTGTCCTCATGGAGGGGGTGGGGAGTCTTGCTTTTTGTTCACACTGTCTATTTACAGGGAATTACAGCTTCTCATGTGTACATGCAAGGCTTGTCGTTCTCGTATTGTATTGGACTTAAATAGCAAATTATAGAATTGAGTCAAACAGATGACTGCCCCTGGGAGATTAGTTGGGAGATGAACATGATAAAAGGATGGAATGAAAAACTCCTAACTTCGGTAGGCTGTCAAGTCATTCAATGTACCACACACAATCTGGGTGTTTCTACTCAGTACACGCTAACAGTATTTCTTACTAGCTATTTTCTGGGTGCTGGTGATCCGAATCAACGACAAATGCCTTGTTTGCACTCAGTACGAATCTAGGCGAGTGTATAGCCCACAATCGAGCTTTGTCAAGGGTAGACCGGATGTCCTGAATGAATTTTGGGTCACGCTGCAGGTCGATGCAAGGAATTGTGGGGAATATGTTGCGATGTAAACAAGTAAGATGGCTAAACTCATTTCCGTGCACCCAGGAACCATCGATTGTGAGTGTGTGTCTATTGTGTCATGAAGACACCCGGCAAGATCCACCTCAATCGGTGGTTGCTGGCGAGCATTGGGTTGCCGGGTGACACTCGGAAAATTCAACACCTGTTTTTGTTTGTACTGAGCATCTCCACCTGTAAACACCCAAAGATGCACAGAAATACATGGCAACATTTTGTCAATGGAAGCATGCTGAATGTTATTTAAATGCTGTTTTAAAAGCATTGTCCATATTAACTTCCCAAAGTTTTACTCGGACAGTAGTAGCAAGTCTTATTGTACATTAGAGAGCCAACTTCATGTACCCTTTACATGTATGTATACATGTACATGTCACAGAAGAGTTTCACATTAGATTTTTGTGTTGAAGAAAGATTGGGGTATATAAAATTGCTGTGGGGACAGAGGAAAAGTCTCTGGAACATGGTCCACATTTTCCAAAATTGCCCCTCGTGGCTTTGGGTATCCATCCAGCATACTTACGTACAATACATGTTCTGTAGGCCTACATTTTGTATGCAAGTTTACAGTGTACGATTGTTGTACTGTACTGTGTACAATATGCAGTACCTGACAATGTTCACACATTTCACCATGAACAGGTGAAAACCTTCAATGCACATTGATTAACATTTGAAACAGCATCCATTGTACATATACATGTATAGTATACACAATACAACTTGATAGTATGAAATCTGTACCGGGGTAATATTCTTCAGCATGTTAAGAAACACCTGTACATTATGCATGCATTTACAGAACATGAATGTTAAGTCCAGAGTACAGGGTGTTTAACAACATCCTTTGCAAAACCACCATCCTTCAATACGGTACATATACATGTAATACCAATCATCTATTGTACAGTGTACTTCCTGGCAAATTTTCTTCTTTTTTTCCCCGTTATTTGTTTTTTGGTATGAATGCAGATTTGTATTTTCACCACTTGTAATTATAATATTGCAGCTTGTTGTGAGCTAGCAACAAGGGTAGGTCTACAGCCCTAGTACTGTACACCCTGTCAATGACCAGATGACTCATAATATGAACATTACATGAACAGTAGAGGCAGCAGTTTACCCAGCGCATGATAAATGTACAGTCACTCACCCCTATGCTCTATCCACCAAGCAGTAAACAACATGGCATCATGGAAATTTAATATTGTTTCTACTCTCCACTACTGTACATACAGTGGATATCTACATGCAGGTTTTTTTTTTCTTTTTTTGGTGAACACTTGCAGGATCTTCTAATAGTTGAGAGGCCATTCATGGTTTTCTTTTTTTCGGTTTCCTTCACAAGGAAGAGATTCTCTCTCTCTCTGTCTTTTTTTATGTTTTCGTGACATTTTGGCTGATGAATAAACACAGGCTTTGAGGAAGACAAATTAATTACACATGTTATTCAAGCAATGAGCAAACAAACACTATTTTTATTTTGAGTATGAAAACAAACAGTGGTTGGACAGGCAACCATGTTTAATTATTGCCATCTAGTTACTGCAATGCTTTTTGCATTTATAAATATCATTCATAATTGTTTTTGGTGCAATTTTGTTTGCGGGTTTGAAACCATCCTCTTCAAGACCTGACTGTTTTTATTTATTTAATTTTTTTGTAGGTGTGTGGTTGTTTTTTAAATTCTGTGCACATTTTTTAGCAGAATTTAAAGAGGAATTTGTATTATTATTAGAGCATCTGACAAGTTGTGTACATGTATATATGCACATTCACATTTGCATGTTCCTGTATATGTATGTCTACATGCACACGTATGCCTTACCCCTAAAGCCCTGTCTGCACTACTGGACTGTTTTTTCCGGGGGTTTCACCGAGCCGATGCGTAAATGAAAAATTTACTGGTGCAAATATTACCGAGTGTCTGCTCTTGGACTTTTCACTCGGGTAACTTGCACGTGCGGAAGAATTACCGAGCTGTCAATACTAGGCTCATGAGGGTACCCAACTTGCATTGTCCGTACTGGACTTTTTGTCTCGGAGGGGAAAAGTGTCTCAGAAATTTTTCCTGGGCAGAAGTTGGCCGGTAGAAATGCCCGCGCGGGTCGAGAAAAGTAACTGAGAGGAAGACTTCCTGAGACTTCCGCACTGGACTTGAATGGGTAAAGTACCCAGGGACCAGCGCCTGTGTAACTTTTCCCCAAAAAGTCTGATGTGGCTGATGTGGCCAGACAGATACAGCCTTTAAGTGTTATGTTCATGCACATAGTGCATGTTGATTTAATTAAATTAAAGGTGATGTGTGTGCAGTATTCTGTACTGTACATACCGGGTAATATGTACATATACCTGTGTACAAGTTCAAGTTCATGAATTCCTGAAGATTTGTGTGTACAAGTTGAAAGGGAAAACATCAATTGGTTTCCTTCACCACATGACACGCCAGTGTGATCAGTGTGATAGGGACTAACTGTTGACATTCAAGTTCAAACATTTGTCATGTTTGTGTACCGGTAGATGTACAATACATGCAGTTACACGTACATGTTTCCTTGTTTTGTGAATTTCATGAAAGTGCATAATCATGTACTTATCAGGTATACTGGTATGCATACATGTACTGTACAGTACTGTACATGTAGGCCTACAGTGTACAGAGCTGTCTGGTTGACCTGTTGGATGAACAATCACGTTGATATTGTGTATCATAGGAGGATGTCATTAATAATTGTAGGTGCACATCAATCAAAAACACTTGTGTACATTTTCAGGCTGGTGTTCATTATAGTGGCGTTCCACTGAACTATAGCATGTACATGTGGCAAGGACACACATAATGTAAGTAAATGTGCACGAAAACACATCCCCTACATATGTGTATTTATACATGTAAATTATACTAGTTCCTTTATATAGTACAGTATGTTATCTGTGTATGTACATGTGCAACAGAACAGCCAGTTTTCATGTCATTGTTTCAGCGTACATGTACGTATGTATGATGCGTGTGAACAGAAAATAACAACATCATCGATCTGATTTGTTTTTCAAAACTGGCTTTGCGGGCACTGGCAAATCTTGTTGGTAAATCTGATTATTTGTCCCTAAGGCGGTACCACAGAACGAGTGTCCACAGAGCGTGGCGGATTATTCACCCCATATTAAACTGATCAATGAAATATATTCCTGCAGTAAATATTAAATTTGCATACGTGTACGTGTAGGCCTAATTCATGTGCGTCTGTGTCATTTCTAGACTGTCATCTAGTGGAACTGAAACACAAGATTTGTCCGGTATTAAAATATAAAGGTTGTGGCATTAGGTTTTAGCGTGTAGAGATAGAGATGAGGCTGTAAACACATTGTGCTCAGCTCCAGAATCTGTTAAAAATTAAAATTTTGAAACACACCATGGATTGATTTCACGAATCTTACGAATGATCGTAACTCAACTTATAAACACATTGTATCCTACGTAGAGCTGCAATTCTGACATGTACATGTAGGTTGGACCTAAGTCCTACAATTGATAGTACATGTAAGTTACGATGTGTTTTTGGTGAAATCGACCCCTGATCAATTGTATTGTCCCGATGGTAATGAGATTAATTTAAAAAAAAAAATACACAAAATTGATTGTTGAAAATTGATCATTAATTGTCAGTTTCATGTTCATGAATTTTTACAGATTGATCAAAATTGGTTCCTCTGGTATGAACGTTATTCGGACTGTTTACCTCATAAATATGCACTTTAAGTTACGTGTATAACAGAGGTATCAAGTGTTGTCTAGATTAAAACCCACTGTGAAATCATCCTACAATAACGTGCAGCAAGAGTGTACAGTGTACTGAACGTGGACATGTAAATCATTGACATTATGTACATGTTTGCATGAGCAAACTACACAGTGCACCCGCTTTAATCTTTGCACACCAGGACAAAGTATTGGGCAAAATTGATTAGCCAGGCGGGCTATTGCAAAAGGAAATCCCAGCTTCCTGCGCCCCGCTGACAAAAACAAGTCTCAGCGGATAGATGTAAACAACCTGCAGTGTCCATGCAGATGTATGTATACAGGGTAGAGCAAGAGGGGAGGTGGGAGGGGATTACTAGTGCCTGGGAATGTGGCAGGTTGGAGGGTGCATCAACTGAACGTTTGTGTGTGTGTGCGTAAACATTATGTACATTTTATACCGGTACATAACATGGTTGGTACATATGGTACCTGTGCCATTGATGTTTTTGCTGAAGTTCATTGCTGATCATTGCATTTATAATGTTGTTTACAGTGTGTACATGTATATTATTGTGCCTCGATCCACTCTCTGCAAACATTGTAAATTTATTCAAGTAATTTGCACTTTTCTGTCTTGTTCGCATGGTCATTGACACTCATGTTTATATCATGTATGTAACATATGTACACAGTACACAGAGTCTATTTTGTACAAGTTTATTCACTGCAATGCAATGACCATGTCCAGTAACCTCAACATTGATGCAGTGCACTCATTAAACTGAGTGTATGCATGTTATCCAAAGGCCAAGATGATTATTTTTGTCCTCATTAGCTATGTACATGCAGGTTGAAATCCTACATGTACTGTCACATAAATTTCCCCCTATATGTTTTCTAAATTCTAATTTCTTAAAAATAAATTGTGCCTGGAAAAAAAATATTACTCAAGGGCTAGTTTGACCCCAGCGATGGACGTACACTGGTAATTGGCAGTCACGCTGTGCTAATATCAGGAACATCTAATCTTTGCAATTCTTATCTGATATGAAAGAAATTTTAATGAATGAAATTTACCTCAACCAGGAAAAACAAGTTTAATGCCGTGTGGCTATCATTTGGCTATCGTGGGGTGATATTTTATTTACAGTGGTCTTATCTTTTCAGAGAATGGTGGATGTAAATTTAATTTTAGCCCTATACACTACGTATGTAGGTAACTAAATTGTCGAGTTGGAGTGCTATGAACAAGTGGTCGGGGCTGATTTCAATCTGTGCAGTGTGCTCTGAGTCTACGGGTGGTCGGAGAACAATAGAATAAAGAGAAGAATAATAGACATGATAGAAACACAGTACCCTATCAGATGAGTTAGAGTACAGTGGCACTGTAGACTTCAGAACAAAACATGTCCACAGATTGCTCATTCCTCAAACATTTGCAGCTTGGACTCGCACAAGACACATGTTATTTTGTGAAATAGAAAGTGACGGTTTCCGTCGTCAGATCTCAAGCCTGTAAACAACATGTTGCAAATTACATGTCTCTAGAGGCGTTTAACATTCAGAGGATATTTGGCAGGAAATGTCAACATGAAAACAAAAACAAGGAGCGGATACAGTTGATATGTTAATGGTTTTGAAAATGCAATTTGTTTGAGTATACACAGGAAAACAGGTGTGTCCACATTTTGGTATGTCAAGCAAACAGACCAGCCTGTGTGGATGACATTTGGAAGGTTATGACTACAGTTCATGTATGTAGCAAATCTGAGCAAATTATCAGCCCTGTGCATTTCATGAGATAGTTACACGTAGGCATGGTTTGGGAGAAACCCTTTGTTTCATGTATGTACACATGAACTGTTCATGAACCGGTACATTCATGTAGGCCTACATGTACAGTGTACGTAGATGTGCATACATGTATGTACAGTACCAATCTAAGTTTATGAATTGACATTCTTGAAAGTTTGTTCTTCAGAAAGTAATATTTTATGAATCTACATGTATGCACATTTTGTACACATTTGTACCTGAAATATAATTAATTTTAAGCCAGATTATGGACAGTATGGATGAACATGTCTGTACATTGTACATGTACAGTGTATGGTCAGATACTGTACATGTATACATACAGGGATGAGATTTCTCAGATTAAAATCTGATTTCAGACTTTTTTGTTTTGGATTTCAAATTTGTTTTCCTCACAGGCTGTGTGCAAAAGTAAAGGAAATTTTCAGATTTCAGACTTTTTATGCCCCCTGTCAACTGTTTTCAGACATTTTTATCATTGGTCAATCTCATCCCTGGTACATACTGCATGGGCATGTGCATTTGCATTATTTACTGTTCAGACCCACACAGTAATAATTTCAAATTTTAAAGGAACTTTGTAGGCCTATCACTTCACAGGTTTCTTGCAGTGTCGATACTATTTTTCTCTTCAATAAGGGTAAACAGACAGCTACAGATATAGCCTAGCTCGTGTACATGTATGCAAGAGACCAGTTTGAAAATAGTTGCATGTACGAGGAAATGCGCAATATCAGATCCGAAGCCTCATTGCAATTGCCACACGCTGTATGCAGCAGAGTACAACAATGTCACAGATTGGCGGACCTTAGCGTTGCCCTTGACACAAAGTAAGACCGTGTCTGTTACAGTATACCTGTTACAGTATACCTTACAATGTATGTATGCATACATGTACATGTTAATACACTTTTCTAATTTAGCGAGTAGTATGTTATGCACTCGGAGTGTCGTTAAAGCACATCCATACTATGCACAGTACATACTGTAACAGTATTACTAAATGTGGTACATGCCTACATCATACATTGTACATAATATGCAACCTGTTTCATGGATTAGTAACAAACATGAGAGATACTCATTGGAGCAATGTATACATACATGTACATGTAGATGTGATGCGGCCGCCCTAGGGAATGTAAGACCCACCATGTTGTGCTGGAACATGCTGTTTCATGTGTTCATTTGTACCTTTTTAAAGGTAGTACTGTAGTACATGTATAATTTGAAGAGATTTCTTTTGTTGTACTTATTGACAGAGCATCAATGGTCATGAACAGTAAACATGTAAATTGTTGATAAATTGTCCACAAAGTTATAATGGTTCTTTTCTTTTCTTTTTGTCTCCTTCCCAGGGATGAGTGGATGGCAGCAATCAGGGATGTAGTGGACAGAGTCAGCAAATCCAATGAGGAGAAAACGGATCATAATGCATGCATAACAGATTCAAAGAGCATAAATAAAAGACATACAAAGGTAATTAATGGTAATTAAAAAGCCTCAAGTGTGCTTTTTGTCTGGTTTTATGTCGAACCATTGTTTGAAATATGTGGGCATGTACACGTATGTAGATTGACTACAATTGCTGGTTTTGCCCCTAAATTACCTGCAACGGTATCCAGGACCCAATTTTATAGAGCTGCTTAAGCACCAAAAACCTTGGTTAATAAAATCAGTATGCCAGCCAAAAGTCCTTATGAATGTTATTCTCAGCAAACAATGGCTGAATACAAATCAAAGGCAGTTAAAATCAATAATGAAAATGTGGTTGGTAATCCTGATTGATCAAGGAAGACTTTCCATTCTTATAAGCAAATTTTGTGCTTAAGCAGCTCTATGAAATTCAGGTGTGTTCTGCAGAAAGTCCTTGCTTAGCATAGCAAAAAGACAGTGCTCCTGTGAAACACGTGCACTAACCATAAGCAAGAAAGGTTGCTATTGTAAGCGAAGTATTTTTGCTTACAGTAATATATTTCATGAAATTGGGCCTAGATAAAATTCCCTTCTTCCAATTTCAGTGCGACTTCAATAGTGGTTGCGGTAATTTGGAACAATCACAGAACTTTGATAATTATCAGATGGCCAGAAATATAAAAACTGTCACAATTTTCCTCTAGTTCTATCGAGTGATATTCATTTATCTGGAAATCTGTCCCAGCTTATTAGCCAGGCTTGAAGCACTATTGAGCATGGCACTATAACTAGTGTGTACATACATACTGTACATATGTACATAAATTCATTTATTGCTGGCCAGTAGAACCATTCTGGCGCCGGATAGTCAAAAGTTGCAGCTGTTACGTACTCAGGACATTTCTTTGCTTCTACGTAATTATCAGGGTTTTGTTGTGACCGTGATATGTCCAAGAAAAAAACAAAACCAAAACATCATTATTCCGGCTGTGCAAGAAAATCAATAATTGCAGAATTAACCCTAAACCTCTGCACCAGCACACAAGACAAGAGTTGCTTTAGCACACATTACCACAGTCGCCACAGGTTGACTGGATCATAGACCATGCATTACCACAAAAACCATGCTGTAGTGTAATATTCAGGATAACACTCTTACCACCGGAAGAGCCATACTTATGTGGTAAAATTTGGTATGGAGATGGGTTAGGGCTTATAATGAAATTTCTGGCTAATTTTTACTTCGTGGGAATTGCAATGCCATGTACATGTAGATGATATCCTCTGTGTTTTAAACAATTTGCACAAGGAAAGAAGTGCCCAACCTTTTTGTAAATATTTACTGCAAATATCCAGTTGTGAGATCTTGCATGAAGCATTGACACAGACTATGAAACAGGCAGCACCAGCCATGTACAGTGAAACATTTATAGAAAGTGTCTCCGATAATTGCCCGACAACTTCAGTGATTGGATGAATCTGTATGCGCTGAGAGAGACTAGGTCATGAGTCCTACGATCTATCTCATTAGGCTTGCGATTCATCACTCGTTGTTATAAACTGATTACATTCTTTCATTTGTTTCCTTTACCCCTCTGTCTTTTTCCTGCAGACTCTAGAAGACTTTGAGTTCCTGAAAATGTTAGGCAAGGGCACGTTCGGCAAAGTTCTACTGGTCAGAGAGAAGACGGGAGGGGAGCTGTATGCCATCAAGATCTTAAAAAAAGAGGTGATCGTTGCAAAGGTGAGACAGCCACAGACGTCCGTCGTGAATGACCAGGGTTTTCTAGGTAGAAACTCTGTGGCTCTGGCCTGGCTGACAGAGATTGACAGGAAGGAACCAAGTGTCATTAGCAAGTCCAACGGTGTTTGTTTAACAATCGCCACAGCTTCATCCATTCCATACATCTTGCATATACTCGGTACTTCTTCCTTGAAAAAAAAAACTGACCTGACATACTTCTCGGGTTATGCATTTATTTTCCTGTCACGTAAACATCCGGCATACCTGTGTATGGTGGTTTTGGGACTTGAATACAATGTTTGTGCAATGATAAATTTGTCAGAATCAAATGTCAAAACAATAAAAAAAAGTGTCCGTATACCGTAACATTTTTATTTTGAAGGTATACTTCCCACATTTTGTGACGTGATTTCTGCCATTGTAGTAAAAGGTAGACACACTATCTTATTGCAGCCTTAACAACTTTTTGCCAGTTTTGCCTCACATTCAGTTTAGCCTAAGCTTATGACATAAGTCTCATGGTGAATTATGTGCTGGAAAGGACACCTACATTATGCGGACAATGCATACATGCTTCTAGTCTGTATCACCTGACAACAATGTGGCTTAGCATATTTGTGTAACACGAACGCAGAGGCGTATGTACAAAAAAAAATGTCAATCTTGCTCGGACTTGATCTCCAAATCTGGCGTGACCATCCTCACACATAACGCTGATCTGTGATTTTTGTTTTGTTTGTTCTTGGCATATAAGGGAATCCAGACCTGGCCCCTTTTAATATCTGACCTTAGACCTACATTATGTCTGGTACATCATGGGTTTGGCCCTCAAGGCAAATCAATCATAATCAAATGATATGAGTCACTGTATGTAGCAAATCATATCTCAGGCCCCAGCGCCGTACGGTGAACATTTGAGGGGACAAACCACGCCAACCACTAGACTATAAACCCACATGAATGTATCCTGTAGACATATCAGACTAGACACTCACATACAGTGGCATTGGCTGCTGACTGCATCAGGGGACAATTTCATAGAGCTGCTTAACAACCAAAATTTGCTTAAGCACCAAAACACTTGGTAAATAAAATCAGTATGCGAGCCATAACTCCTTGTGAATGTTATGCTCAGCAAACAATTGACCAAATACAAGTCAAAAGCAGTAAACATCACATGACAGTTTGGTTGGCAATCCTGTTTGATCAAGGAAGACTTTTCATGCTTAAGCAAATTTTGTGCTGAAGCAGCTCTATGAAATTGGGTCCTGGTTTGTGATAAACACGTTGTTCTCACTGTTGGCTTTTCCAGGAGGAGACCTGGGGCCAATTTTACGGCGCTGCTTAGCACAAAAATTTGCTAAGCATGACATTTCTGTCTTAATAAAAACAGGGTTACATGTAACAACCAAATTTCCATGTGCTGTGCATCGCTTGTGATTGTTCTTTGGCTGTTGTTTACTGACCACGTATATCAAATGAAAATTTCAACAGTGGTTTGTTTTATTGGGCAAGATATTTTTAGCAAAATTAGTGTGCTTAGCAGCTCCATGAAATTGGGACCTGTCTTCACTTGTTTCCAATTTCTTAACAAATGTCTACAGAATATTTACAATTTAACCTTGCGTCCTAATGAGGATCTGTTTTAAACTGATAAGAAAAAAGAAAGGAGGGAACAAAATTTGAGAAAATTTGTGCATTTAGAGGCTTGGTGGTTTGGGGATTTTTTTGGGAGAGGCGAGGGGGGTGGGGGGGTTGTGATTGATTGCCAATATGCAACGATAAGGGCAACATGACTCATCCGTATTGGGAAGGTTGGTGAATCCCCCCTACACCCCTAACCCATGTCTGAGCAACAGGCTCTTTTTTCCTCCAATTAGCCCGAATGTCAGTTATCCTTTCCTGTTATTCCCATTTCTCATTTTATTTTTCCTTCCCCCTCCCCCTCTCTCTCTTTCTCTGTCCCTGTCTCAGGATGAGGTGGCCCACACACTCACAGAAAGCCACGTCTTGCAGAGGACCTGTCATCCATTTTTGACGGTGAGTCGCAAGAGGGGGGAAGTCCTCTGGGAAGGGAAGGTGGGGGGCAATCCTGGGGAAGGGGCAGTCAGTCAGTGGAGCGAGCTTACAGGAGTCTACTGGGAGAAACATGACATGTATGTGTTACGTTCAGTGCCCGGGTAAAACAAAACATGAATGTTCCTTCCTCGACCTGAGAAATTGGAGATGAAGCGAGAAGGTCAAGGGATGAGCGACCTTTTCTTTGCACTCTCCGACCGTGCTGCCACTGCCAGGTGGTGGTTCTCTTAAGCGAACTACTTGTGAATAACGTGCATACTAACAAATAATTTCCTTGGCCTGCCAGTTGATGACGGCGGAACAGGCAAGACTTGTTACCCTGGGAAGTAAAAGATCAAGCGAACTGTTTTCAAACAGTGGATATTTCATTGTGCCCAAGATCATCACTCACTGTGCAGGGCTTATTATTTGCCCCGTACAAAGGAGAAGGACATTTCGTTATTAAAAAGAAAATCTTTTTATATCGGGAGAAATTGCATTTATAATTCAATTCTTCCCTTTGTCGGTTTGTTCAAAGCAGGAGATAGCTCGGATGTTTACAATCTGCATCATTTTATCCGACATAATGGATGCTTTTCACATCTTTAGGGTTGAACCGCTAATTTTCACCGTGGCGTACTGCCAAGGTCACATTATGGTTAATCATACTTTCTTGAAAGAGAACCGTGAATCACGGTGGATTCTTAGCCTTTGTTATCTTGGCTTTGTTGAGGCATGATATCGCTGTGACACCAATGTTCTCAAGGAAAGAAATTATTCCTGCTGTTCCTAAAAAACAAAAACGTACCTAGGGAGAAACAAGACAATTTCCAGAAAAATACTGACATGAATTGGAAATCCACCCTTGATTATAAATAGTGCAATATGAAGGGATTTATATCACTGTGCACATATAATGTAGTGGTTAAGTGCTTGCATTCTGGTATCTGGTTTTGTCATCAACCGTTCCTTATTGTTTGGTGTGGATACATAAAATGGACGAGTGAATGGAATCGCCACACTTTTTGTTCTGCCTCTTTACCGGCAAAGAGGGGAGAAGAATTGTCAATCATCATATAGTATGCATGAAAGCTCAGGTGATTCATTACCAGGGAGATCCACTTGATAATTGGATGATGAGATGACTTCATAATCCTGACCTGGGAGTTGAATGTTGGAGTCGGAGACGTCATTTTGTATGGAAAGTAAATCTACAGCATAAAATGACTTTATCCAACATGTCGATGGGATGGATTTTTGTGGGCCATTCTAACAAGTTGAACAAAGATTATTGACTATTAGGGACACCACCAAGCCTACGTTGGTGGTGTCCAACTATCTATTCCTACGCTGGATAGCTCATTTGGTTCACCTTTCAATGACTTAAAAATTCAGTCAGTTTCCCTTGTGGTTACATGTTTTTGATGACTAAGTTGGAAATATATACGGTACAATTTATGCGGTTTGCTTGTAGCTGCAGCAATTCTTCACTGCTCTAGTATGTTGGCTTTCTATTTACAATCAGATCAATCCAGTTTCACCAAGTATAGGTGGTTTTCGAAACGGAGGCTCCGGCTCTGGCATTATTTCTTTAATCCATTTTAAAATAACTGGTATCAAAATAGAGATTTTGGCTGCGGTTCGGAAATAGATTTACCTGTTTTAAAAAGAAAACAGAGCTTCAGCTTCAATTAAAAACCACAACCTATATTTTCAGCACATGTATAACAGAGCTGGAGCTGGAGCCCCTGTTTATTAAACCCCCAAAGAAAAATCTGAGTGGCCATAAAGTGAAATAGAATAGTGCCATCTTGCTGATGTATGAACTCCTTGGTGCCCCAACTTCTTGGCATGGCCTTTGTGAGTTTATGGAACTAACATTTCATGATATCTGTGCAGCCTGTTCCTGCAGCAGTCCATGGGCGTAGATCCCAGGGGGATCAACCCCCCCCCCCCCCCCCCTCAGGTCTGAGGACGTGTCTACACAACTGAGCAGTCTAGCATTGCGCATCCACATTCTTGGTAGCCAAGTTTACATGCCGCCTTCTGTGCACTTTACGATGCAAGCAATGATTTAAATACCTTTAGTGTGTTCATACATATGTACATAAACTTCCGTCTCAATTTTGATGTGGCAACAGGAAGTTTACAAAGTCATGCATAAATTGTCTGCGTGTCCTGACCAAGTGTTGTTACAGATGACATTTGTGTATATTAACAAATTTACATTTGTGCAAATTGCAGAAGGAAATCAAAGTGGATGAAAACTGTTTTCCTTGTCAATTGTTTTCTCTAAAGCGGTGAGAAACTTTTGGGAAGGGAACTACTTTCCAGTACCAATCATTAAAACAGTTTAGATAATATTTAAACAAAAATTGGGAGTAATATAAAAATGTCTTAGAGGGGCTGCTTAAACTAACTTCTGTTTGCAACTTTGCATTTCCATATCCTTTTCCTGACGTGGTTTTCATATATCTGCATTTATTTAGTTGGCTCAAGAAACTTAGTTCCTTTTTCACTGAATCAGTTGTTCTTTCCACCGTGGTAAGGGGCCGTAGGGTGGGCAATGGGTTGGTGAAGTAGATGGCGGTCATCTTCCTGACATCAATCATGTATGTATCAGCGGATAGGAAGCCTGAATCATGGGCAGTTCCGATTCCCTGGAAGCAGCTGGGGGCTTCCTTAACCCCCCCTGATACCTGATGACCCGTCCTGGCCACTGCGACCTGTCAGGGTATAAATAGGGCTTGTGGGTCCACTGGTACTGAGGAAGTGCCGTCCCTGGATGGGTTATTTATAGCAGGAGAGAAAGGGAGAGTTCACTCCAGTGCATGATGATGGGCGAGCCTGGCACTGTTCATAGCTGTCATTCCTGTTGATCATGGCTTGGTATTATCATATGCAATTAGTGCACTTGCTCTAATATATCTAGTGCAATGTATACCACTCGATCTACTGCACTGTAGCAATGACTGGTTAACTTCATTGGCAAAGTTATGATATTGACCATAAAACTGTAGGTATCTGATATTTGTAAAAGAGCATTCAAACTACTACCTTCAGTCAGAAGTGACAGTCAGATAACAATATAAAATAGAAAAATACAAAAAGCGCTTTATTGACTAACTAGAGTTTAAAATGTGCATGAGCTTCCGTAGCAACAACTACTTCATCAGATGAAGTACTGTAGTTGTTCCTTTAAACAACTCAATTCAACCATTGTTAACATGTTAAGGGCTATCATTACTTAGAATGATGATGCCACAGACCCAAATACTCTACATGTATCTGTATAGTGATAGGACATGTTTATTTCCAGGAAATGATTGCAACACAACCCCCATACACAACAGTAATAACCCAAACATTGTGGTTGTTAGTGACACTAAACAGAATGTTTTTCAACAAATTTTTACATTAACCCGTTTAATTCAGATTACCAGTACTGGTATGTCAAATAACAAAAATATTGACATTGTTTGTGGGTGAACGCTGGGATAAGATCTTCTGAAATTTAAAAATCATCAGTATTTTTGCCTTGACTGGTTTTCCATTCTTATTGCCTGAAGAGTTAAAGGGGATGATGATTTGGGTTCCCTGGCCATACTCAGGATATCTCTAGTAGAGGTTTTCACTTTCTTGAAAGTGGAGAGTTTATATTTTAACCTGATACTCAAATCTTGATAAAGGGCCTTTTACTGATCCACAGATGACTTTGCTTTGCTGGTCATGCGCAAAGTCCAAGAAAGCTAGCCATACACATTTTCAATGTTTTTCACAGCAAAATTCAAAATAGAGTCCTAGATACGTTTAATGAACTTTCAGCATATCTGTGGGACTTGATCGTGATTAAAAATGTGGTGGTTATTTGTGAACTTATTTTTGGAGGCCTTTACGCTCCAACCCACTGGATTGTGGATTATTGGGGTGTATGTAAGATCTATGAACAGTTGACACTAGTGTACATTGCAAATGGAGTGTGAGAAATGTGCAGTGAATATCGTAGGAGAGTTGGAGAAATGACGAGCTTTGTCTTCTGTCCTCATTTGTTGCAGTCACTGAAGTATTCATTCCAAACGACTGACAGGCTGTGTTTTGTCATGGAGTACGTCAACGGCGGAGAGCTCTTCTTTCACCTGTCACGAGAGCGAGTATTCTCCGAGAGCCGGACGCGATTCTACGGCGCCGAGATCATCTCCGCTCTGACCTATCTACACGAATGTAACGTCATCTACCGCGATCTAAAGGTAATCTACGTGGTGATGTCTTCTTTGTTATTTAGTTATTTTTCAGCCAAATTTCAAGCAAAGTATCTTAAAGATACTATCGTATTTTGGTAGCATACCGAAACAGATTTTAACTTACAGGGTATAAAGATAGTGATGGTAGAAACATACCGTTAAGATTTCTTTTCAGAGAAGAGTATAACCAATTGGCCCAAAATAATTTTGATTTTCGGATGATCAAAAATCTCGGTGAAAAGATTTAGAAACACCATGGGTCTTTTTCACTGTTTTCTAAAAAAAAAAGTTGGCACCGTATGGTACTGGAAATTTCTCAGATGACTGTTACTGTTTCTATCTTGATATTTTTGCTGATGAATCTGCATTTCTTTGACAAAAGACAAAGTATGAAATTGCCTTTAAATATTTTATCTGTAATATTTTTATGTATGAATCATTTCTTTTATTTTGCAGTTGGAGAATTTGTTGCTTGACCATTGCGGCCATATAAAGATAACGGACTTTGGACTGTGTAAAGAAGATTTATCCTTTGGAAATACAACCAGCACGTTTTGCGGCACGCCAGAATATCTAGCGCCAGAGGTAATGTTTTCAGACTCCCAGGGAGTTGAGATTGTTTCAGGAATGTAAATGTTGAATCCAAGCCTCGGTTTGATTGCACTGGATGGATGCACCGTGAACAAGGCCTATAAACTTGTCTTGCTGGCAGGAATGGTTGTGCCATGCCTGTCTTGCAGGGTCACTCCAGATGCCCAATTTGTGCAGATTACATTTCCGTTCCTGTATCTTTAAGCAGTGTTCCTGCAAGTTCTTTTAAGTATAAAAAATGGTACTATGAAGGACACATGCTAGATGAAGTACATCAGAATCCTACAGTCCTCGATGATTACGACACATATCTTGGACTTAGGAACAATAATTGCTTGTAAGTCCAAGATAGGAATATAACTTTTATGAAATAGATCCCAGGGCTCTATTTCATAAAGAGTACTCTGAACTGCAACATTGTCCAAACGAAACACAAATTTGAAATCAATTAATTAGAAACACGTTTTCTCTTTCCTTTCTCTCTCTTTTCCTGCCAAAAGGTGTTAGAAGACAGTGACTACGGTCGTGCCGTGGACTGGTGGGGCACCGGTGTCGTCATGTACGAAATGATGTGCGGCCGCTTGCCGTTCTACAGCAGGGACCATGAGGTCCTATTCGAGTTGATCCTGGTGGAGGACGTCAAGTTCCCGGCCAGGTTATCAGAAATTGCCAAATCGTTACTCAGTGGTCTCCTGGTGAAGGACCCAACAAAACGGTAGGTCATGGGTCATGTTGATGTGTTTTGGGTAGCAACCACTGGGGAGCTTGTCATCACATTTTAAAGTGTTCGGATTAATCAGAGGCCTCGACAAGAGTACCAGATCTTGGAGAAGGACTTATTCCCAACCACCATTAAGCATATTGAAGAGTTTTAATGAGCTCAGGATTCAGTCGATTCCAGCTAGCCCAATTTTTGTCTGAAGTCTCAAAGAAGATGCTATATGAATTACTGTACACGTAATAAGTGCAAACCTTAGATGGTTGTGAGATGTCAAAAGAAAATCTTTGGGAAGTGGTGAAATTGAAATCTGGCCTTAGAATTCATGTACATGTAGGTCATTAGTGATTTTGTACACATTTTGTACACAATGCTACTACAGAAACAGATTTTGAGCATAAGGCTTACCATTAGAGATGTACGTAAAACTGTATGGAATGGATGTAATACAATCATCTTTGTGACCATAGGGCCTTTACGGAACCTTGCTTGAGTCTAGGCTTGGGACTAATTTCGCAACCGCCATGAGGCCCACAAAACAAAATACACGGCTGGTGCGCCACATGACGAGCAGAAGAAAGGCTCCAGCTTCGCCATGTATCTCAATCCCTTCTTTTCATTTAGAACACAAAATGGCAGTAGCAAAATAAATTCAGAACCTTGCCCCAAACCTCATGTCACAAAGGCCCTTAGAAAGAATGTGTGTATATTGTGCCCTCTGTTGACTCATTCTGGTATGTTTTTCTCCTCTTCAGACTGGGAGGTGGTCAGGAAGATGCTAAGGAGATCATGGAACATCCGTTCTTTGCATGTATAAACTGGGAGGATCTATACAACAAGAAGGTATGATTTGGAACTGTTGTACGTTGGAATTAAAAACACTGACATTTCACCAGGCGAATATCACAGCCTTGAATTTGGAAGGTGGCTCTGTTTGTCAGATTCATTTGTGAGAAGTGACCAGCCTTATACACTGCCGGGAAAAAAAAATATGCTCTGGGGAGAAGGTTTTCAGAAACATTGACATTTAGGCCGTGCCCTAAATTTCTGGCTGCGGCTGCAAATTGCACGAGCAACTATGACAGCCACAAGCCAGTGACTGCAGCAGTTACCATAGACTTGTGTGTTATCAACTTGTTGAGACTTGTGTGGTGTCAACTTGTTGCGGTCACTGCCAGAGATTTGGGACACAACCTTTACAGTCTCTCATTCAAAATCAAAGAAGGAGAAATTTTAACAGAAAGAAGGAGAAATTTTAACAGAAATGAGGGAAAAAGTTTTCAAGATCGATATTTAAATCAACGGTAAGTGGGCACATGCTAAAATAAACCATAGGGTTTTTATTGCTCCATCAATTCCGAACCAGGCTCTCTACCAACTGAGCTATCCTGCCAAGAAAATTGACCATTAGGGACACCACCAATGTAGGGCTGGATGGCTCAGTTGGTAGAGTGCCTGTACGGTATTCAGGAGGTCGCCAGTTTGAATCTCGCTCCAGTAAAATTTTCTTTGTTCACCTTTCAATGACTTAAAAATTCAGGCAGTTTCCCTTGTGGTTATTTGATGATTATTTCAAGAAATCAATTGTTAGTGATTCTCTGGTTTGCCTGGAACTTCACAAATCAAGTCGTCAATGTTCAATCTAAGCCTTTTGTAGAACTGATCTCCAGTGATTTACAACTGCTGTACTGTTGTTATAAATGACATTGTGATGATTTTCACTTTAGGCATGTGCAGTGTACACTTGATGCTATTCAGAGAATATTTTGCCCATAATTCTATCGTCTTACTGTATTTGCTTTCTCTCTACACAGCTTGAGCCTCCGTTCAAGCCCAGCGTGAAGTCAGACACAGACACCAGATATTTTGATGAAGAATTCACTGCGGAGCCAGTCGAGCTTACACCTCCAGATAGCAACAGTAAGTAGCCGTTGAAAAGCAACCAACCACCAAGAACCCCCCCCCCCCCTCCAATAAGCCTGCTAGTGATCAATTATCTGGGGCCTTTTACAATCTCCGGCTCAGGCTCCATTATTGAAAATCCATTTTTAATAATGGGTATCAAAATAGAGACCTTTGGCTGTGGGTTCAGAAGTAATATTCTCTGGTTTGAAAAAGAAAACAGAGCGTCAGCTTCAATGAAAAATCACAACCTATATTTTCAGCGTATTGATGACAGAGACAAAGCCAGAGCCAGAGCGGAGGTTTGGAAAAGGCCCCAGGCTGCCCTGACTGTTATAAACAGCGCCCTCAGTCAGCAACCAGCAATGTACATCATTGAAGAGATCAAACATGGCAACCCTAAGTGACCCAAATCTTTTTAAAAACTTTTACCCGACTTGGACAAGTTCCAACTTTATGATGTTTGAAATGCATAGATAGATTGCTTGTTTTCATTCTTAATTGTTGTTGTTGTTGTTTTTCTTATGATTGAATTTTCCTCTAAACACTTCTTCCCCCTTCCTGACACCCTTCCTGATCCCTATCTGGCTTTGTTTGTCTTCTATCACCTCTCCTATCCTCCTCTTACATTCTCTGCAGCAGAATTGTCGGCCGACACGGGACTGCCACAATTTGAGAAATTTTCCTATTCTGGCGACAAGGGAGGCCACCTCTAAGAGATTGACTGCCACAAAATTGGAACGTAAAAGAAGCAAGAAGCTAGCAAGCAACCATCCACCCTCGGGATGTCCAGATTCCCTAAACCCTCCCCTCCACTCACCCACCCAGTCAGCAAGGACCTATTGCCAGGCGGTGCATGCATCTCGGATTATTATTTTTTTTAAGGTTTTTATTGAAAAGCTGCAATATTTATCCATTGTACAGGGCCACTGAAAAAAAAAACACCATGCTGAACCAGAAATATTTAGAATAAAAACTGTGTGTGTTTTTTGTGGGTTTTTTTTCTCCTCACTTGGAATCCTACTCTCAGCTTCTTCTTGATCTGTTTATTTTTTATTTTTACCTTTTATCGTTTCCAGCTTCGGTCAAAATGTGTGAAACAGAAAGTAGTAGTTTTTGCAGTTGCGTCTGAGAGCATAGAAACGTTGACTACTTAAATCAAGAAAGTTACAAGATCTGGCTGAAGATTTCTGTCATTATTTTCGTATAGAGACAAACTCGGCCATCGTGCACAGAGATAACGCTGTGGGAAAGCCACGTTTGTAAGTTTTTCTTACATGCGCGATTACACCTTTTTTTTTCTAGAACCGAAAATTGCAAAAATGCAGGAACAACGTAAAAAAGTTTGAGCACTGGAAGTGTGAGATGGTATCATGCGCTTCAAACCAGCTTCAGCCGTTTTCTATGAAAAAGCCCATTTATGAGCATCGCTTGATTAAAGACTGTGACTGTGAAATCTCGCAAACTACACGTTCTAAATGTATTATACCAAATGAATGCATTTACGATAATATGCATCAGCAGACTGGGTTTTGGAGTTTGATAATTTATACTATTTCTTACCAACCATCCCCCCTCCCCTCCCCTGTGGAGCATTTAGAATAATACTGCCCTATACGTTTATCATTATTGGTTAGTGTATTAAAAGTTCATATTTGTGGAAGCAGTTTTGAATATTCACATAGTTTCCAGTGGTTGGGTATTGACCCATTAGCACTGGGCTGCCATTGCTGGAGACATCCTAATAGCGCTGCCCACTTGCGCTAAAGATAGCACGGAACCTCAGACAAACATTGCAACCGGCCATGCAAACGTGTGGTGAGTGGGGGTATGTGTGCACGTGCATGCATGGTGTGACGTCATTAGTGCGGAATGCTATTGATAATGTACAAAATTTCTACTCCATGTGACTTCATGCGCAAGGTCTCTATTGTACATATTTATGGGTCATATTTCATGAGGCGTATGTATGAGTAGTCATTGGCAGCCTAATAGTGAGGCATCACAGAGGTCTTGGTTATTAATGAGAGGTGGCAGTGGTTTTATGAGCGGTTTGAATGGTGACATGGAGTCCTATGGGTACACATAGAATCTTTCATATGTCCACACTGAGGCCAACTGCTCCTTTCTTCTCAATTTCTGCATAACCGTTGCTCTGACTGAGTGAGGCTTCTTGAGCAATTCGCCACTGGTTTCCACTGAGCGTCATCTTGTTGCTGCATAATACGGCCTCTTAGGCCGTATCCATTTTAGCATCAGCACATGTGGACATCTTAGTCGGGTCATAGAAAGCCAGGGCTGGAGCTGATGTTGGGAGTGTCCTCATCTGACAGAAAATTCTTCCGAATGCTATTGATTGGAGCAGCAACTGATGACATAGCAGAACGAAGTGTGCCAACCAATTGACCATGCACCAGTACTTGTTTTACTTCAGTGTTGTTGGTTAGTGGAGGCATCTCTGGGATTGCTACTATCTTCGCAGGATCAGTATGGATACCATTCTTGTCTAGCACAATGCTAAGAAAGTCCACCTTTTGTTTTGGCAAGTTTACATTTGTCTTTGTTGAGCATCAGCTCTGCATTCTGTGCGATTCGGAGAACATGTTTGAGTCGTTCATCATGTTCAGAAGTGGGTGTTTCATCTCTATCTTAATGTTAACTGTACAGACATGCAGACATCCACCTCCTTCAAAATCACTCTCTGGTCTTGACACTTGACCAAGGGTGGACGCGTTGCGCCTAGCCAAGTGTGACTGATTCCCCCTGAGCCAGGATGAGGAATTGCAAAGCTTGGGACTTGCCTTTGACTTATACCTGGTATATCAGTGTCATCAGGCCGATTGGTGTGGCTTTCCCTCCAAAGAATCCAACCAGATGAGTTGAAGATGGGTTGAGAGTCTAATCTAGGACATGCAGCGACTTGTCCAGTGGAAGGATATTTACTTCTGTTCCAATATCAAGCAGGAATGAAACTTTGTGACCATGTAGGCACAGATCCTGCCTCCAAACTTCATCAATATTTACTGCGACCATGTCGTATTTATGGGTCCTTTCTATTAAACCAGTAAGTGATGGTTGGAGTTAGGAGGGCCTGACACGTTTCGATCCTTGCAGTAAATAATGGAACGGTATCCATGAAACCTTATGGTATGCCGGCCACTATTTCTTTTTAATTCACACAAACACACACTGTAACTACTGCAACATGCTGTTAGTGTCTTTCACATGAACATGTAGTAAGCAAAATGGATTCAGCCATGTTGTGCAAGAGTGATGTCATAGTGTTGGGAGATATTGGTTTCATCTTGGGTTCATTTCCTCTGACTGTTTTCAGTTAAATTATGGATCTTCAAAGGACTTGAGTAAGGTTGCTCAGTTTTAAAATGTATTATTTTTTATCATACATTGCATGTAATGTCATTGCTTTAAGGTTGACAATGCCTGCCGAGGTGGTTATGCACCGCAGTGATCTAGGTCAACACAGCCTGTCCTTTACATGTAATATGGTGGCCAGGTTTAGACTTGACAACTCGATCGGTCAGTGGTGTACGTGGAACATGTCCCAGGTGGCTATACAGGTTTTGAATGCTAGATGTCAGCTTTGCTTATTTAATTGAGAGTAATCAATGTGTATTGGGAGGGGGGGTTCAGTTGTGTTAATTATGTGTGAACTTAACGTGAACCGGGTACTACCTCTTGGACAAAGATGCAATATATTGGAAGACGTGTGGAGTTTCTTTGCTAGATTCTGCTCATTGGAAAATGTTTGATCACATCTTGGTTGATAGCATCTCTGCCTTGGATATTCTGCCCAGCCCTTAACTCCTCATCGTCTCAGATCAGGCCAGAGTTTCATGCTCAAGAATGGCATCTGAGCACGGATATCTGACTATTTCTGTGTCGAAAACGACAGCCACTCAGTTTCGGGTGGGATGGTGCTTGTGTTAAAGAATAGTGGGGATGGTTTTGGCAAATGTTTGGGCAGATGGTTTCACAGGGCTGTGACATTGACACAATTTGTGCAGTTGCGTGAGGAACTCTGCAATCGATGAAACATATACTGAAATGCAATGCAGCGGTTGCATCAGAAGTCTAAAGAAGCACCATTCCAGCATGTGGTGTTTCTTCAGTTCTCTGAAAGGTATGGTCACCTTGGAGGAAGAAGTATCACTTTGCTTGTCCTCTGATAATTTTCAGTAACTTTGCAACTCTGATGTGGTGTTGGGGAACAGTTGGAAAGCACAGCAATGTTTCTTCACACTTTGCAGAATTCACATGAATACTATCAGTCAGTTTCCCTTGTGGTTATTTGATTATTATGAATACTATGTGTTTTATAGTCTGGAGATTTGACTTGTTCAGTCACTGTTCATGTGCATTATCGACATTTGAAAGCACCAGACTATTGAGACACACAGTTCATTGGATGAGTTGTAGGCAATATTTTAGGTGTTAGATTACGTTTCATCATATTGTCATTGTTCAACTCTCCTCGCATAATTAACTGTGCAAGAACACTGTCCTCATAATTTATAGCAAAAGGTTTATCTTTATTCTTTCCTTCAAAAGATTTTTCTTAGGAGCTGACTGCTACCAAACAAACGTTTTGTATGAACTGCGTTTAAAAAAAAGGCTTGTTATCGGTAAGAAGAATACTTGTTGTTATATATAATTTGAAAATTTAAGCATTCAACTCCAGAATTAAAAAAGAAAATGAAGGTTGGTAGTGCTGGATGAGAGACCGTTTGTCGCTTCAAAAAACACCAGTTTGTACAAAATTGGGAACGCACTTATACTTTGTGTTGTATATTTTTTTATGGATACAAAATTTCTCCTGAGCTGTAATTGTATAGGCTTTTTAAGAAGAGAAAAAGAAACTAACTGTAGGTGTGTAGTTGCATGTAGTTTGTGTAATAATGTCTATTATTTTTTTGTTTTTATTAACCATATGGTTTTCGGTTTCCTGCTGAATTCTAAGTTTTTATGTTTCTGCAGACTCCTTGAATGAAACGTGAAATAATATTAACGATTTTTTTTTTTTTTTTTAAGTGACTTCTGTTTTAGAAGTTATTTGTTTAGAACAAATATCAAGTATATTTGTCCTATAGTGGACAAGCACACAGTTTTGTATATATATATTCTGCTGGGTCGTACAGATGTGTGCTATTTGTACCCTCACTCATATTGCCAGTAAAGACCGTGATAATTAATTACAGACAAGGAGGAAGCTTTTGTTTTTCTCAGTTTGCAATTTATAACGAGTTACTTATAAGATGTACACGTACATGAAATGATGTCATCTCAATCCAGCATCTCATGTCAGCTACATCTCGGCCCAATTTCTTGAATGTGTTACTGTAAGCAAAAGCTGTTTGCTTACGATGGCAGACTTTTTTTTGCTTATGGTTAGTGTATTTCACAGGAGAGTTGTCTTTCTCGCTATGCTAAGCAAGGGCTTTCTGCAGAGTGCACATGACAGTGCGTTAGCAGAAAAAATAAGGTTCTCTAACCTATTAAGCGGCTCAAAAGTCTTGCTTACGGATTTCATGAAATAGATTTTATGCTTAGTAGTGCCAATAAGCCCAAAAATATGCCGTTAAAAGATTCCATGAAATTTGGCCCAGATGCTCTTTGATAAAGTAATGATGAGTTTGTGTTTTATAGCTGCCTCTTACATACTGTTACAGGTATCTCTACATTGATTGAAGCAAGCAGTTAAACTTGTCACTGATAATGACCAATAGGGAGATGATGAGGAATTTGTCTATCTTGAAAACAACAACATACAGAGCCATGTTGTAGTCAATGTGGAGCACCCATCAACTGGACATCCAGCACTAAGAGCCTATAACAGCACTCTATAGACCAAGTGCTTACTACTGACCTGTATTAACAAACACAAGAATACCACGGTATTGGGTACCATGGTAACCAAGACCTGCAGATGATGATGGGGCAGGTAAAGTAATAAATGTAATTCAAACTAGACAGCTGCTCCAAGTCTGGCATCATTACTGCCATCAATTCCATATTCACAAATAATCTCATTCTATTTATGTCGGTTTTTGTATTATTGGCCGCTGTCAAATGAGCAAACACAACTTGGGAAACAAGTGAGAAGTGGGCCTCCCAGACATACACCAAATCAACCATGTTGAGGCTTTATAAATTTCCCTGCTGTGTTTGTCTCTACATCTGATGAGTAAAAATAGCATCAGGTAGATCACCTCCATAGGCAAATCCTTGCCTGTGATGTGGTTGTGTTATAGGGGAAAACACAGCCCCATGTTTGCAAGGCAGCCTCCCTTAACTCATGATGTTCAAATATCAGTATTGTTTTCTCATTGATATTCAAATGCAAAAGTTCACCCCCTTAATCCACCAAATCTCCACACTTTTTGTTTTGCATTGGTTCATTTTTGTTGTTGATACATGTACAGAATTAGAAGAAAAAGGGTTTTTCTAATTGTCTTGTTGTTAAACTGGTTATACACAGGATGTAATGAATATACATCTTGTTTAAAGTTTCTTGTTATTGACCGGACATCTAGTCATTGTTTGTTCTGAGTTATATTGTGGGAGCTGGCTGAAATTGAAAATGTATTTCTGTCTTTTAAATGACCGGTTTGTTTTAGGATATGTTCATGTCATAGCAAAATACAATTATTTTTTCCCCCTTTTTATTTATAAAGCTTTTTTGTGTGTGTTATCAAACTTCTTGATATATTGCTAGCAAAATAGCTGGTTAAATCATTTTGTGGGTTTTTTCCTTTTTTTAAATATAATTTGTTTATTTTATTTCACTTTTCAGTTTTGAAGTCACAGATTAATGTTAATATTAATGGTATGAGTTCCAAGGCCGAGAAAAAAACGAATTGTACAGACTGTTACAGCAGATGTTCTCGTAAATGTAAATGTGGAATAGTTATTAATGTGGACTTTATACATATTACTATTATCATAGAAAGACCTTGCATGTGGTGGGACGTAACATGTTAAATAGTAAAATGAAAAAAAAAAAAATTACCTAAAAAAATAAATCTTTTCTTGTGTATACCAATAGTATCTATTTGGAGAATTGCTGATAATTATACATGTTGGAGATTCTGTCAAAACAAACTGAATGCAAGCTGAATATTCTTGCAATCTGATGATGGTTATAAGCTCATTGGTTGCTTGGAGATATTTGGATGAGGAAAATCACTCATGATTTGAAGTTCATGTAGATGGAAATAGCTTTATTCCGATTTGACTCTGTGCTCAATGCTAATGTCACGGTACATTGAGTGAAAGCAACCTTCTCCATCTTAATTATTTTGGCTTGATTACAAGTCTGAAGCCTATAGTTGATGTACAGTATGGGCTTTATATTCAAATCATTGTGCATCTTGTCTACAATAACAATAAAGAAAGAAAAAACACCTGTTATGTAAAACAATTAAAATTATTATAGAAGGTATTAATTGTGTGTTGCATCATCTTATTGTCTGAGTGGGGGTGGGGGTGTTTTATTTTCCTTGTGGGATTGATGTTGGGTAGTGGTGTGATTGCGTGAGTTGGTATGGTATTCAAACCTGTGACATGTAACAAAACGATTTATATCATACTTTCGTTTTTGTCAAAGAAATGCAGATTCATGGGCAAAAATATCAAGGAAGACACAGTAACAATCATCTGTGAAATTTTCAGTCCTATAATGGTGGCCACTTTTGAGAAAACAGTGAAAAAATCCAATTTTTTTTTTCTTTTTAAAAGATCAAAATTATTTTTGGTCATTGGTTTTTCTTTTTTCTGGATAAATATAGCATTTCAGGCAAATACATTTTAACGTTTCCACCATCGCCATCTTCATACCCTGTAAAGTTATAGGTAAATCTGTGAAGATTCATGGTTCGGTATGCTACCAAGTATGATATAGAACCTTCAAGGTTATTTGATGATTTCATTTTTTATTTTCAAAATAATGCCTCCAATGCGACTTTTGACTCCCACATACAAACATTTTGATTTTAGACCGCTTTATGAGACACAGCAGGAGACCTTCACTGGGATCCAACATTAGTGGATACAGTTGCTCAGGCGGTATATACACACACATAATTTGAACACGGACATTCTTTGATCCAACTTTGAAGTTCTGCTGTCAAGAGCGCCATCTACACTATAACACATTCTATCGTGCAATGCGGACGTGTTCAATCTAGAATGACATACGGAGGTCTTTAAGTGCCATGTGGTATGGTGATAATACGGATTACGGAAGCGATTATTGTTATTTTTTGGTCGAATGACGGTGTAACCATATATGAAGGAAAGAAAGACTCCATGGTATAACCGAGAGCAGGTTAAGGGTATCGCCTTGTTCATCCCACATCCCGTAACCACGACTTTGTGGTCTTCCACATATATAGGCCTATCCCACCAAACTGTAGGTCAAAGTCACCCCGAATGATGATGCCAACATTTTGTAGGCTTTGGTGTATTTCCAAAATAACAACGTTTACTACAGAAGCGTGCCATTCTCAAAACAAAATGTCGAAACATAACAAAAAAAATTGCATCCCAGCCCATTTTTTTTCATGATGTCATTGATCAAAGCATATCCAGGGATGTATACTTTTATTCCTCTATGGTGAAGATAATTCCGTCAAGGTAGGGAGGATTATCGTCCGGATATTTATGGCATTGGCGGGGTATTCCGATATTTTTGTCGCAATATGGCAATTCGCCAAGGGTGACATAGATACTCGCCACCAGTTACTTAAGTTATAGTGGAAACAATTCAAAACAATGAAAAATATTAGAGGTTAGAGAAAAAAAGTCCCGCCATTTTATCAAGAGAGTAATGAGTCAAACAAACGATATATAAACTGTACGGAATTGCCATATCTGCTGTGCAAACGTCAGTGGACCGTTTATTCTTTTGGGCGCTGAAAAAAGGTCACATTTGCCAGGAGTTAAGACTATGAACCGGAAAAAGATTGATTGAATAAAATGTAGCTCGGCCGGCCATCATGCCAAAATGTGCGACATGACAGTACAGTGCATGGCCGATAAGGCACAGAAATACCTTCACATGTCGCCGATGGAAAATCCCATCAAAGTGAAACAGCCATCTACCTCCGACTCCATGCCTACATCATGGACCGTGTGTTACGTGCATTTTCCCCGTAGCCATCTAGCAGCTAGCCGTCAGCAATGGCAGTTGTGTCCCCTTGGGAACCCGGGCGGCCTTGCGTTCCAATCATCGGTAAGATACCAAACCGTTTGCACAAATACACAACATTAACCTCGATACCGTTAAGTAAAGCTGTATTATACATGTCGCTGAATTGTTCCATCTTTTCTCGCATTGATACCGGTTACTTTCTGGGGAGGCCACCTCAGGGGAAATACTGTATAATGACATTGAACCGTTGTTTTGAGGTCAAACTTTGGGGATAACGTTGATATATCATTTACTTTTCTCGCATTGATATCTGACTTTCAGGGGAGGCCACCCAGGGGAAAAACGGGGGAATGAACCTATACTGAATGCCATATTGGACTGTTGTGTTGAGGTCAAACGTTTGGGATACTCTTTGATATAATTATTTATACCACTTAACATTCTAGAGTTTGGCACTCTACGGTTTATGGGGGTATCAACGGAATAATATAAATTACTGAATTTTTGTACAAAATGTACACTCGGGGGAAAATTCAGGATAATCTATTATCGGCCATATTCAATTTCTGTGCCAGCATGTTTAAACAATCGAAGTTGGCATTAGTGAACTGGAGCACGACTGCCAATTCCACGTGTTTAGACCGTGACGCCGTGGTCGGCCGTGGCGTTTGACAGGTTGACAGTGACACAAAACGTTTGGGACGCTGAATTTCTTCGGCTAAAAAAAAGAACACGAAAGCCTAATACATGTAAATTATGCATAATGGTGATTAAGTTTGATTAATTTACGGATGAAAATGACTGACTTGCAGGTCTGGTTAATTCTTCATCAACATTGTGACATCAGTGGCGATCTTACGCGGACCGCCAAAGAACCGCAATGTCGAAACGCAGTGCTGGTTCCTCGCCCGCCTTCCCTATACTACTCACGCCATGGCCAGATGGCCGGTATATACGATCTACATTGACGGGCTGATCGGGTTGTATGCATGGGAAAGATATTTCGTACCTCTAATGTGTTGGTTGTGTGCATTTTGTGCAAAGTCTACGAAGACTCTTGATGAAAGATTCATCATATGCAATGAATGGATATTTGCCGTGTACGCGGTACATGGGAATGATATCACGCCAATAGTCTTCTCTGATTGGTCAAAGCATCCATGACGTAATTATTTGCCGGTATGGCGTCCGTCGAATGTCCAGTAGGCCTTGCTCTTTCATCGCGTACTCATTTTGTTTGTCTACCCATCAAGTTTGATTTGTACACAACATTGATGCTAAACCTAATCCTGTATTCACTACATTGTGGAATTGAGCATAGACCTTCTATAAGATATCGAAGCGTGAGACTGGGTTTCAGTTAGTGACGCTTTCCGCACCTAGTGATGTTGAGGTATACGCACTGTTTATGGGCTTATACAAATTAAGAAAAGTTATTTTGTCAGGTCTAAGGTTCCTGTGAATAATGTGGAGGTATGGTTCTGCATTGTCCGGCCTGCAAGTTCAATATACAATGTCATACAGTGTAATTGAACAATGGATCAGTTCGATGCCAAGCTAAGTGAACGGTGACGGCACAAGATATGCAGCGAATGAATTCACATCACAAGTTGAAATGTGCTCAACTTTCAATTCGCACGAAACATTCACACATAGCATGAACTGGGCAGCAGCAAACTTAGCCTGTCTTTTGGGTCCATTTGCGAAGGGTCAATATTCATATTTTGTGGCACGAGTCGAGTCAGTCGACATTCAAAAGGGGGCAGTTGCATGGTGTTGTCGATATGGCCCGTTTATTAACAGTAGCCGGCCAGTCGGCCTTAATGGTGCTCGTGCAGGCTTCGAACCCATAACAAGCTCCTTTAACGGACTCTCACGTTATCTAAAGTCATTATTATGGTGCATACAATATCGCTAAAACTACTAAAAGCAACATGTATTTGATATTTAGGCCTAATAGGTATAGCCGACTAGTGTTGTATTTCAGCCGGGAATAGGGACAGTGGCCGTCTGATGGTTTTATTGCTGACATTTGAACAGGTGGGGTTTTGTTATGCGTTGCGGAAGTCCGCTTGTTGGTATACATTTTGGAATTTGACCGGTCGTGTTATAACTCAGCAATTATATTCTAATCCAAACTACTCAGTATAAACCGATTTCGAGGAATCTAATTCTCTGAATCTTCACTTTTTACAAAATAGCTGCATAAAAAAAGGGTGGCCGTTTTTGATCATGGGATATTTTTGTCCATGCGTGGTAAACGGTAAATTTACTTCCATCGAAGTTGTTTGTGCGTGGCAAGCGTAATTTACCAGTCTTTTTTTATCAGTATTCTTCCGGAGTAAATACCCTTGTCTGTTTGCACGCGAACAAAAGAATATACAACAGCTGAAGTGCTTAACAAACTACCAATAATATATACTGGCATTTTATCCGCTTTATTCTGTCAATATACTTCTCTTTGCATGTTTTTGTCCTTCACAATCTGTAGTCGATTCAAATAGACACGGTCTGGGTTGTTGTAAGAGATCGGTTGAATAATAATGTTTGTTTTGTGCTCTGCCTTTGATCGAAGAATTAAGCAAACACAGTGCGCATGCAGCACTCAATAGATGTGAAATGTGCGTGAATAACTCGAAGCCCACGTGATCGGATGATAATGATGATCTACGCTTTTCATCTCCAGTGTCCCCCCGGGGGCTGAAATTGTTAAAAATACAAACAAACATTATATTTATTTACTCAAATTGCTCCGGTGACGCCGGTCCTCGATCGCTTAACTGGCTGGATAGAGGGGGGAAAAAAGAGGGTGGGCCGGAAGAACACCCGCTCAAATGTAGCTGGTGATAAGAAGCTCGTGTTAGCTGGGTCTTTACTACGGCTATCGTATATACACAACGGAACCTGTCCGTGGGTTGAGCTGAGCAGTATACTGGATGTAAAAATAATCCAGCTCCACTTGGTGTACAGACATACTGCAACGTGAGAGAAGCAGGTAAATCATTACAGACACGGCATAACTACGATATAGAGGGCCGGCTGCTGAATGGGATGCATGGGACTGTTAGCTGCCGTTCTGGAGGCCGCGGATGCCCGTACGGTTCTCCTCGGTCTCCTGGTCTTTCTCTTCCTCTCGTGGGCCATCCGACGCCACCGTCTTCTCTCCGGTACCGACCGGGGAAGACTGCCTCCAGGCCCCCTGGGCTGGCCTCTCATCGGCAACCTCCCCTCCCTGGCTTTCCCGTCCGGTGGTGCCGGGGAACCCCATGAAGTCTTCGTACGGATGGCCAAGGAGCACGGGCCAGTATTCAGCCTGAACATCCTAGGTCAACGAATGGTGGTGGTGCACGGGTACAAGGCGATACGGGAGGCCTTTAATAACCCATGTCTCAGCGACCGACCAGAGCTACACATCCTCAGAAATTTATTTGACGGTGCCGAAGGTTCGTTTAATGTTGCCATTTATTTTCCTTTCATTAATTTTTGTTCACAAAAACATGTATTATAACATTCACCATACTTACATTGCTGTACTGTTTTTCTCCCGAATAATTTGTATTCCGGAAAAAGTCTAGCCTGGCCTCAGTCTTGACCGCAAATAATCCATCACTGTTTCATTTCTGTTTCACTTCTAATTCACCTTGTAAATACATGATTCAGTTCAATGCAATATGAAATAATGTAAAAGAAAAATAGTGTACATTAAAAGTAACAATATCCAGTAAGCCTATAGACCCATTTTTTTTTACCATTGCCACTGACTGACAGTGTTTGGGTTAACAAAAAGATTATTTCATTGTAGCAGGCATATAATGGTATAGTGTCAAAAGGTTTTGGAAATTGATCTAGGGCAGCTGCTAAAACAGGTGGCAATAGGGGAGCGTGCGGCGGTTTGTAGCCCTGTCCAGGGGTGAAATATAAGAAAAAAGAAAAAAGTAGCAAAGGGGAATGCATTGTTTGCCGCTAGTGGGGTTGTCCGTGCCGCTTTGTGTTCAAAACCTTCAGTACAATAAAAAAAACCTTCTATGGTAGCTCGCAATTGTGTGGCGTGAGTACAGACTTCATGTCGAGCTATTGTAAACGGAGTGGGCTATATACCCCCAAATGATTTATTTTTGCCCATATGCGATACATTGTATATATGTATATATATATATAAAAAAAAGAGTAAAAAGTTCACGTCGCGACCCGAAAGGTTACTGGGAACAAACTACTGTGTACTATTTACAAGGTTAATGGCACACACGTGTAGTGTGGAATTTAAAGGAGAACGAGTTTTACGTTTAGGTCTTGTGAACTGGAATTATCTTAATATTGTACTTCATTACAAATAACCATTATCATGACTTGTGAAAAGGAAATCACTGAGGTGAAACTCATAGTATTTAAAACAACTTCGCGCCCACATGAAGCTGTACCTAACCAAGAGACTTCGCCCAAATTCCTCTTGAAAGTTGAGTGGTATGTCTAAAGTTAACGTGCACTTTGCTTGGCGTGTCAGGCTCATTGTGCTAGCATTGTGCGCTCCCAAAATATGGTATGTTAATTGTTACCGCACGGATTAAGATATCAGTACTTGAGCCCCATAAGTACAATCATTTTTTTCCCTCTAGTTTGCACATATCTTTGCAATATTTCCTTCACCCCCGCTTGGTCGGTCGTTGAGGTATGGCTTTATAATTCGTGCAGGGGGTGTATAGGTGTTGAAGTTATGGCACCGAAAATCCGAAGTTGATATCCCCGACCTAGCCCTCTGTAGGTGATTGCACTCTGTGCGCAGTCACGGTACCTAGTTGGCTTTCAGCAAGTTATCATAATGAGACTAGTAGAAGGTGATATTAGTCCCTCGACACACAGGGTCTGAATGCGGAAGTTCTACTGGATTCACTACAGAACACCCCCTACCCCTCAGTCTCCCTACATAATAACCCGATTTCAGGCCAATCTAAAATAAATTCTGCATTTTTCAATTTCTCATTTTCGACGAGATGCGAAAAAGATGCATTTCGTTTGAATTCTTGACCGGAAATGTCAGCCCGGTTAGTTCGAGGATTAAAGGTAATATCATACTTTTGTTTTTGTCCAATTATAATGCAGATTCGTGGGCAAAAATATCAAGAAAGATACAGAAACAGTCATGTATGAAATTTCCAGTCCCATACGGTGCCCACGTTTTGAGAAAACAGTGAAAAACGCATACAGTGGTTTTTTTTTTTATCCTTTCACCGTCATTTTGTATCTTTAACAGATTAATATTGTTTTTGGTCATTGGTTTTACTCTTTTGTGGATAAATACAGCATTTCAGGCATAAAACTTTTATGTTTCTATCATCACCATCTTTATACCTTGTAAGTAGTAAATCTGGAAAGGTAGTTTCATACTTTGGTAAGAATCCAAAACAGAAATCTTCACAGATTTACGTTTCATTTTCAGGGTATGAAGATGATGCTGATAGAAACCTACCGTTAAACGTTTTCCACCTGAAATGGTGTATTTATCCAAAAATTATAGTAAAACAACGACCGAAAATCTTTTTGTTCTTTTAAAAGATCAAGAATAAAAGAGAAAAGACTTAAGAAATACTGTGCCCGTTTTTCACTGTTTTCTCAAAAGGTGGGGCACCGTATGGGACTGAAATTTTCACAGTATGACTGTTATTGTATCTTCCTTGATATTTTTGTCCATGAATCTGTATTTCTATGACAAAAACCAAAGTATGATATTACCTTTAATGGCAGTTAATTAAAATAATGATGATGATAATAAAAACTAATAAAAAGATGCCAAAGATTTTGTTTAATCAGCTCGTCACGAGGAAGTGTGCTTAGGCATGAGTGCATAGGCCTAAACCTCTTAGGCCTACATCAGCAATTAGTCGCGCGGCTTTTGTTATATTTATTTCTCAACACGAACATCTAGAACCTTTTTAAAAACAAAAAAATACGCAGGCAAATATAACTGTGACTTTTGCATCTCGACACCGCACTAAAATATTGCCTTTATAAACATTGAACGGAATTTTGCCCTATAGGCCTATTCATATGGAATCGTTTTGGGGAATACGCATACGGTATGCATGATAATAATACGTTTAATGATGTCTGGCAAATCGCTTGAATTATTGCTATGAAGGGATTCGAGGCACTGCACATGCAATGACCTGCTCAAAAAGGTTCATTCGGTAAGTCATTCATGCATGCAGAGGCTAACGTACAAGCATTTCTTTTCGCTTTTTATTTTACTTTCTTCTTCATTATGATTATAGCGCCCTCTATTTGTTTGAATGTTGGCAGCGAAAACCTTATTAGTTTTTCCATTGAAAAACAAATTCAGGCATTTCCCCTACAAAAAGCCGTTCACAAACATCAGCTGAGATCAAGTTGTCAAAGGAACGATTCTTTTAGGCAATTTGATAACTCCCGTAAAAATTTGAATCGTAGAGCTTTTTGAAATGGAGCATCTTACACATTGATGGTAAATGAGCAAGTTTTCCAATGAAACAAACGAATAAACAGCGGTCTTCAACGGATTTAGTTCAGTCCATTTGCGGTGATGATTATTAATAAAATATCAAATTGTAATTATTTTAACCCCCTAAAGTCATTATAAAGTGGATCAGATGGGGACTACCAGCATTTTTTTGATGATCGTATTGTGCTATAATGATAACACTGCAGGCCCACCGTATTCTTCTTTGGGAATTCCCTTGGCCATATTGTATTTGAAAACGATAGCCTCGGAAAGTCTCTTGCTTTGCGTTGGACTGTTTGACGTCCTCCTGCCCCCATTTGATCACCGAGCAGAGAGCATTATTAAACTCGGTGAATAATTTCCTTTGTGTGTCACGGTTGCTTTAACCTTAAGACTTATAATAGGGGACTCTATAATACATGTTTTATTAAAATGGTGCCTTGATGAATAAGGGTTATAGAATATTCAACTGTTAAATGATGGATGGGTTACACTATAGACTTGAATTCAGCATTGCCTTGGGCTATCATAAGCGACGGTTCTAGTGTCTTCGCCCTCTTGTACCAAAAGGCTCCAATACAATCTTGACAATGCATAAAAAAAACATTGTATAGGGCCTATGCATAAACTGCCTTTGTTAGTTGCTGACTGATCGAGACTATAAAGAGGAAAATGACCCGGTATCTGTATAGTATATATCCACGTGTCGTGTGTGTCAGCTGCCTGTTTGACTTCGATAAGAATGGAATTTGGAGATTACATCTCGTCCTCGTGAATTTTCCAACTTACGTTTAGAGAGGGTTGTTTTTAACCTCATTGAACTTGACCTGCCTATGTTAAAGGTCATGAATTAAAATACGAAAGTTTTGGAGACCGAGCCTTCTTATAACGTCCATAAAAAATTGAGGTGTTTTCTTACTGGGGCGTTTTAAAACCTGAAGCGTTTCCTTAGCCCTTATTGTAACCCTAACCTCATTACCCGAGGCCATGAACCCTAACCCTTGCTCTCAACGCTAACACGGTTCATATCCCTAGCTAGAAGCTTTTGTTGGAAACTGTCCCATATTCCTAACCTTTCCATTTATATGAACCTTTCTTGTGAACTGTTTCATTTTGAAAGTTCATAACTTTGGGGATATCCTGAAAAAAAAAATCATTTGCGGTTTGTGAGTATGTGAACGAACTCTGTATAGTTAGTATCCGTCATGGTACACGGTTATTTCCAGAACCACACATTGCTCAAAGATTCTAACATGTCATGGTGAAGCAACTATCTATTAGTTTATCCACCAGGCAAAACCTTCAGATTTTATGATTGGTGTTCATGGAATGCTCTCTTGTAATCCAGAGAATCTATGGCCTTCATTAGTTGATATGCACGGTATGTCTGGGTTTGTAGGAAAGTGGACATATCGTTAACGGTAAAAGAAGAAACACTCAATTGCATTGCCAGATGATCTTATAATCTCATATTAACCAACACTGAATGAAATGGGAAAGCGGGGATTGTCAAAAGGGCATGAGGGTTCTTGAGGAAGACCGCGGTTCTTCTGAAGGAAGAGGAACGTGTATTATAATGACCCTTAAATAAACATAGGATGGCCGAAGTTCACTACAGATCCTTGATTACATTGACAGTACTCGCATTTCAGCTCAATGTAATCATTAGCTACAAGTCAAGTGACATTTGTCGAAGAGAAGAAAACAAGCTGCGGCCTCTTTGTTTTGAGATGAAGAGCAAAGGCGATGCGACGTTGTTGAGACGGCGTAATAAATTATATTGTGGCTGTGCAGTCGGTCTGGCGGTCGGATTTACGTCCGGGCTGGCCGCGGTTTGTCGGTTGGGTTGCTGATTCAGGTTTCCGCTCGGGTTGCCATTCGGGAGTACCGGTTGGGTTGCCGGTTGAGTTACCGGTCGGGTTGCCGGTTGCCGGTTGAGTTACCGGTCGGGTTGCCATTCGGGTTGCCGGTTGGATTGCCGGTTGATTTACTGGTCGATTGCCGGTCGGTTGGTTGCCGGTTGGGTTACCGGTCGAGTTACCGGTTGGCCGGGTTGCCGGTCGGGTTGCTCAGATATCAGGTTTCCGCTCGGGTTGCCATTCGGGTTGCCGGTCGAGTTGCCGGTTGGGCCCCGGTCGATTTGCCGGTTGGGTTACTGATCGGTTTACTGGTCGCGCTGGCGGTCGGACCGCCGGTCGGTTCTTCATGGGAAAAACCTTTTTGATACAATGTATAATTCCAAACAAACTGATTACATGGCCCCATTATATTCTTCATTCGATGCGAATGACAATTTACTTGTAGTTGCCTATAAATGGACAGTGGATGCGCTAGTTAAACGATTCACGCACGTTTGTAGTTTTCCTGTTTTTCTTAATGAGTTGAGTTTGAAATGTATTACAGTAAAAGAAATATCTTGGTATGAATAACTGTAATTGCGAGTGTTTTTTCTTCTCACAGGAGTAGCGACGGCCTCTGGTGAAACCTGGAAAGAGCAGCGCAAACTTATCCTGAATGTCTTCAAGGACTTCGGCGTTGGTAAGGCACGGTTCGAGGACCAGATTGCCACCGAGGCCGGTCATCTCATCCAGGAAATGAAGACGATACGAGGAGACGCCTTCAACCCCGTACACCTGTTCGGCAACGCCGTGTCCAACGTCATCTCCTCCGTCGTGCTGGGGCGGCGATACGAGTACAACGACCCGGAGTTTCAGCGCGTCCTCGCGGCCATGGACCGAAGCATGGAACTGATCGGCGCCGGGGCGGCCATGCAGTTCCTCCCCTTCGTCAACAACCTGGGCTTCCTGCCCAGCATCAAGGAAATGACCACCACCATGAAATACGTCATGGACTTCGTCATGGACGTGGTGAAGGAGCACCAGAGCGACAGCCACTCGGATGAATCTCGGGACCTCATGGATGTCTACCTCAGGGAGATGAAGAACAAGAAGGAGGGGAACATTCCCACTCACCTCAGCGTGACGAACCTTGTTATAGCCGTCTCGGATCTGTTCGTGGCCGGCACAGAGACCACTGCCAGCACCTTACGGTGGGGACTGCTGTTCATGATGCTGTACCCAGAGATTCAGAGCCGTGTCCAACGAGAACTGGACGCCGTGGTTGGACGGGACCGGTTACCTCAGATGTCCGATAGACGTCAGCTGCCTTACACCGAGGCCGTTATCCTGGAGTTGCAGAGACGTGGGAACATTGTGCCTTTGGCTCTACCCCACAAGGCCGCCGAGGACACCACCCTAGCAGGGTACACGGTGCCCAAAGGCTGTATAGTTGTCGCTAACCTCTGGGCCCTGAACATCGATTCCGAATTGTTCCCAGAGCCGTGGGAGTTTAACCCGGAGAGGTTCCTCGGTGAAGATGGAGAGGTCTTCAGACCCGAAGAATTGATTCCCTTCAGCACAGGTGAGCTGAATTGAAAGTTCCTAGGGTCAATATATTCACTTTATACTATCAATTACCAGAGAAACAACCGAATTATTATCAAATAGTGTTTGTGTTACACATAAGATAATGAAAGGTTGTATTCCTTGATATCTATAGGCCCCTATCTATCTTTATAAGCCTAGTCTGGTCATGATTCTTCCATGTTTCTCTTTTGACAACACCAGTTGTGGAAGCCTCTATAGTCATTAAAGGCTCATTTCCTACTGAACATAATTGTTTAGTTTGAATACGTAAACCACGTGTGAAGTGTCATGACATAACCAAACAGTATATAGGAAATCATGTACCATGACGGAAAATATTGCACGTGTCGAATACTAATTCTGGAGTATATGCCTATTATGGATTTAGAAAAGTCATAATGCAATTATTATGTACGGATTGAACACTTCTTGCTGTTAGTAATTTGAGATAGAAGCATTTTTATTTGAACAAAGCCTCATTCTGATTGGCCGATTGGAATAGGCCACTCACCCTTTTATTAATTTTTGTGTTAAGTTGATGTCACTGATCCATAAGGGATGTTCTTTTGGCGGGAATGAATCATGAAAGCTTATAATTTCCTTTTTTTCGCATAACATAAATGTAAAGATTTGATTCTATACTATTACATGTATTTGACTATATCGGTTTATAATCGGTCGATGCATCTGAAACGTCAGTGAAGGTGTTGGCTAATCCTTGAGCATAACTGAAATGCCAGGATTATGAAAGGTTCCTTGCTGTGATGGGATGCTAATGAATTCGTTCCCTCTAGGGCGTCGCTAGCACGAACCACATCTTGTATATACGCCGTACAATATAATACCATCCTGCTATAAGGATTGCTAATGATATACACGTATACTGGACTGCATGACTTGAATCACTAGGTTGTAACATATCTTCTTTTGCAGGTCGGCGTAACTGTTTAGGAGAGCAGCTTGCCAAGATGGAGCTCTTCATCTTCTTCACCTATCTACTTCACCAGTTCACCTTCCGTAAGCCAGACGACTCCCCTCCATACAGTCTCAAGGGCCATCTGGGTATCACGCTTGCACCCATGCCATTTGAGGTGTGCGCGGTACCTCGGTGATGCCATGCCATGCATTTTGCGTCCACCATTGCATGTCACTCCGTGTTTGCGCAAACCAACTGGCCTATTATAGTACCACTATAACCGCTAGCCCTTCGGGCTTTCGGGAAATACTTTTCGCGCCATCGTCAATGTTCGGCATGTGAACTTGTATATTAATATAAAGGTGCACGCACTGTATGATTATGGCCAGTATATTCTCTGCAAGGGATCGCCTTGACAAATTTATAGATGGTTCAACTCAAATGCATTAATCCAGTCTCACTGGTCATTCGGGATGTATTATTTATGTTCACCTGTTTGGAAAGAGCAATCAAAACTGCGCAGAGTTATATCCCAGAGGGCGTACTTATCTAGCTACTTCACATAATTGGAATAATTATTCATAGTTTTTGAGGCCAGTTAGCATGTCTCGTTTATATTCACAGTATAAAATAATTTAAGTAAATCAACTCGATTTTGTATTGAAATGATTGCGTAATACTCATTTTTAAAAAGATGGTATCACTACAACATTTATATTATAGTATTGATATAATTATCTCCAATATAGACTACTTACATAAACATTTTTAATGCTAATTATGTATTTCTGTTAATGAGTAACAATCACCGTGTAAAACGTGAACTCGTATATTACGCTATTTATACATCGTCTACTTTGTATCATGTGCTTTGGGGAAGTAACGTTTTTCTTTAGCATGAAGTTTAATAGTGAATTACCATAGCCTGTTATCTATCGTGTCAGGGGATATTAGGATTGTGATGATTTAAAGACCAATGCGTATAATTGAGAAACACACGAATTCCCGTACACGGCTGAAGGTTGTTCCAGCCATGTGGTGGCGTTACATCACCATGTAAAGGGAAATATTTCGATGGCAGCTAAGGTACGGTGCCGTAACTATGGACTGGATGACATCGAAATCTCGATTTGTGAAGTATTGCCTTATAATATAACCATCGAGTGTTCTTTCCTCCATGATATAACTGATGTTCACTTTAGTGACTCTTTTGCCCCCTTGAAAAATTGGCGCATCCCCCGCACGCGTGCCCCCTGAGAAACTTGACCCGACTTTACGCCACTGATGATGACTGAGTAAAGGTCAATTCTGTCCTTCGATCGAGGCCTGTTAAAATGACGTTGATGCTGTTTTTCTGTATACTCTATAGTTATTTACGCACACACTTCATGTTCATTCAATCGAAATTTCACGCAAGTATACATGTATCCAGATTTAATAACACAACACTATAGGGGTACTTAGGGAGCTAAGGATGTGTCGATGCGTTATTACTGATAAACGAATATGGCTGGTTAATTTTGTCGTGACCGCTTCAGTTAGATAGATTTTGTGCCAGAGGGTCTCACAGTGCAAAATGTCAACGGGATAAGTGATCTCTGCTTCAACACACATTGACATGCTTTATTGCAGTCGAACCTTTTTTTTTCTATCTAACGAGCCCGGAGTCTTCGGACTGCCGTGAATACTAGATTAAAGTTCATTCTGATTATACATTTATAATGCCATAAGCGGTTTTATTTATAGAGTTGCAGTTGTACGTTTCCCTTTTGGTATACGTATACGTTTAAAATATATCGGAGCATGTCATTTATATGCCAGATGCCACTTGACCGGAAGTAGGCCTATATGGTGCAGGACCACATGTAACTTTCGAAAAAATAAATGATGTTTTGAATTATGTTGACCTGCCAGTATTTTCCATTTCTTTTCTTCTTTTTTTATTCTACAGAATATGATTATTTTGAGATGCAGAAAACTATAAGCTTTGTAAATGAGTCACAACATTATACCAAACGGTCAATTTAAAGGTTTTATACGCGATTGGTAAAAGTCACAGAAGAGCACTCACACGTTGTCTAATCCCACATGAACATGTACATAAATTAACACACCTGTGGAAATAAGAGCTCAATCGTACATCTGAGTCACGAGAAAATAGCGAAAAACCAACTCAATTTGTCTTATAAAACATAAAGAATGGTATTGACCTTACCTAGAGATCAAAACTTTTTTTGTTTTACTAATCTTTTGGATAAATACACCATTTCAGGGAAAATATTTTAATGGTATGTTTCCACCAGCACCACCTTCATATCCTGAAAGTTATACGTAAATCTGTGAAAATTTTTGTTTGGGTATGATGTTACCAATCCCGTACTGTACCCTTTAAATAAGGTGCATAAAAGCAGCATAATCATTCCCGGAAATGTATAGACCCTTATAATGTCATCCTTCATTATTTTGACTGTAAGTTTATTTATAATCAGGGAATTAGTAGAATAAGAAGCATTAAAAATGTGAAATGTGACTCAATGGGATTCGGATACACACAGAGGTATCCATAGTCTAGACTACCTGGTGGCAGTCTTAGATAAAGTCCTTGTTTATTGGGTTTAGTTTCGTATGTCAGAGGCGCGTGGGTGCTGGGGAAAGGTCACATATAAAGGTAATATCATACTTTGGTTTTTGTCAAAGAAATACAGATTCATGGGCAAAAATATCAAGGAAGACACGGTAGCAGTCATTTTTGTGTGAAAATTTCAGTCCCATACGCTGCCCACATTTTGAGAAAACAGTGAAAAACTGCCACAGTATGTCTTAAGTCTTTTTCTCTTTTATTTTTGATCTTTAAAAGATCAAAAATAATTTTGCTCACTGGTTTTACTCTTTTATGGATAAATACAGCATTTCAGGAAGAACAAGTTTAACGGTATGTTTCTACCATCACAGTTATACCCTGTAAGTTATAGGAAAATCTGCGAAGATGTCTGTGTCGGTATGCTACCAAGGTATGATACTATACATGTAAAGGACCCTCAAACTACACTCTTTAATGCGTTAAAAGCCCAACTTTAAACATTGAACTTGTACACTAAATGACTGTAAATACCCATGCGTTTTGCTGACATCGATATGACAGACAAAGAAATGAACTTTGATAATTGAATTAAACCAGATTAGATAAATAAAATGATACAATTTGGACCACAGAATGATGGCTCATACGTGTTTTTTATAGCTCGTGCATTTCTGCTTGCTGTACTGTATAATTATACAAGTGTACCAATGAGTTATGTTTCACATTTATTTGTATGTACATGCATGTGATTTTCAATTTGTTGTTGCATGAATACATTTCAAGCGGTTCGGAACCTACAATGAGAAAGCAAAATGAGGTTAGACTTGAAGCGTAGAAATGATTTTTTTTTAAGGAGAGAAAGGGACTCATTCACCCCTAAAACAAGTAAGAGAGAGAGGGAAAGGTCATTTCAAAACAAAACAAAATAACAAATTTCATGTGATCGGGTCATAGGATTACAAGTATTTAAAGGTGTACTTCGGTTTTTGTACTTTGTCAACGTTTTTTGTAAACGAAATGCAGATGCAACAGTCACCTGTGAAATGTTCAGTCCCATAGGGTGCCCACTTTTTGAGAAAACGGTGAAAAATGGCCACCGTATTTAAACAATATTTTCACCGTTATTTTTTATCTTTAATCACAATTGTTTTTGGTCATTGGTTTCACTCTTTCTTTTTTTTAGAAATACATTTGTACAGCATTTCAGGCAGAAAAACTTGAACGATAGGTTTCTACCATCACCATCGTTATATCTGAATATGTGAAGATTTCTGTTTTGGTATGCTATGATAGTACCTTTAATACATTTATAACATCACAGTTTGAGCCATGAATATGTTAATTGAGATTTGCATAGAAACCATAAGCTTCGCGAACACAACCTGATATATTTTTGAAAGTATATAACATTCATATGTGGATCGGTTTGCGGAAACACCATGTAATTATCGTTCGTACTTTCGCACTTCTATATCGTTCGCACTTCTATATCGTTCGCACTTCTCGCAATAGGTCTCAACGTTTCGACTAGTCTGCTCTAGTCCTCATCAGGAGACTAGAGCAGACTAGTCGAAACGTTGAGACCTATTGCGAGAAGTGCGAACGATATAGAAGTGCGAACGGTATAGAAGTGCAAAAGTACGAACGATAATTACATGGTGTTTCCGCAAACCGATCCACATACCAGTTGTCACCATGCAAAGCCTCAAATCTTTCCTATATAACATTCATTAACAATATATAGCAGTTGTTTGAATGAATACATTTGACATGTTTAGTGAAATCTTCACGTCACATAATGAGCCAAAATAATTGTTATTTGCGAATTGCGATGTTCCTTCTGAGCCTCCATAACATTTGGAGGATTAAGTTTGTATTTTCACAAAACGTGCGTGTGAAATTCTGCCTTAAATTTGTATATTATTCTGTTTTCATCTTGATAAGACTATAAAATCGACACTCCTGTTATGGCGGCACGAATTCCATTTCGTTGCATCAACACAATGAGGGCGGTATACCGTTTGACAAATGCCCCACCTCATTTGGATTCCGGTTTTGATTACAAAAACAAATCCGATATGGGAACTTGTCAAAATTTTACACATATGCATTAACGATTGTTCATGTCCACTAGCTTCAACTTGGGATGGTGTCAACTCTTGTTAATTAGTATATCTTGCTTTGTAAGGGGCGTTAATGGAATAGTCCAAAGAATGTATATGGGCCTTTAGAAAATGAGGTTTTAAGACCAAACTTGGGATTTACTTTGCTACCGCCATTTTGTGTCCTAAATGGAATAAAGTGCCGTGGAAACGGCTTCGTAACGGGCGGTTGCTTAATCCCTCCGCTCCGTTTTGTGGCCCTCGAAGGCAAAAAAAAAAATGGCGGCAGCGCAATAAGTCCTAAGCCTATATAGCCTCAAGCTTGATTTCGTAACGGTAGTTTCTTTGTGCTTCCATAGGCACACATAATTACTGGAGACAAGAGTCAGGACAATTTGTTACCGAGCTCACTTTGATCTTATTGGTTCTGTTCAAGGTATGAAAAACTAAGTTTTTTGATAACCATACTGTAGCGGTATAATTTTTTAATCAAGTTTGCTATTTGGCGCCATCACTTGCCAGAACAGTGCCAATTGTTCTTTAGCGATCCAGCCAAATTCACACACATCGAGCAGGCAGCAGAGGGCGCATGCACGAGATGTGAACAGTGGAATTGAACGTATTCATAATCGTACTGAATTCATATTACGTTTCTTGAGGTAGACCAATGAGCAGGATAATCCAGGATTTCTACTGCAAAGTTCATTTCTAGATTGAGTTTTATTGAAATGCCAAGGAGAGCTTCCTGATGAGGGGAATGTTCAGTGTTGCCATAGCTATTTTGTATTAATCTTCCAGGGTTGTTTATGTGTATAAAATTTAGGCAATACAGTGCGTGCAATAATTATTGCATGCCTTCCAAATCGTGACTTATCATGAATTAGAAGTAACCAACCTAGCTAGCTTTGCAAGACAATAAGGTAAGCCTGCATATGTCATGAAATTCTAGCAGGAGTGGTCCAGCGTGTCACAATGATGGTATGGACCTACACCGTAGTGTATACAAAACAAAATAGTGTGGTTTCGTACACAGTGCGAGATGCGGTGATCGCCATGACACGTGACACTGTGGGCGAGCATTACATTATTCACAGCGTGAAATTAACAGTGCATAATATTCATGATTGTACAACGGACGGCAAACAATGGTGGCACAGGAGGGACATCGCACATCACAAATATCTGGACACATTATCTGTGATGTTTGACATATGGTACATCACAAATTCAAAAATATCTGCGCAAATTTGGTGGTGTCCGATGTTAATTTTGCACATAAATTGCACGTGCATAATTATTGAACTGACGCGCGATACATACAATACATCGTACGTCACTCTGCACACATTTTCTTTGTGTTGTTTTTATGTGGCATGATTGTTTTTCTGAATAATCTTTGCTTATACTAGTTACTGTACGAAGAAATCAAGTGAAATGTACACAACAAGTTTATTAAAACAACGGTCAACTGCCACGAACTGGCCATAACGGGGTGCAGTTAGTGTTCCTATCGCATTGTCGTCCATGAGGTAATCTACGTATTCTCCAAATGAACAATTAACATCATTCTTGCTTGAAAGTGTATAAGCATTTCATTTTCATTTTATTTATTTTCCACTTTCTCAGACGACAACAGTATATTGTAAATTAATTTAAAGGTAGTATAATCATACTTTGGTAAGAAACCAAAACGGAAATGTTCACATATTTACGTATAAATTACAGAGTATGAAGATGGTGGTTGCAGAAACATACCGTTAACATTTTTCCGCCCGAAATGGTGTACTTATCCAGAAATTAATAAAACAACGACCGAAAATCTTTTTGATCTTTTAAAAGATCAAAAATAAAAGAGAAAATACTTCAGAAATACTGTACCTGTTTTTCACTGTTTTCTCAAAAAGTGGGCACCGTATGGGACTGAAATTTTTACAGATGACTGTTACTGTATCTGTCTTGATATTTTTGCCCATGAATCTGTATTTCTTTGATAAAAACCAAGGTATGATACTACCTTTAATAATAGACCTTTAATTCAATATTAATCTTTAGCATTCTTGTGTAATTTGCGTGTAATAATGTGGTGTAGGTGTTGTTTGTGTTCATTATTTTTCAGTTTTTTAATTGTTTTTTTTTATGGTCAATTACCTCTTTATTGTCAGACATTATCTAATGTGTATGCCCGCAAGACCACAACAATTTTCATGTTTACTGCATGTATACAAATGATAATAAAATGAATTGAATGGAATCGAATTGAATTTTCTTTTCCTTAATAATTAAAGGGCGTGACGTGGCCCATAAGGGAATCTTTAAATCGGTGCAGTTTTATTGTCCTCTCGGGCATTTGAGCCCGGCGACTCCCAGCTTGAAGATCACAGGATGAGCAGGATAAGACCGCCCGTAAATCTCCGAGATGATTTCATTAAGGTCATAGCCCCTTCCCCCAACTGAACAGAAATGAAAGGCATCTTGAACCATTAACGAACCGTACTCTTTAATAACTGGAAGCGTGATGAATGCATGCGATGGCAGTGGTTATGGAGTGTACCACTAATGGGAAAAAAGACGAGAAACAAAATCACTACTGACGCGGAAACCTGTTGGAGGTTTAAAGGTATAGTATCATACTTTGGTAAGAAACCAAAACAGACGTGTTCACATATTTACGTATAACTTACAGGGTATGAAGGTGGTGGAGGTAGAAACATACCGTTAAAAAAATTCCGCCTGAAATGGTGTATTCATCCAGAAATTAGTATAACAACGACCGAGAATCTTTTTGATCTTTTAAAAGATCACAAATGAAAGAGAAAAGACTTAAGAAAAACTGTGGCTGTTTTTCACCGTTTTCTCAAAAAGTGGGCACCGTATGGGACTGAAATTTTCGCAGATGACTGTTATTGTATCTGTCTTGATATTTCTGCTCATGAATCTGTATTTCTTTGACATAGCCAAAGTATGATATTACCTTTAATATACAAGTCGATGCTGAGACTGTTTACTGCTCGCCTTGAAATAACAAGTCAGTTCCGTAGACAGCGAAGATTGAATTCTCGTTCATCCGGAGACCCGATCGAGTTGAGCATCAAGAAAGACTTTATTTATGGGCCTTTTAAGACTTTATATGATGACTTGCCTTGAGTGCATTTAACGACCTAGGCTGTCGCTTTACATCTAAAGATCGACCAAGCACAATATCTGTTGAATTAAAGGTTTCTATTTATATAAATCTCTGTTTAAGCCAGTGGGAAAACGTGATTACAAAATGAGACGGTTGCAGGAGATGCTGCAGTTGCACTCATCGGTTGGAATTCTAGCTTATAGCATTCGTAAAATAAATATCTCCAAATGTTATGGTGGTTTTTGTTTTTGCTCTAAATCGCCTTTGCCCAACCTTTGCTTTTCGGTGTCAATGACTTTTTGACTCGTTTTTTACTCCTGTCGTCTCGGCGTGCTGCAATACCGTTTCGTACGTACATTGCCTTTAGACATCAGAACGCCAATAAACGAAATGGATATCATGAGTACCTCTGATCAAGCATTTCTAACATGGCGACTCGTGATATTAGCGAGCTTGTCTTTGGTGATTATCATCAGCAACGTCTTCTGTGTGGTTGTCGTACGGCGAGGTAAAGACATTAAGAAAATGACTCGGATCTTCATGATGTCCATGTCCATTGCCGACTTGGGCATGGGCGTACTGACACTCCCTCTGCAGTTTCTGTCTCTGATCGTCAACATGGAGCCATCGGTCACTGAGACGCTCTGTGTGGTGCACATCACCATGCACACATTGCTGTCGGGGACGTCACTCCTCTGTGTCCTTCTGATGACGCTAGAGCGTTACCTGGCCGTAGAATTTCCTCTACGACACCGGTCTCTGGTCACGACACGACGGGCCTACATCGCCGTAGCCTGCGCCTGGCTCGTATGCTGTGCCAACGCCACCGTTGCGGGATCGCTAGCAGCAACGACGGACAACTTCCACGACGAATGTGGAACATGTCTGTCCGTCAGCACCCACTTCAATCACCACTTCGAGTGGTTCCAGATCGGTGCCAATGTCGTCGTACCGCTAGTTTTCATCATCACAATCTACGCTCGGATTCTGATTCTGGTCAGGCGTCATGTTGTCCGCCGTGAGGTGACACTGAACAGCCTGGCTCCGGGAGCGGGGAATGACCGCCGGCCTCCGCCGACTGCCCAGCCGTTCTTCCGAAGCAAATCCTTCGCTATGCGCAAGAAGTCTCTGTGTACGTTCCTCATGGTGGTTTCAACCTATTTGCTGACTTGTATCCCGTCTGCAACCATCATGATTCTTGCCATCTCAGGATACCATATATCTGCCTATGCCATCGAGGCTGCTAGGTACACTGTCTATTGCTACAGCTGGCTAAATGTGCTGGTTTACTGCCTCAGAAATGCCACCTTTATAGAAGCGGCAAAATCATTCCTCAGATGCCGATGCCTATAAATTCTCCTTACAATTCAAGGCGTATTCGATATTGATGTTCCTGTGACGTCATTATGACGTCAATGGATAAGGTTTATTAAAATGTTCTGCCTATTTGGGTTTTTATTTTAGGGGGAACTGTTGCTCAAACGATCTGCCGGAGAAGCATCGCCAGCGCCGTTCTTTTAATTCAGGCATTTATTCAAATTCGTGTGCAGTTTAGTGTTAGTTCAAAACTTAAAGAGGCTGTCTGTCTGAAATGTAATATTATACTTTGGTTTTTGTCAAAGAAATACAGATTCATGGGCAACAATATCAAGACAGATACAGTAGCCTAACAGTCATTTTTGGAATGTGCAGTCCCATACGGTGCCACTTCTTGAGGAAACGGTGAAAACGCCCACAGTATTATTGAAGAAAAACTGTTCACCGTTATAAAATTGTTTTTGGTCATTGATTTTACTCTTTTCTGGATAAATGCAGCATTTCAGGCAGAAATCACCATTACCATCTTTATATACCATTTACCATCCCTATATATAAATTATAGCTAGTCTGTGAAGATTTCTGTTTCGGTATGCTACCAAAGTACATGTATATTAGTACCAGTTTAAATATTAAGTGTTTGAAGTACATGTAATTTGTGTTTTAGTCGAGATTCTTAAATCGTATAAGAGTAGAGGTAGGTGGCTTGACATATTTATGATTCACTATAATAGTTAGAGTATAAAAGTATAGAGAATAATTATGTACCGCCCGTAAGTTAAAAAAAAAATGAAATATTTAATTAAAATGTTACAATGTAAGACATTCATTACAATGAATAGCTTCCAATTTACATGTAACGCCTTGACGGGAATACACCACAAATCAGTCGAGAATTCATAAAAGTTAATTCAAATGAATAAATGAATAAATATGGCTGATATAGTTCAAATCTGAATAACAGTCAAAACAAAGTCCGTCCATATGAAAGTGTTCGTACCCTCAAAAATCTTCCACAGACTCTAAACTTATTGTTTTATAAACTAAATTGTCGCCCAAAATAGGCACGATGCATCCGTAACGGCCTCCTAATTAATTCTATATAACGTTTGGCCTCCCTGTGTTTAATTGTTAAATGAAATGTTATTGTCTACAAACGGTAAATGATCGCCCTGTATACCCCCCCCCCCCCCCCCCCCGTTGATCTACTACGGTACGCTCATGCCCTGTATTGTTAGGAACAGTGTCCTCTGTGGTTCACTGGAGCTAATAATATTATAATACTGTAATTCGTCCGTTGTTCCACGCTCCATGCATGGTTTCTTACCAGATACATTTTCAAACATTTCACATTCTTCAAGGCCCGCCAGAACATGTACAAGGTGCTTATAACAAGCGCTTATTGGTAGAAGAATAAGCTGCCATCGTTGCCATCAAAACCTCACGTCCGGTCATAATTACTGAGAACTACAGTGACATGACTACAGTGACATGGCTACAGTGACATGTCTACAGTGACATGTCGATGGGGAGCTGTCATTGTGGGGGAAGCTATAGGGACATCGGCAAAGACGATCTCTATCTGTGTCGTGTCATGAAAGAAACAAAATCAAGTCAAAAACTCATCACTGAGGTACATGTAAATGAGAACCACTGCTTAATCTGGATATAATTAATCATTAAAAGGTGGTATAATTTACACTTACACTCTTCAACTGTGTGACAGTATATTGCTAAAACTATCAGTTACCTGCCACTTAAAGTTCAGCTGGTTGTTGTTTTTTAAATAACCGAACTTTTGAAAAGGGTTACTTTTATGATATTGATAAGAATCTTGGTCTTGGTCAGTGGGAAGGAATAGTAGCCACAACAGCTTGTCTGTATCGTATGGATGATAGAGACAGAACAAAGTACAAACGGGTCTCAACCCTGACGTGAATGAGAACCACTTGTTTAATTAATCATTAAAAGCTGTTATCTATTCGGCACAATTCTAAGGAATCATTTAGACATGGCGGTCAATGGTGGATGACCCCAAAATATGATGTTACACTTCTGTTGGAGTGGTCAGATCCGCTTTAAAACTCAAACCAAAAATCATTGAAAAGTGAACAAAGGAAAATTCACTGGAACGGGAATGGATCCACCGACCTCCAGGGGATCACTCAAAGAGAATACGGCTTGAAATTAACCAGTCAGTTCCCCTGTGGTTATTTTGATGGTTATATTTATTAAAATGCCGTACTCGTTATTAGGGATATTGCCGACACATAGGGCTGGATAGCCGGCACGTTATTACAGAAGTCGCTGGTTCAAATACATGTAGGCCTGTACTTAGAATTAAAAACCAGTCTGATACCCTGTGGTCATTTTGATGATTATATGGATTAAAAGCTGTATCCTCTTTGAGTGATCCATCATATACCATTTCTCAGGTTGCAGCATTGCTAATGCTGCCCGTACATGTCTCTTAAAAATCCTTGGGATATAGCAGTATGTGCAAGCAAGTGGTTTCACGCCTTCTGACTGGCAAGCAAGCAAAGATAATTGACTGTTCTTGGGGACGTTGTACGAACATAGGGCTGCAATTGGTAAAAAGTGCCGCTGCGCCGGTACGGTATTCCAGAGGTCGCTGGTTCGAATCCCGTTCCAGTAAATTTCCCTTTGTTCACATTTTAATGACTTAAAATTAGCCAGTCGATTTCCCTTCTGGTTATTTGATGATCAAACCGAAAGTGGTGGATTACCACAAATTACGCCAAAGACAACGATCTCATCCATTTTGTACACACCGTTCCCGGGGATATGGGGTACGTCCCCTCGTGTGTACATGTACATTGTGGATGGGGACGTGATGGGTACCAGACGGGCTATTAAATGAGAGCATAATACTGTTTTGGATTAGGGTTGGCTCAACTCAATCACTTAAATTTGGATTATCTCTTGCGAAGCCGCAAATAATGTAAAGCCCCTTCACCACCGGCGTTTGGTCAGTGCTGTAGCCTGCATTTATAAAAATGCACCTGGATCCATGCCCGCTACCTCTAAGAGATCTTCTGCCCACACCTGCTGTAAATCCCAACAACCAACGCCACATACTTCGTTCCTGCATCGCTGTGCATCCCTACTCCCTACAGTATCCTCTTCCTCCTGGCATTAGAAGAGCACAGACCTTGCTGGACTATGACAGGAGCTTCATACCAGTAGCTGTTACTACCTGGAATAGGCTTCCCCATGATATCATCGGACAGCCTTCAGAGAAGGGGGCTCAGCAATTCAAGGAGGCAGCAAATAATTTTTGTTAGGCCAATCCTAGTCCGCGGCCTCATGTATTGTAGCAGAGTTTTTAGCCCAAGCTCATTTGTTAGGCTTTTTTTAAGTCTGATTTTTGTTGCTACCACTGATCTGTTGTATTTATGAGAGTTTTTTGATACCCCACTGGCGTTTTTGTCATATGTGACAGTATCCAGTGGGTCGGGGTTATATATAAAAAAAAAATTAAAAAACATGTCTGAGCGTAGCCTACCGTAAATTGCTGCCACCGGGGATCTGAGCCATTAAGCTGTTCCGAGATTAAAATATTTGAACTTTTGAGAAGTTTCTGGCAAAGTGAGCTTTTGAAAAGTGGTACTTTTATGATATTGATAAGAAACCTTGTATGGTCTTTGTCATAATGGTGGGAAGGAATAGCAACTACAACAGCTTGTCTATATCGTATGGATGATAGAGACAGAACAAAGTACAAACTGATCAATACCAACAACAACAGATAACTTTGTTCCGTCGGAATGATAATGACACGTCGTATCCTTGTTAACAAACAATTCACACATTTTCTTTTCTCATGGAAATCGGATAACGAAGCGAGTATTTGTCGTCGTCAGCAATGCCATTATCAGGGCAGAAATAGCATATAAAAGTGGCCGCAAAATTAACCAAATCACCAGACTCAGAATTAGTCATCCTAATACAGAAGCTGCCGGGGAGGTAAGTTTTTTTTCGTACAGCATTTCACGATTGCCATTTCATTCGATATAATATAACAATAGTTTATCTAGCTAAGTCGACTTCTGTTTAGTTGTAATAGTCGTTTTGTCTCAACCTCAACATGATGACATGAGTGAAAACGAAAAGTCGGCATATCCTGGTATAATTTCGTTACAGTTTTCACGAAGGGACGATTTTGGCTTCTCTTCTTTTTTCGAAAATCGATTGAGGATATTGGAAAGGACATCTAGGCGAAATTGTTTTGTCAAAATCATATGAAATCAACGAGGTCATGAAAATCAAGGGGTGAATATCTTTGAACATTAATTACTCCGCAATCAGAAGGTTTATATAGGGTGTCCCAGAAAAAATCGCAACACTGTGTCGGGACCCATTATGTTAAATTAAACTGTTTATCACTTCCAGATTCAGATGTGTGATAGAGCCATGTCTTTGCTATATCACCATATAAAATTTAAGCATATTGGGTTCTGAAATTGGCGAAAATATGACCAATTGAAAGAGTACTCCTTAAAAACCAATTTGCAAGGATAGCACGCATAGTGGTCAATACACACATAATGTGTATGAAAGAAAGATGAAAATCGGGTTTTGAGGTTGGGAAGTTGAACACAGTCTTAGTTTTTTCCCTCAATTCCAGTCAAATTTTGCTCAAATTCTACATGGTGATAGCCAAGACACTGCTATATCACATATCTGAATGTTGAAGTGACAAACAGTTTAATGTTGATATAATAGTTCTGACACAAAGTGTTGCGTTTTGGGGGACACCCTGTATAATAAGTACATTGTGTAAGAGAAAGTCTTCAACTTGAAACTGGTATAAACAATAATGAACATCCTCTAAAAGTGGGCGAAATCTTAAATGCAACTTAAAGGTACAATACATGATTGGTAATGGTCACAGGACTGCACTCATACTTTGTCTGATCAAACATGTACATGAAATAATAAACCTGTGAAAATTTGAGCTCAATCGGACATATCTGAGTCACGAGAAAATAGCGAAAGCCCGACTCGATTTTTCTTATAAACCATGATTTAGTGTCTTTGGAAAAGACACTAAATCTTGATTTCCTTGAAAAACCCAGCATCTGATGAACCAAGATTTCCCATGGTGACTGTTTGCACTGTTTACAAACTGTTGAGTCCATTTTCTGTCTCAAACTCAATAATTATTTTTTTGAGTCTTTGCAAATCCTATATGCTTTCAAAAAGCAACACAGTTCAACTGAGCCTATTTTCTCAAAACTATGTTTCAACGCTCTTTGGGCAAATCCGTCCCTTCGTGAAAACGGTGACGAAGTACGAAATTACCTTTAATTGTTTGCTCTCTTCCATTAGAGTTCATAACAATTGAAGTGAAGTAATACAGATCTACGAAGGTACAACCCTGCGGACTACCATGAAGCTTTTACTGTTAGTCTTGTGTGCATCCGTGGTATACGGTCTTGCGCCAATACAGAGAGCGAAAGTTGGACGTACCGTACCCGACAACTGGATTATCAAGATCAAGGTAAGCTCATACACCCGAATGTATTCATGACCACCACCATGACAATAGAGGGCAGCAGATATGACTGCACATCGTCATCGACGGAGGCGGGATTGCGTTAGAATGTGGTTTATTGTGAAAAGGGGGAATTAAATTTAATACATGCACATTATGCACTCTCTTCATGCTTTAGAGCTTTAGAGCAGATAGACGTTAATAGTACATAGCTGACCCGTAAGCATTATTGTTTAGAAAGCTTGGGTCTGAAGCAGTCATTTACATCAAGTTCAATATACACAACAATATATGTGAATATTAACCTCTAAAACGCATTTGGGAAGTATTTATTTAGCAAATCGCACGATCTGATTTAATATGCAGAATTTTTTTTTTTATTTTTTTTTTTACTTTACAAACATGGTACACCACGTACACGACGTCGCAACTTTGAACAACATAGAGACAGAAACACTATTAGGGCCTATAGCCTCAGATTTTACGTTTTGTTGCCTATTATATCAAAATGATTCTTTTGATTTGGTTTTGTGTTGAGGGTATTGATTTTTTTTTTAAACCATGGTATATTTTATAAGGGCTCATTAAAATTCTAGTATTTCAACATTAAACTTTCAGCGCAGATGAAATGACGTTCATAGCTTACATTAATAAAATCTGCTGAGATTTGGACTGAAGTTTACACTTCATAACGTGATGAACTGTAATGTAATGAAATTTAATGGGCCATACCACATCATTCGACCGAGGATCCAGCTTTGGAAAAGAAAACCATCATGTTAAGTATAGGTCCATGAAAGTGATGAAACAATTGCTTTTTATTGCTTCTCAACATTTCTTCAGCGAACAAAATGATGAATTGACTTGAATCATCTATTAACTTGCAGGATAAGGCCGATCTAGATCGAATCAAAGCAGAAATATTGGGCCTATTCAACCAAAGGAGTATTCCTAACCCTCGAGTGACCACCGTGAACGTCATTTTCCCTGCCCTGATACTCAAAGTCCCAGCACATCTCCTAGAAAGTGTAAGTTTTCATGCCAAAAATGATCTAAGTGAATAAACAGTTTTCAGTGGATTTCGTCGATAATTTTTGCGCTTTGCACCATGTTCAATAATTGGCAACTGTTATAATGGGAGGCTTTTGAGAGTCGGTCTTGAGTCAACAGCGCATGCGCAAACCATGCTTGCGCAATTATGAGCATGCGCGCGTTGTATTGCGCGTGCGTGCGCGTGCGTGCGCGTGCGCTGTCGACTTGAAGACCGGTTCTCCAAAGCATAGATATATATAAAAACTAGATGACGCACCCGTGCACAAACTAATAGGAGCTATATCCGTCATGCAGGACGCGGTCATTTCATGTAGGACAAGCGCTTATTTAGAACGATCGCGCAAACTGCGCAGTACGCGGTTCCGGCCGTTACGCGTTACGCGTTACGCAGTTATGCACCAGAAACAATTATGGAACCATAGATATTATAAAAAAAGACTAGATGACGCACCCGTGTACTAACGAATGGGGGTTGCACTACGCTCACGCGCTAATAACAAGCCGCGCCGTTACGCGTTACGCGGTACGCGATGCACCAAGAAACATGATGGAACGCCGTAGCTATATTCGGTGGCTTAGATTGTTTGTCGGTAATTCAATCATTTAATTTGCCAATTTCATCATTTTATTTGCAGTTTTGTCATTCCGGTCGGCAAATCCATCATACAGTTTAACATCCTGTCATTCTGTTCGAAAGTTCCATCATTCAATTTGGCAAAATGAGTGATGGAATTATCGAAGCAAACAATCTAAAAAGATAGCTACGGCATTCCATAAAAACGGATTCGAACTAGTCCTATCGTAAATGGCGCCTAAAGACGCGGCCAAGAGCAGCCAATGCGACATCTAGTTTTTTTTATATATCTATGCTCCAAAGTCTCCCATTATTTCTGATGCTTCCATTTCTGAAATATTATGAAAATATGAAGCTGTCACAGATATATATAGCGATAATAGTTTTTGTGAACGTCAGTTGTATAGGGCCAGGAACGTTTATTTATCAGCGGTTTTGTATGACATTTGGTGTTTTATAAGGATTTTTTTTTTATGATAACACGAATGTCTCTTTTTATCAATTTATTAGGTTCGCTCGATAGAAGGCATAGAATCGATACATGATGACGTGATTGGCACAACGTGTGGCGCACAACAAAATGCTCCCTGGGGCCTAGATCGTATCGATAATAGAAATGGAGGACTAGATGGATTTTACGACTACAATGACAACAGTACGTTTACATAATTATACACGGGTTTACACTTCGAAAAGTGCGCATGCGTGAAAGTGCCTCGTTTTGAAGTTGTGATCAAAAGCTAAGATGGCCGCCGAAGTGTAAACCCGTGTTATACACTTCAAAACGAGGCACTTCCACGCATGCAAACTTTTCGAAGTGTAAACCCGTCCAATGTCGAAGACAATACACGGGTTTACACTTCGGCGGTTTTGATCGCGACTTCAAAACGAGGCACTATCACGCATGCGCTTTTTTCGAAGTGTAAACCCGTGTATTGTAATATACGGGCGTTTCCAAATCATAGTAGTGCGCCACCAAGAGTTTGTAAAGCGTCGGCCAATCACAATGCGCGGAATCTGTCCAATCTTTCCAGACGCGCATACACGGGTTTACACTTCGAAAAGTGCGCATGCGTGAAAGTGCCTCGTTTTGAAGTTGCGATCAAAAGCTAAGATGGCCGCCGAAGTGTAAACCCGTGTATCAATACACGGGTTTACACCATGCGCACTTTTCTTAGTGTAAGCCCGTCCATTGTCGAAGACAATACACGGGTTTACACTTCGGCGGTTTTGATCACGACTTCAAAACGAGGCACTATCACGCATGCGCACTTTTCGAAGTGTAAGCCCGTGTATTTTGATTGGATAACGTATCGCAAACTCTTGGTGGCGCACCAATTGGAATCACCGGTATTGGTTAATTGAATCTTTGTTATGAACCTCTTTATGTTAACGGGTCCAAAGGGAACAAGAAGACACCGTATTTCGTCCTCAAACTCAATTATGAAGGACAATAATTTAGACATAAGTTCCAACTGTGCAGATGGGGGAACTATTAGTTCACATCATGACAGGATTCAGGCTCGAGAGTGTCATAAATGACAGACTTGACCCAAGTCGGATTTTACTGCTTGTTATCAGTATGTCTCGTAATTGTGCGCCCTCACTTGACTGTAATCAGCTCTGTTATGAAAGGTTTGTGATGTACCATAAGTCTATGGAAACGGCTATACACCGATCCGACGGCGCGACCATGGAGGTAGGAAACACAAACACCCAACATTACTGCAGTGTCCCAGCCCGCCTTTTGTCCGGTAACAAAATAATGTAGGTCCGCCGCACTCTATAATTGCAGGGTGTACGTCCCACGATTAGGGGACGTGCTTACACTCTGCAGTACATCGAGTGCGGCGGATGTAAATTCTTTTGTTGCCGGACAAAATACGGGCGGGACACACCAGCAATGGAGGGTTTTTCCTACCTTCATGGTCGCGCCGTCGGATCGGTGTATAGTGGCTGCCATATGTGCGAGTATAATTTTCGGTCGCAGCCAGAGATTTGAGACAGGACCAAACAAAATAGACGGGATGACACCATAGTTATCAAGTGTCAAATCCTAATTGTGTCATCTTAACGGCTCTTAAAAGAAAGAGATTTGCGATTGTATCGCAGTTGACATTAAAACAATATTGTGACCTGATCCGAGGGCGATATTCGGAATGTGCAGTCCAAAGATTATATAGCGCTACGCGCAAGATGGATAACTGACCATAGTGCGCGTGAGTAATCTATATGGATGTCGCCATTCTCCATTCAAATTATACACGATCCGCCATTTTGGTGTGCAACTGGTGAGAAGTTTGTACACGGGACGTATGGGAGCTGGGAGATTTATCAAAGAAAAGGGGAGTGTTAGGTACGATTTTGGCCCGGATTCGATTAAAACCTATTGTTTATTGTACATGTTTATTTTGTGGTTTTCTGGACCTACTTTTGCAAGTTTTGCAAGTCGCTGATATCATGCTATGGAAACTCCGTACGTGGAGCGCCCGCCCAACACCAGAATGGCGCCCATGGGCCCCCATGGCGATTACACGTTTCAGGGAGAGTTCCCCATCTTTGCGCGTAGCGCTAGTAAACTTAGGTGCAGTCTATACATGATATTATGTATTCATGATCATCCATTGTTACTCTAACGCATGTACTACTAGGGCAAGGAGCAGGTGTCTGTGTCTATGTTGTGGATACTGGAGTGCGGACTTCTCACAGTGCCTTCGGTGGACGAGCCTCTTCCATTGACGGCAGACAGGATGACAATGGGCATGGAACTCACTGCGCAGGCACAGCAGCTGGAGACACCTATGGTATAGCACGAGGTGCAGACATTTACAGTGTCAAGATCTGCACATGGGACGGCAAATGCTCTACAGGTGACCTCGTGACAGGTAATTGATTTCAGCAATCCTCGTCGTGTGATCCGACGCGACCCGTCAGTAGCATAACTTTAGTGCTATAGGAGTCCACTGGGCCGGCGCCAGTTGGTGCCAGTTCGCGCCAATGCAATTTGCTGTGGGGCTAGTGTCGCCAATAAGGTACCTAGTGGCGTGCAGTGGCTCAAACTGCCTCCCAACTGGCTCGTGGTGGCCCGTAACGGCTCCAAAAATTGAATTTCGCGGCAAGAAAATTTCAAAAATGTTTGAAATTTTCGTCGCACCACTTGCATCGAGCAATCCACCAAGTGTCCACCAAGTGTCACCAAATGGCGTAAACAATCCGCCTATTGGAATCCACTGGAATGTAATGGCGCGCGCCAAGTTGCGCCACTACACACCAATCACATCATCTTTGGCGCGAACTGGCACCAACTGGCGCCGGCCCAGTGGACTCCTAGCAATGTCATAGACTTGTAAAAACCAATCCGCGTGTACACGTACATACAAACCAAAAGGTGCAGCAGAAGATTAGTAAATAACTTCCCATTATGCTCCCGTGAAAAACGGTACTAAATAAAAAAAATATATATTTACAATTTCTCACATTCGAAAATGGCAATCAAGCCATAAAGCATAATAAAGCTGAAAACTTCAATTTTAATTTTCTTTTTAATTTCATTTTATAGGTTGACTTTAAAGGCATTGCATACGTTTGGTAATGACTCTGAAAATTTATGGCAATAAAAACTTACTTGGTGAGAAGTACAGCTGCTTTGGATAGTATAATGCATATTGAGAAACGTTCAATTCGAAGTACCGCGGTTATGGAAAAATATGTCACTTTTTATCTCCAAAAATTATGAATCTGAGAAGCGTTATGGCCGTAACGCTTCTCAGCTATTGACTAACTGTTCTCTGGCGTGAAATAACCGCTCTAGTTTGTCGCCAAAATCTCAAAAACGCTACCACATTTTAAATTGAAACTTTCACAGGTTAGTTTTATGGTATATATAAACACTTATATTGGTTTGAAACAAACATTAGGCTCAAATTACCAAACGTATGCAATCCCTTTAAAACTGCCCCAATCGCACGCGCAATATAACGCGCGCATGCTCACAATTGCGCAAGCATGGTTTGCGCGTGCGCTGTTGACTCAAGACCGACTCTCCAAAAGTCTCCCATTGACTATAATAATATTGTCCGATTAAAAAATTTACCCCTCCACTACATGGCAAAAGTAGAGCCCCTTTAGGGCGTATATTAATTTCATCCAAACAGCTCAAAGGTGAAAGCATGATGCTTTTCGGCAAAAGAAAGTATATAAAAGTGTGTGTAGGAGCAATGTGCACTCGAGCATTTTGAGATCCAAAAAATCGAGGCTCAAATTGATCAAATTTGTGCTGTAAATTCTCGAAGAAAATGAATGGAGCCTTTTGAGACGTTGGCGGCAGCAGACTGAAGTCTCTTTTTGCATACACCGATCCGACGGCGCGAACATGGAGCTAAGAACACCCGCCATTACTGGTGTGTCCCCGCCCGTATTTTGTCCGGCAACAAAGGAATTTACGTCCGCCGCACTCTATACTGCAGGGTGTACATCCCCTAATCATGGGACGTACACCCTGCAATTATAGAGTACGGCGAAGTGTAAAATAATTCTTGTGTTGCCGGATAAAATACGGGCGGGGACACTGCAGTAATGGCGGGTGTTTTTAGCTCCATGGTCGCGCCGTCGGATCGGTGTATACTATACATACTAATCTGTATGGTGTATAATACACACTCCCAACCGCAACATGATTAGTTTATAGCATGATGAGCACCACTGATTATGACCTGCCCATGGATTATCAAGGTACTCATTTAGACAGGCATGGTGGCCGTTGTTTGACATGTTGCCAATGTTATGCAAGAGTCCATCATAATTATCCATCAATTATGTTATTCCATCTCTCACGCATGACTAGTCTACAGTTTCCAACCAAACTTTGTCAGAACAGTAGTTGGTACTATTCCGCCGTGACATGTAGAACGGTTGGAAATTTACCTCACCAACATGCTGGTTGAGTTTTTGTGCCTTCTTTTTGTTTTCGTTTAGGTTTAAATAATGTTGCGGCACACGCTCCCAACCACTGTTGGGATACTGTTTTGTCCATGTCGGTGGGATTTCCTGCCAATTTTGTTGTTGACGACGCCGTGCAAAGAATGATCAACGCGGGGTATACAGTTTCCGCGGCAGCTGGTAACGACAATATCGACGCGGCGTTTGCTTCACCTGCTAGGATGGCAGATGTGAGTATTCCTATCAAAATATATCAAATATGCCGCCACTAAGGTGAAGGCACGATTTAAAGGTTTAATGTAATCAAAAAACATATGAAGTTAAATTCATCATGATCTGTATTGTTATAAAACTCAACCTGTCTATCATTGTTTGTGCTAAAAGATATCGTACAAAGAAGAATGAGCGGCCCATAATTTAGCACCCCACTTTTCGCGACTAAAACCCTTACTTACGTCACATGCAGAACGCCACACAGTATACATGTACACTGTACTGTGGTGCAGCCTATACTAGTTCTGTATGTGATGTATGTGATTGTTTTTGTTGCGTGGATCGGTTCCAAGGGGGACTTTTTTTTCGGGGGGGGGGATACATGTACAGATTTTGTAACGTTTTGGTCAAAAGTAAGCATGAAATTTATATACTAATTAATTATGAATTAAGCAATAATTTTAAAGGTCTTTCACATCCCTTTCCCAATTTTGATTACAGTAAACCTTTAAAGGTAGTACCGGTATCATACTTTGGTTTTTGTCAAAGAAGTACATGGGCAAAAAATCAAGGAAGATACAGTCACAGTAATCTGTGAAAATTAGGGCCTGTTTGTTTAATGAACGGGATCCCAAAATTGCAGATCCACGTCCTATGATTGGGTACGCTAAAAGGGATCAGGATCAGCAATATCCGTGATCCTGTGCATTAAACAACAGGCCCTTATTCACGGAGCATCCATCTTGTCACCTTCCTTGTATACCCATTGGAAAAGATAACACAAATTCTATAAAGAAAACGGGTACCAGACTACTTTGAATCCAAGCCTCGGTTTGATTGCACTGCTTCGAATGTAGGATGGATGCACCGTGAAAAGGGTCTATAATACATGATTAGTATTGGTCACAGAACAATTCTCACTCACAGTCACACTATATCTCATCCAGCAGCTTACATGAAGTGATAAACCTATGAGAATTTGAGGCTCAATCAGACATCCGAGTCACGAGAAAATAGCGAAAACCTGACTCCAATTTTTCTTTTAAAATATAAAGAATGGTTTTGATCTTACCCCGAGATCAAAACTGTTTCTGGTCATTGTTTTACTAATTTCTGGATAAATACCCCATTTCTGCTGAAAATATTTTAACGGTAGTCTACCAGCACCATCTTCATACCCTGAAAGTTATACGTAAATCTGTTACCAATTCTATCTGGGTATGTTACCGATCCTGTTCTTACCTTTAAGCGGGGTAGACCCATGTAAATTTCGGCACACATACAAGGGACTGTATAATAGTGTTTAAAAAAAACCTAATAAATTAGTGAGTGGGTTTCTTGAATTTGTTTTCACCAGGTTATCACAGTTGGGAACGTGGATAATAATGATCGACGACATCCTACTTCCAATTTTGGAAACAATTTGGATCTGTTCGCACCAGGCACGTTCATTTTGAGTGCGGGACACAATGGCGACTTTGCAACCGCCACACTGAGTGGGACATCGATGGCTTGTCCACACGTTACTGGTAAGTTGTGCAATTGCTACATGATTGTGGGCTCTAATGGGAGACTTTGAGAACCGGTCTTCAAGTCAACAGCGCACGCGCACGCAGTGAACAGACACGGACATCATTAATGCCTAGTTTTTGTGTAGAATCATCCTTTCTTCGTCAATCTTCTTCTTCTTCTTCTTCTTTTTAAGCTCAAATTAAATTCCACTTCCTCGGCCCCCGTTTTGATCAACCTAAACTGAGATAATAATTATCATTAGACGGCATCCTTTGATGATATCATCGACTTTTCATTCGACTTCTTCTCGTTTTATTGTATGTGTTTTTCAG
>OZ020245.1:11442491-11599991 GCA_963971285.1 Astropecten irregularis | reverse complement strand
AAGTTGAAGAAGATGGCCGTACACACCAAGAGGCAAATGTTGACTACTGTCGTCGTATTATGTGTTTTTCTTCTCATCCTTTACAACTCGGTGGCTTGGTACAGCCACGTCCCGATTAGCACGGAGAACAAAAGGGTCATTGACAGTCAAAATAAAACCGAGGAGAGAGCAATTACGACAAAAATGCCCGAATGCAGGAAGCGAATCGTAATTTACACGGCTAGCTGGCATTCATTCGGTATCTGGCGAGAACATGGAGGTTTGTTGGCGAGCTACGTTCGAGCAAACAAGCTCAAGAATTTCCTCCCAGGATCCAATTTGCCGTTCATTGAGGAGCAATGCCCAGAGCAAAGATGTACCGTTGAGATCATTGCCACCAACCAACTGAAGTGGTTGAACGGCAGTCATGCCGTCATTATGAACGTCCTTCCAGCGAACAATAAGTTACAGCAGCAAAGGGCCATCAGTGAGCTTGGGAACAAGACCAAGTGGTTCTTCTTCTTCGTTGAAGGCGGTGATAGATACCAGTATTGGTCTAAAGAGTTCAAAGACCACACGTTTCAGTATACAATCTCTTACACATCTGACTCAACGGTGTGGTACCCTTATGGCCATTACATCCCAAACGAGCCCACCGATGTGAAACGGCGAAACTGGGCAGCGGAAAAGACCAAATTTGCGGCGTGGATGTCCTCATTTTGTAAGTCCTTTAGCTGGCCGCGCAAGGACTGGGTCAGACAACTTCAGACTTTGATCCCACTTGACATGTACGGAAAATGTGGCAATCTTTCCTGCGGGAAATACGACCCCAAAAAACCTCCATCTCAGAACACCAACTGCATAAAAGTACTGCAAAAGTACAAGTTCTACATCGCAGCGGAAAAAGTCGAATGCGATGAGCTAATCTCCGAAAAGTTTTGGGAGAATTCTCTCTTGTCTGGAGCGGTACCAGTTGTGTACGGAGGCCGCAAGTGGGCATATACACGCGTGGCTCCTCCACACTCCTTCATACACGTTAGTGATTTCAAATCAATTCACGCACTGGCCAATTACCTGAAATACCTGGATGCCAATGACGACAAGTACAACGAATATTTAGCGTGGAGGTACAAAGGACGAGTGGAACGAATGTACCCGCCGTTGAACATAAGCGCCTTCATGTGTCGAATGGTGCCGGTTTTGCAGCGACACGACCTAGCACCATTCAAAACTGTGGGAGATAACAATGTCTTCACAGGCTGTTCACATTCTGCCCTGAAAGGAACTAAATACAACTTCACCCAATGGAAACCACGGAGTAATGATGAATAGTAATCTGGCATTCTATTTCATTCGGATTTGAGGATGTGTGTTTTAATTATGATACCGCTACTAAGTCTTCCCAACTCATTTGTATGGATAGAAGGGTTCCTTAAAGGTAATATCATACTTTAGTTTTTGTCAAAGAAGTACAGATTCATGGTCAAAAATATCAAGGAAGATACAGTGACAGTCATCTGTGAAATTTCAGTCCCACACGGTGCCCACTTTTTGATAAAATCGTGAAAAATTGCCACAGTATTTCTTAAGTCTTTTCTCTTTTATTTGTGTTCAAAAGATCAAAAAGATTTTCGGTCGTTGTTTTACTAATGTCTGGATTAATACACCATTTCAGGCGGAAATATTTATTTCATACCCTGAAAGTTACATGTAAATCTGTGAACATTTCTGTTTTGGTTTCTTACCAAAGTATGATACTACCTTTAAGTTATAATAATGGTGATAGGACAGCATAGCTGCATATACGTTATTTTCTTTCATCCATTAATTCATTTTAGTTTATTCTTAAAGTATCCATCCTCGCAGTTAATAAAAACTGGATTATAATGGATTTACAAACGCAGTAGAAATAGCTTATAAATATATATAAATAGATCGTAACAATGCATGTACATTGTAAAAACAAAAAGAGAGAGACTAGGTAGAACATAAATCTACTTGTAATTGTATTTATAGACATTAAAAATTAACATAGCACGCATCACTAGAATGAGAGCAATTAAGCCACATGCACGTAAGCCAGAACCCATTTGAAATTTAATAGAACAGCACTCGTACTTTTACTGATCAAATATGTACATGACATAATAAAACCTGCGAAAATTTGAGCTCAATCGGACATTCTGAGCCACGAAAAAAATAGCGAAAACCCAACTCAGTTTTTCTTTTAAAACATAAAGAATGGTTTTGATCTATACCCCGTAAAACTGTTTTCGATCTTTCTTTTACTACTTTCCGGATAAATATACCATTTCAGGCAGAAATATTTTAACGGTATTTTTCTACCAGCACCATTTGAATACCCTGAAAATGGTACGTGAATCTTTCTGTGAACATTTTCTGTGTTGGTATGTTAAAGGTACACGCCGGCCTCGTTGTGCTATTTTGGGCGCTTTTTGGCGCCAATGCATGCCTTTACCATGACTGGAAAGGTCTTCCAAAAGTAGAATAGAACATTCCACACAAATAAACGGTAAAATTGAGCCGTTTACGTGATAATTACGAAATGAAAGGAATTCACAGGATTTCCTGAGTCAAAGGTAGTATCAAACTTTGGTTAGCTAGAGACCAAAACAGAAATGTTCATAGATTTACGTATAACTAGTATGAAGTTGGTGGTGGTAGAAACATACCTTAAGAATGTTTCGCCTGAAATGGTGTATTTATCCAGAAATTATGAAAACAACGACCGAATTTTTTAAAAGATCAAAAATAAAAGAGAAAAGACATAAGAAATACTGTGGCTGTTTTCACTGTTTTCTCAAAATGCCGGCACCGTATGGGACTGAAATGTTCACAGATGACTGTTACTGAATCTGTCAAGGTATCGTTGCCCATGAATCTGTATTTCTTTGATAAAAACCAAAGTATGATATTACCTTCAATACCAATCCTGTAATGTACCTTTAATTGGAATTTTGATTAGATGGAAGATATGAATTAGATATGGAAGTGCACTGTCCTGCATACAATTGGTCTTGCACCGAATTCCATTGACTGCATGCTGGCTTGCTTCTTGAATTCCTTGAATTTACCTTCGGGAAAATCGTCTGAATTGAATTGAGTCGTTGTCCAAACTACAAAGGGTCTTCTTAAAAATGAGAGACATAAAGATTCTCTGACTTCTAGAGAGGTTTAATGGCACTGGTCTAAAGCATGACTGTATGATATATAATTTTGAGGCCCATCACGTATTATTCTCATTGCTCTCTTTTGAATTTTTTTCAAGCAAATAACTTTGACGTTAAGTTAGACATACATTCATATAGACCGATCCGACGGCACGATATATACTGTCCGCCATTACTGCAGTGTCCCCGCCTGCCTTTTGTCCGGCAACAAAAATATAAATCTGCAGTATAGAGTGCGGCGGACGTAATTTTTTTTTTTTTGCAGTACAAAAGGGCGGGCGGGGACACTGCAGTAATGGCGGATGTTTCCTACCTCCATGGTCGCGCCGTCGAATCGGTGTATAGGTATACGGTATATTCAGCTATTGGTCTGATATATTTCGAAGTTAAAATCGTTCTTTAATATAGAAAACATTTCTTAATTTGCAGTAACAATTCATTTAGGCAATACAGATGTCGTCAAAAGGATCAGTAAATAATAATAATGTCATGGCGACCGCACAAATTCGTGATAACACTATAGGATTCTCTTAGAATTATCACATACCACATTCACGAATGTCAGTTTCCCTCATGGTTATATTCGATGATTATAATAATTAAAAAGCCGCATCCTCTTTGAGTGATCCCCCATGTAGTCTACTGTTTCTCAGGTTGCAGCATTGCTGCAAGAATGATCTGGTATGTGTGTGGCTTCATGGCTTCTGACTGCCAATCAAACGAAGATTGTAAGGGCACGATGGCTCCGTTGGTAGAGCGCCTGTACGGTATTCAGGAGGTCGCTGGTTCGAATCTCGCTGCAGTCAATTTTTCCTTGTTAACCTTTCAATGACTAAAATTTGTGTCACTTTCCCTTGTGGTTATTTGATTATAATAATAAAAACATGTAAAAATTTTGCTGAAGGTTGCAATGCGCTTCGAAAAGATCTTAGACCTCAGTTGTTCCTTTAATTTATCTTAATTACACGACATATTTCTGAGTTTTGTTCACGAAAACCAGTGTTATTGAATTAATATGTTGTTTTATGTTGAACTTTGAAGCCGGCGCATATTATACACTTCACAACACCATACGTAGGCCTATGCGCTTTTGTACAGAGTAAACTAAGTCTTGATTAAAAAAAACCTCTGACTCTTTACAGAGCACGAAATCAATAATGAATCACTCGCGTGTTACACAAAAATCCATAGGTAAACATTTTGTGCTTAAAGGTTGTATCATACTTTGGTTTTTATCAAAGAAACACAGATTCGTGGGCAATAATATCAAGACTGATACAGTAACAGTCCTCTGTGAAAATTTCAGTCCCATGCGGTGCCCACTTTTTGAGAAAACAGTGAAAAACGGTCACAGTATTTCTTAAGTCTTTTCTCTTTTATTTTTGATCTTTTAAAGATCAAAAAGATTTTTGGTCGTTGTTTTACTAATTTCTGGATCAATACACCATTTCAGGCGGAAAAATTTTAACGGTAGGTTTCTACCACCACCATCTTCATACCCTGTAAGTTATAGGTAAATCTGTGAACATTTCTGTTTTGGTGTCTTACCAAAGTATGATACTTTAATCAATGTTATTTTTAATAAGTGAACATCTGCACATGGCCAACTCTTTGTTTGTAATGATAATGCCAGCTGTTGAAAGCTAATTAAAGTTTCAATTCAGACTCATGTTATTAGACACAATAGGCTTAATAGTATATATTGACGAATACATTTGCAAAAGGGAGAACATCTGCACATGGCCAACTCTTTGTTTGTAATGATAATGCCAGCTGTTGAAAGCATTTTTTCATTTCAGGCTCATGTTATTAGACACAATTGGCTTAATACTATGATATTGACGAATACATTTGCAAAGAGGGAGATTTTATGCTCAGCGAATGCCCCAAAGATAAGGATTGGAGAAACAACATGGTGAAGAACTTATAGTATACTTTCATATAATGGTGGGTAGCCGTGTCAGTCAGATAACATATAAATACAAAAATACAAGTAGCACTATATTGACTAACTAGAGTTTAAAAAGAGCATTAGCTTTCGTAGCAACAACTACTTCATCAGATGCAATGAAGTGGCATCATCAAGGAAGGTATATATATGGGGGCCAAGTCTGTGGTCTAGACAAAAGGTAATGATGAGTCACTGATGATGTAGTGTGAAAAGAAACCAGAGTCCCTGTTTAATCCTCTATTGATACATGTCTAGTCTTCGGATGATCTTTCATGTATACAATGGGACTTGATTATGAGACATGAAACTCTCACGAATAACCCTTACCAAAATAAATCAGACAATTTGAACTTGGAATCTCTCTGTGTTTGTTAATTGGATTACATTTTCCAATAACCTCAATCGTCATATTCCCCTCCCATTGTGTGTGGAGGATTTGACAAACACAAGCCACATAATTATTTCAAGGATTATCTATACATAATTTCCGTCAATATACGTCAATATAGCGTTAACAATGGCCCTTTCCAACAAACAGCGCCCAATTAAAAAAAACTTGCGGGGGGGGGGGGGTTGTATGGACTGTTTGAAAATTATATTGGTGTTTTACGACATTATTTATAAACAAAAATCCGGAGGGTTCCAAAAGTAGGACTAGGCCCTAAGGGACCACCCCCCCCCCCCCCAAAAAAAAAAATGGTGCTTTTAAAGGTAGTATCATACTTTGGTAAGAAAAACCAAAACAGAAATGTTCACAGATTTACGTACAACTTACAGGGTATTAAGATGGTGGTGGTAAAAACATCACTGTTAAATAATTTTTCCGCCTAAAATGCTGTATTTATTCAGAAATTAGTAAAACAACGACCGAAAATCGTTTTGATCTTTCAAAAGATCAAAAATAAATGAGAAAAGACTTTGGAAAAAATTCTCAAAAAGTGGGCACCGTATGGGACTGAAATTTTCACAGATGACTGTTACTGTATCTGTCTTGATACTGTTGCCCATGAATCTGAATTTCTTTGACAAAAACCAAAGTATGATATTACCTTTAAACGGTAAACTCTTCAATAAGCGCCATCCATTGTGGGGATGTTTGGACATTATTACATGATTTAGAAAAACAAAAAATCGTAGGGCTCAGCTCATAGGGTGACATTATTAACATTTCTGTTTTGGTTTCTTACCAAAGTATGATACTACCTTTTAGTAGGCCCCAAGGGATTCTTGTGCCAAAACAATGGTACTGTTATCCTTTCAACTAACATTCAAAATGTCTGTTTTGGAGTTTGTTGGGGCGTTTGTTTGTTTGTTTGTTTGTTTGTCTGTTTGTTTATTTTTCATTGGCATCAGAACTTGGAAGTGTGGGCACAATATTATTTAAGTGCTTGCCCCTGGCACCGTTTTCCTTAGTTACACCTCTGATTGGATGAAACTTGGAGCGTTGACCAATGCATACAACATATTTAATTAATTACGTCATCTGACATCGAAATATATGATAATCATTGAAACATTCTGAAAAGTAAATCTACAACATTTGATCAAGGTTGAATTTATTTGTTTTGTATTGATATAATAATAATTATTATTAAAGTGACCGGTTGGTGGCGAATGCTGCGCATTGAAGGAGCTTTCAATAGAGGGCGCTATAACAACAAAAGACGTGAAGTGACCTTTCAAACGTAAACATGGGTGCAAAATGTTCATGGTCCCAGTATACAAATCACTTAATTGCACTGATTACAGTGACTGTTGCTTCTATAGCTTCGAGATTCTACAGGTTACATGAACCCCAGCATGTGTGGTAAGAATTTGGTGGTAACAATTTTGCATCATTCATTAATAATTGCCTGGCCTAAAAAATAATCGCTACGCACTCGTGACGTGAGCTGCAGCGCAAAACTATTTCATGTACATGTACAGTGTACAATGTATAATGTAGGCCTACATGTGCACAACGTACTAGTACGCAGTGCCATGTCACAGCATACATGTAGTCAGTTACTTAGAGCCAGTTAGTTTCACGCAAAGGATCCGATATTTTGGGATCCTTCTCCTATCATGGAGGAAGGAAGAGATGCAGGGTACGCTAAAATGGGATCCGGATCCGCAGGATTCGTCCGAAACAAGCAGGCCCTTAGTGGAGTGGTAGGCCTATTTATGATGCACATCATCATCATCATGATAATGATAAATAGGTAAGGGGTACGATACCTATTCTCTCGGGTACAATACCTATTCTCTCGGTCGGACATCCTGGCTTTTTTGGTCACTGAACAATGCTTGACAATGTTAATGTAGCTTGATCGAGTGAAAACAAGCACATGTAGCACAATGCACTGGAGTGTACTTCCATTGTACTTACACAATAGGTGACGTGATGCGGACCGACAAAATAAAGGGAATAAAAACAACTTTGGAAAGAATTCCACTGCACCGATGACCATTACGGAAAAGGGGTTATATCCTTGGGTTCCTGAAGTTAAGTCCACTCAGGTTAGGTTTAGTACACTCAGGTTAGCTGGTACCCAGCTTCTACTCACCTAAATTGTAGGTGAGTAGAAGCTGGGTACCATCTAACCTGAGTGTACTAAACTTCAGGAACCCCTCCAAGAGTTAGCTTATTGGATACAAGCCATGATGAACTTCAATCTCAGGTGTACATGGTGTGTATATAAAAAGTGAGTTTTAAAGTGTTTTTGTACCTACAAATTATACACTTCCAATACTGGCAGCCATTTTTCACAAAACCCCCTCTGTTGGTTCTATAGAGCAAATGATGGTCGTCAGTGGAATTCTTTCCACAACTTTTTGTAAAGTGGCTTGCCTTTAGATGTTAAATATGTTTTACCCCAAGGTTAAATTTGTGGAAAGAGGACAGGGCTTTGGCGTTATTTCCTTAGTGTGGATGCTCAGTAGCAAGCGCGTTGTCCTGGATGCAACAACGGTGTTTTGCACATCGTCGTGTATCACACATGTATGCAAAGCACATAAAACATGTACAAAATCACTATGCTGCATTGTAGCTGTATGCGCTGCCAATCTGAACTAATTCGTGCGGTGGTACGCGCCACGTGAGACCATCACGTCCGCGTCGTGGTGGCGCGTTGTGAAATCTTAAACTCTCTATTATGGGACACAGGTAAAAACGGTAACAAAGATGCGACTTTTCACAGACACACTGAACGGCGGCAGACGAGCTTAGTCTAGTTTCTGCTCTCATTGTGTGGACTTTTGATACATTGGTTATAGGTACCAGACTAAACTAGACTAGCCTGCCAGACCAGACAAAAATGCACTTAAAATTCTTCTATCTGGGGTTTTAAGGTCTCAGGAACATTTGCTGAATGTCAAAAATATCATTTTGGAACAGTAGAAGCTATTAAAGTTGTTTTTATTCCCTTTTAATAAAGGTACATGTATCGTACTCAAGAGTACACTCTTACCAAAATGTTAATACTACCCAGTACTCAGTAACTGGGGCACTGAACACCCTTTCTAAATTTGCGGGGATCGTCAGTCAGCTAATCTACGCCCAAAATTAAAAAAGGGAGTTCAGCGCCCCAGTTACTGGGTCTAGGGTCTAATTATTAATAGGGTCATTCCGTGTCAATTCAACACACTTTGAATCCGACTCGACAGGGATTTTGATGAAATTTGGTATGCTAGTTGGACTCCCTGAGAAACCCCCAGAACCGAAATGTAATTTGGTCCATTACTTTTTGAGATACAGATTAACAAACTTTTGACTAATTAGCACGATCTGTCACATTCAAACAGCCATCTCCAGAAGTGAAGCACCTACAGAGATAAAATTTACATCATTCTGAATTGACACGGAATGACCCCACAGGGATAGGGTACAGGTCAACTCACCTCCTAGCCAACTCGGTCCTTACTGACTCAGTGACTCCTTACCAACTCGCACAGATTTGTCATTGTTGTATGTGGTACAACTGCTTGGGTTTGATATGAATTACTACGTGCGGTATTCTTTACATACTATGTACATTAAAACATCTGCTTGGTGTAGTTCATTGGTTGCTGTGTGCTTGTACATTTGTTGCTATGTCATGTGCTAGTAAACCCCTCAAAAAAAGTTCTTCAGCTCAAGTGTGAGGGATGATGTATTTTTTGTACATACTGTTCTATGAATGGTGAAACTGGTATCATTAGAAAGCTTCATTAAATTCCTCTTTACAATGATGTGCCATAATACATTCAATCAAAAAATGCAAATGAGAAAACACCATGTGCGGCCTTTTACGCATCAGCTCATCAACACCATTCATACTCAGTTCATCCTCAAAACGATTGGGAAATCACTTATGAACAGAACTAATTTTGCAATATTTCATTTTTGACATTGCTGCAAATTTATCAGGGCTGCGCAATCCATAATTGCATTATCATAATAAATGACACATTCATTGTAAAGTAGGTCACAGCACAATACTGACATTTTGTCTGATCCAGCATGTACATGAAATACACCTGTGAAAATTTGAGCTCAATCGGATGTATCTGGGTCACAATCTTGAAAATAGCGACAACCTGACTCATTTGTTCTTTATATAAAACATGGTTTTTACCTTACCCCAGAGATTAAAACTGTTTTTGGTCGTTGTTCTACTAATTTCTGGATAAATACACCATTTCAGCCAGAAATATAATTTTAACGGTATGTTTCTCCTGAAACTTACACGTAAATCTGTGAACATTTCTGTTTGGGCATGTTAACAATCTTGTACTGTACCTTTAAATGGGGATAATTATGTTTTCCAGTGATACTATATTTATGATGCTGGAGCAATAAGAAATTTATTACCAGTACCCCTCAAACTTGAGTCTTTTTTAGGAGTTTAGTAGTATGTTGCCATCTGTGCACCTTTTCTAGTAAAAATATGACATGTCAATAATGTCGATATACAGTATACAGGTATACACATGTACAATGTACTTTACTGATGGCGTGATGAAACTGTGGGTCTTCCCCTTTTGCACAGGTACCCTGAATATTTCTTTTAGTTAACAAGTTTTTGTTGTATGATTTATATGTGACGCATCGTTTTGATTTTGTTTCAATATTCATCACAGCTGGGACGAGACACACTTTGGAAAAATGGGAAGTTTTTACATCAATAGGACTTTCTTCTTTGACGTCCATCCACCTCTTGGAAAGGTGAGAGGCTGTGCTTGTGTGGTGTAAAACTAATTTTCATCTTGCTAGGCAATCTATAGGGTGTAGTGAATTTAAAAAAAGTTTGAATTTGAAGTTCTGAATAGGCTAAAAGGATGTTCTGGCAATATATAAGACATACCAGAGTGAACAAAAAAGTATAAAAAGTTCTTTGCCCAACCTAAAAATGTAATGAAAATTCTGTTAAAAAGTGCTGAGTCATGGTGAGTCAGCATTTTAATGTTTTTTAGGTTTTCAATCAAAGTTTAATTTCTGGTCATGTTTTCTCTGATTTTCCTTTTGGATTTGCAACAAGGTGACTTCGTTGGCCTTTGCTCATAATATTGATTGGCAAACCGTAGAACATTTCTTTGTAACAGCACCTTAATTTGGCAATTTAAGGTTTGGCAGTGCCGATAAATAATAAAGACATTGTTTATCAGTGGAATGGCAAATAATTAACTCACTTATTTAAGGACAAAATTAAGTTATTTATAGAAGTCATAATCTTGTGAAAGTGGAGTTTAGGCATTGAAAGAAAACTATGTGAACAAATACAATATGCTATTAATAAAAGGTGATTATCATACTTTGGTTTTCGTCAAAGAAATACAGATTCATGGGCAAAAATGTCAAGGAAGATACAGTAATTTGTGACATTTCAAGTCCCATATAGTGCCCACGGTACCTTTTGAGAAAACAGTGAAAAAAAATCCCACAGTGGTTTTGAAATCTTTTTATTGTTATTTTGTATCTTTAAAAGATCAAAAAAAACTTTTGTCTTTGGTTTTTCTGGATGAATACAGCATTTCAGGCAGAAACATTTTAACAGTATGCTTCTACCATCACCATCTTTGTACCAAATCTGTGAAGATTTCTGTTTTGAACCAAAGTATGATAGTACCTTTAATGCAACAATCATTCCAGTTATGTAAATTCATTTCTAAGTTGACTTGAACGTTTGGTTGCAATATTGCGAAGGTGAATAATACATCTTCTGTACTGGTTGCAAATTCAGGCCTTTACTTGTATAAAACGGAAAATCAGTAGTTTCTTTTATGTCGCTCATTATTCCTCAGTCCATTTCAATAATGATTGAATTATAAATTATTGAACAGCCTTTTTTACATACCTGCTGTCTGACAGTTTGAATTAAAAGCTAAGCGCATTCTATGAAAACAATTGCAATGAGCAACCATTCTAAGTTACTGTGTTCCACTTCAATAATTTTTACAATCTTTATTTGCATTTTGGCACATCCTCTTCTTTATCCAAACCTAGATGTTAATTGGTCTGTCTGGATCGCTGACTGGTTACGACGGTACGTTCCCCTTTGAGAAGCCGGGCGATAGGTACGAGGACACCAGGTACCTGGGCATGCGAGCTGTGAGTACAAACCAACATTCTGGCCAGTTTGTGGGAAGTGGACAATAATTGAATCAGAATTCTGCCTAAGAGATTAGTGGGAAGTCCAGTTTTGAATATTTCCATGCCGACCTACAACCTTTGTTAACATACATTATTAAGCCATCATGATCTTTACTTCGGAGAGATTTTTTTTAGGCTAAATAGGGTAAATTAGGGTAAATTTAAGGCTATTCTGTTTAAGCATTTATGTTTTTAATATGTGTCATAGATGTTGGAATTAATTTGCACACAGTGTGATAATGTGTTACATATTATGCAAGTACTGGTAATCCAAAAAGCCACAACAAATATTTTTAAAAAAAGGCTTTCAACCAAATGCAAAAAGAAGACATCGTTCCGTGATAATAATAATAATGATAACAAAGCATTTATAATGCGCACAGTATCTGGAAAGTACCATTCAAAGGCGCAGATTATTATTATCCCTGCTACATTAGGCCAAAAAAGAAATAGTTGTGTCGCCCTCAAGTGGAAAAATTACAATTTTGGGTCGGTCGGTCGGTCAATTTTTTTTATTTTTTTTTTTTTGGGGGGCCGACTTTCAAACATTTAAGAATTAATACATGATGTATGGTCACCAGGGCTTATAAATCAACGGTCTTGGGTCGTTTTGAGGAGACACGCTTTTTTACAGCTAAATCTTACATTTTCTGTCAAAAATGGTGAGTTTTTATACTGTAGGACTCGGGAGGAAAAAAAAAATCCCGACCCAAAGTTTTGGCATTTTACGGTCGGTCGCTGAGGGCAACACAACAATTTTTTTTTTTCGGCCTTATTAAACATTCCTGAAACCATCTCAACTCCCTGGGGAGTATACAGCCCTGGCTGCTATATAAGCGCACGAAGGCTAATCAAGCACAAAGCCATCGCAGGTACCCATTTACACCTGGGTGAAGAGGAGCAATATGTGACTAAAAAGCATCTTGCCCAAGTATGTAAGCACCACTAACCCATGGCTGGACTGGAACCCACAATCTGTAGATTGCCAGACCACTAGGCCACGGCACCTCACGTATGATGGCTGAGCACATCTTGGTTTCACCTACTGTATCAGACAGTACAATACAATACTCAGTCAAAACATTCATTACTCCATTTGGGTTTAATTGTTTCTGTCTAGTTCTGTGCTCTACTTGGATCAGCAGTTGTTCCGCTCTCTTTCATGACTGTAGCAGAATTGACAAAGTCAATCCAAGCTGGTCTGCTAGCCGCCATTATCATAACATGCGGTAAGTTGTAAGGAGTGGAACTTGGAGAGAGTTCACCTTGTGACCTAGGGTCAATTTCATAGAGCTGCTTAAGCAAAAAAATGTGCTTATTAGCAAGAAAAGTATTCCTTGATCAAACAGGATTACCAACCAAATTTTCATGTGAGGATGACAGCTTTTGACTTGTATTTGGCCATTGTTTGCAGAGTACAACATTCACAAGGAGTTTTGGCTGGCATACTGGTTTTATTTACCAAGGCTTTTGATGCTTTTAAAAGCAAATTTTGGTGTTCAAGCAGCTCTATGAAATTGGCCCCGGGCTGTGACAGAGGGTTGATTTGAAGTTGTTGGAATGGATGAAATACAAGTCATAACAGTATGCATTCTGTGATGTGTCTCCAGAATTCATCCTGTGTACAACATATCTCTACTACATTCTAAGGAGTAAATGCCTTCAGAAATATTTACCTACCATGTTATCATTGAAAGGTACAGAATGTTTCTAAGAGCCTTGGACATAGATCATTCATAGCTTGTATCACCTTAATCACTACCCAATTCAGTTATTATTTAGTTTAGTGGACAAAATTACCCTGGACTGACCGTAGCCTAATTTCATGGAATCCATTACGGAATATTTGTCTGCTTACGGGCTCTGCTACGCGTGAAATCTATTTCATGGAATCCATAAATGAAGCAAGACTTTTGGTTAATAGCGAAGAATTTCTAGGCTAACCATGACTATATGCAGAAAGTCCTTGCCCATCATTGCAAGAAAGAAAACTATCCCATGAAATATGCTAACCGTAAGCCAAAAATAGTCTGCTATCATAAGCAGAAAATGTTTGCTTACGATAACCAGTTACGGTGCCAGTTGCGTCCCTGTTGATATATGACAGTATTGATGAGAGGTTTGTGGGTTTTCAGTTCAGCTACCATTAGGCCTCAATGACATCAACACTGAACTTTCTCTGGATACCCTTCATACCCATTATAACAAGATCACGTTATATTTATTGCCGATTTAGACGCCATGTTGAGGAAGCCTCAGACCTGAAAGTGTCTTTGTTGGCCCTCTCACCTCTTCCTTATTTCTAATCTATTACGTCCACAGACACCGGCTGCTTGACGTTGTCCCAGTACATCTTACTGGACCCGATTCTACTCTTCTTCATCATGCTGTCTACCTATTGCCTGGTCAAGTTTCGGTCTATGTCGTTACGTAGTTCTTTCACTCAGTCCTGGTGGATATGCATGGGAGCGACTGGTGTCTCATTAGCCTGTGCATTCAGGTACAGTATCACATAGCTGCATTCCGTCAAATCAACAATCTTATATTCATTAAAAAGCCGTATCCTCGTTGAGTGATCCCCGTTCCCAGGTTGCAGCATTGCTGCGTGTATCATTGAAACGATCCTTGGGGTATGGCGGTGTGTGCGTGTGGTTTCATGGCTTCTGACTGCCAAACGAACAAAGATAATTGACTATTGAGGTCCCCACTAACGTAGGGCTGGCTGGCTCAGTTGGTAGAGCGCCTGTACGGTATTCAGGAGGTCGTCGGTTCGAATCCCGCTCCAGTAAATTTTTCTTTGTTCACTTTTCAAATCAAAAATCTTCACGGGAAGCCATGATGGAAATTTCAGCCTTATGGAGTATCTTTGTTTATATAAGTAGCGCTGGTTTCAGGGGAAAGAACTCGAGGTTCTGCTATGACAGTCAACGTGAGACATGGCCTGCCTCGCCTGGCTCCAAGCAGAGATTGCGATTGGTTTTCATAACAATCACTGCTCCATATATAATCCCTGTATAATGGATATTTGCCCAGTTAAGACTTTTTGACAATGTCCTAATAACCAGGGGCCAATTTCACTGAGCTGCTTAAGCACCAAAATTTGCATAAGCACCAAAAACCTTGATATAAAATAAGATGAGTGTGCCAGCCAAATTTCCTTGTAAATGCTACGAATACAAATCAAAAGCTGTAAACATCACTTGAAAATTTGGTTGGCAATCCTGTTTGATCAAGGAAGACTTTTCATGCTTAAGCAAGCGGCTCTATGAAATTGGCCCCTGATAGAATTGTATGCATCCTTTTATACGGTTTGAATTCTCTGTAGACGTACACTGTACAAATAGTAAACTGCTGCAAACTGCTCATCAACTAAGATATTGACCTGAAATATATCAAATGCATAGAGTTGGGAAGGCTTAACATTTCAATCATAGCGGTATCTTTCTCAATGGTGCTCTGTGGCAATTTGCTAAATGCCTTTTCACACGACGCTAAAAAACTCTCAACTATTGAGAAATGTTCTCATGGTTGCAAAATCCTTCAAAACGGTTTTACGTACGCAAAGTGTAACATTTCGCAAGCCTCCCTTGAGACGGAACGCAGTTAAACGATAAACTATGCATTTTATGAATGTAAACGTTGCTAGTACCATCACGGCGCTGAGGTGCGTAATGCACGCGGGAGAGCGCATGGTCTGCAAAGGCCATGTAACACATAGAAAACACATGCAGGCGCATTGCAAAGCACTTTTCAATTTGTAGGTCTGGACCTCGGTCAAAATCTCTCAAGGATTCACCAGGGATGTCGGTCGCTCTCAGGAAATGGTGTCCTTTCACACGATGACACTTTTGTAAGATTTTGCAACCATGAGAGCATTTCTCAATGGTTGACGGAGAGGTTTTTTTTGGCGTCGTTTGAATAGGTTAGTTTCATTTTTAGCTGTTCCGACATTTCTGATGTCGGAACAGGTTTAGTTTTCGTTCTGGTTTTTATTATTATTATACCTTCGCACTTTTTGCTTCCATAGCTTTGTGTGATAAGTTTGTTTATTCCTAATCTTTTATAATCTTTTTCTGGTAAGCTTATATGGGGTATCTTATGAAAGCTTATAAGCTGAAGTTAATCCTAAGACTGAGTTTGTTAAAATTCTTAATTAATTAGTCATGTGACAGTCATTTGAATATTTAATTAGTCAATTTTGTTCGCAGCGTATCTCGAGAACGGCAAATGCTAAGGAAATGATTCTTTTTGCAAAAGCTTAGTTATATCATGTAGTTGTGCATGCTGCCACGAAATGTACTGTGACGTCATTATGATGTCATCAAAAAGCAGATTTTTTGTTCGCAGTTTATCTCGAGAACGACAAAGGCTATGGAAATGATTCTTTTTGCAAAAGCTTTGCTACATCATGTAGATGTGCATGCTACCACGAAATCTACTGTGAAGTTATTGTGACGTCATTATGACGTCATCAAAAAGCTGATTTTTTGTTTGCAGAACGGCAAATGATACGGAAATGATTCATTTTGCAAAAGCTTTGCTACATCAAATAGTTGTGCATGCTGCCACGAAATTTATTGTGACGTCATCATGACGTCACCAAAAAGGCTGATTTTATGTTAGCGGCATAACTCGAGAACGACAAATGCTATGGTAATGATTCTTTTTGTAAAAGCTTTTTGCATCCTGTAGTTGTGCATGCTGTTGCGAAAACGAACATGACGTAATTAATCATGACGTCATCAAAAAGGCTGATTATTTCTTTGAAGCATATCTCGAGAATGGCAAATTGTATGGTAATGATTCTTTTTGCAAAAAACTTTTCAGATTCTCTAGATAGCATGCTGCTTTGAAAATGAGCGTGACGTCATCATGACACAATCGGAGCTTATAAAGCTGATTAAATAAATCGGAACAGCTCCGTGTTCGTTCACGAACACTGAAATGTCTAGTTTTCTTGTATTCCTATAGTGTGAAGTTTGTTGGCTTGTTTGTTATTCTACTGGCTGGACTTTCTACACTCCAGGACCTGTGGCAGCTTCTTGGCGATCTGACGCTCACTAAGGTTTAAACAATTTCCACTCTCATTATCTTTGACCCTGTATTTCCACCTAATGAATAACTATCTCTATGACCATTGGGATGTAGCAGTGTGACTGCCAAACGAACAAAGATAATTGACTATTGGGGTCTCCACCAGTGTTGTATGACTCGAGGCCGGCCTCGGCCTCGAGGCCGGACTCGAGGCCGAAAATTTGCTGCCTCGGCCTCGGCCTCGGCCTCGTGGGTCCATGACTCGGCCTTGGCCTCGGCCTCGGCGAATTTTGAATGATGACTCGGTCCGAGGCCGGGAAAATTTTTATTTCAAATTGGAATGTGTTTCCCAACATTTAAAGGGGGACAATTTAGATTTTTTCATTAAATAAACACGTACAGAAAGAAAGTTAGTGTGTAATTTATCGAATGTAAAGAATTGAGAGCATGGTGCCCTGTGCTAGTGTGGTTATAAACCGTATTGGAAAGTTCGGGTACCGTGTCTAGACTAGCAAACAGTCTCTCGCGGAGTGAAATGATATGCTCGTGTGTGACTCGGCCTTGGCCTCGGCCTCGGACACCCATGACTCGGACTCGGCCTTGGCCTCGGCTACTTATGAGAAACTCGGCCTCGGCCTCGGCCTTGGCCTCGGAGACCCATGACTCGGACTCGGCCTTGGCCTCGGAGGTTGTGGACTCGGATACAACACTGGTCTCCACCAACATAGGGCTGGATGGCTCAGTTGGTAAGAGTGCCGGTACGGCATTTTAGAGGTCGTTGACTATAATCCCGCTCCAGTAAATTTGTCTTTGTTATAAACTTTGCAATATTTTAAAAAGAAAAACTGCTCATTTCTCTTAAAATGACGCATCTCCATTTTTTTTATGTAAAATGTCACTTCTATACACCACAGTAGTTGGGGGTGTTTGGTCTGTGATGTACTTAGGTATTGACTGGGCAGATCCTTCCCATGCAAATTGATCAGACAAAATTGTGGCGAGTTGGAAATTTTCCTAAATTTGTGTTCTGTTTAGTAACTTATAAAGCCATCTTTATATAAAGCACCATGCAAGTTTGTTTATTGAGGAATTCCTTGGGAAGACCTTTTAAAACTGATTATGGCATATTTAGATTACATCCTAAACAAGATTACCACCAACTGAAAGCCTACTTAAAAACAAATTCTGATTTTATATATTCTAAACATTGTTATTCATTTAAACCTGCAGGTGTTGCAAATCCAGTATAGTGTAATAGCGCCCTCATTGACTCACTTTCTCCAGTCACCTAAATATTGCCTTTTTCTTCATGCAGTTGATGATATTTCGTCACCTTCTTGCCAGAGTGGCCTGCCTGATCTTCCTTCCTGTCTTTGTATACTTGGTGATTTTTGCAGCTCATTTACAAGTCTTGAAGAGAAGGTAATTTTTGTTTGGCATTCTTGGAGATAAGTCCACTCTGGTTAGCTGGTACCCAGACCCAACAGATAAAGAGTCGTATAAAGGTGAGTAAGTTTACAAGAGTGGACCAGTCTCCGGAAATGGCTTTTGTTTTATCGCAAAGTTGATCACACATTTTTTTTTTTAAGTTGCCTGTTATGATTCTAGCTTATACTATCTCACAAATGCATCCATGGGCCAATTTCACTAACACCTTGTGATGGAAAATTTATCACTACTTCAATTTTCCATTTAGTGATGGATTTGGGCTTTAGCGATGATTGCAAAGCGTTAGTGAAATAGGCCCCAGGGGACAATTTCATTTCATTTCATTCTGTGTTTCAAGAAAACAGATGCAAGTTATAATTATAAGCAGGGACCAATTTCATGGAGCTGCTTAGCAAAAGAAAATTGCTTTATAGCACAAAAAGTCTTGCTCATTAAAACAAGCCAGCATTAAAATTTCATTTGATATGGTCAGCGTACAAAAGCCAAAGAACAATCGCAAGTGATACACACAGGCTTGGAACTTTTCCTTGGATCAGCTGATTTCCTCTTTTATCACTTCACTCTTATTCCATTGAAAAGTGAAAAACACTGTACAAAATATGGTAAAGATTTGAATTTCCTCTTTTTTTTTAAAGTCCAAGTTGCATGCCTGTACACAACATATGGAAATTTTATTGTTAATCCTGTTTTTATAAAGACAGAAATTTCATGTTTAAAGGTAGTATCATACTTTGGTAAGCAACCAAAACAGAAATGTTCACAGATTTACGTATAACTTTCAGGGTATGAAGATGCTGGTGGTAGAAACATACAGTTACAATTTTTCTGCCTGAAATGACGACCAAAAAAACAACGACCAAAAATCTTTTTGATCTTTTAAAAGATCAAAAATAAAAGAGGAAAAAACTTAAGAAATACTGTGGCCGTTTTTCACTGTTTTCTCAAAAAGTGGTCACCGTATGGGACTGAAATTTTCAGAGATGACTGTTACTGTGTCTGTCTTGAAATTTTTGCCCATGAATCTGTATTTCTTTGATAAAAACCAAAGTATGATACTACCTTTAACAAATTTTTGTGCTAAGCAGAGCCGTGAAATTGGCACCAGGTTGTATCTTCAAGGTACAAGTGTTGGGCACTATTCAGGTCATGTGGTCTCGTGTACTAAAGTTCCTGTACTGATGTGCAAAGGTTGTGGAGAAAATACCAAAAACCAAAACATATGTGTGAATGTTTGGAAAGTGATATCAATGTGATATCGACCTAGTTGAATTGACACAACAAGATTATTGCGTCTCAGCCTTTCTGAAGAACTTTTGATTTTTTACCCTAAAAACCTCAAACCTAAATATTGTATTTCTTTAATGAAACATGTATTCATGTTGTTTGTTGTTTGTTGTTTGATAGTGGAAATGGCGATGCGCATTTTAGCTCCCAATTCCAATCAAGTCTCCTTGGCAACAGTCTGTACAATGCTTCTATGCCAAGAGGTAAGTGTGACCTTTGAACCCTTTATATTCTGAAGTATTCATTTTGTAGTATTTGAAGGTTTCAAGATTATTCAGATGGGTGTAGAAATACAGAAGAAGTTTCAAAAACGTCTACAGTCGATGTCTTTGAAATGCAGCAAGTTTGATTTGAATCTTGATCTGAGGGAATTGGGACTTACTGCTCGAGACCCAGACCCTACAACCTCTCATGTGACTAGGGGCCAATTTCATAAAGCTCTGCGACGCGTCGCAACTCGATTTGCGACGCGTCCTAGCTGCGACGCGTCGCATCTATGTGATGAGTCCATAGAGAAAGGATGCATCTTAACTCTGCGACGCGTCGTAAGTTTTATGAAATCGGCCCTAGATGCAAGGGACTTGGATATTCGGCTTTGGCACTCTGCCTCTCATCAGTTGTAATACATTCTGACATAATATCAATTTTCCATGCCTTTAAATTCAGCCAGTTTCCCTTGTGGTTATTTGATGATAGTATTGACAACAACGCTGCATCCTCTTTGAATGATCCCCCATGTACTGTTTCTCAGGTTGCAGCATTGCTAATGCCACACGTATCTAAAATGATCCTTTGGATATACACGTAGCAGTATATGTGTGTGTGGTTTCATGGCTTCTGACTGCCAAACGAACAAAGATAGTTGACTATTGGGGTCACCACCAACGTAGGGCTGGATGGGTCAGTTGGTAGAGCGCCTGTACAATATTCAGGAGGTCGGCGGTTCGAATCTCGCTCCAGTCAATTTTTCTTTGTTCACTTTTCAATTACTTTAAATTCAGTCAGTATCCCTTGTGGTCATTTGATGATTATAATATTATTTTAGTTTTCATTCAAAGCTAAATCCCCCCCCCCCCCCCCCCGAACTGCAACATATCTATATTTCGAATAAAAATCTCATGAAAAATTGTGAATACAAAAAATAATCATCAAATAACCACAAGGGAATTTGACTGAATTTTTAAGTCATTGAAAGGTGGACAAAGAAAAATTGACTGGAGCAGGTTTCCAACCGGCGACCTCCTGAATACCGTACAGTATGGAGGTCTCCGGTTCAAATACCACTCCAGTAAAATTTACTTTGTTCACCTTTCAAATAAAAAAAAATGATAATAACACCTGTCGGATTTTTGGGGTTTGTGCTTGCAGATGTTGCCTACGGTTCGATCATTACTCTGAGAAACAATCGAGCAGGAGGCGGACTCCTCCACTCCCATGCTCATCTCTACCCAGAAGGGTTTGGACCCAAGCAGCAACAGGTACTTGAAACAACTGAAGACATAACCAGCTCCGGCTGTTAACCTCCATTTTTCTATGGATGAAGACATAGGGCCTTTTCGAAACGGAGGCTTAGGCTCGGGTTCAGGCTCCGGCTCCATTTCATGAATCCATTCTAAAGTAACGGGTATCAAAATAGAGGCTTTTGGCTGCGGTTCGGAAGTAGATTCTCTGGTTTGAAAAGGAAAACAGAGCTTCAGCTCCAATGGAAAATCACAACCTTAATTGTCAGCATATGGATGACAGAGCCGAGCCTGAGCCTGAGCCTGAGCCTAAGCCTCCGTTTCGAAAAGGCCCATAGATTGAAATACGTAATTGACGATTGCTGGGGGCCTGTTTGTTTTGCTGCGGATCTTGGTCACCATATTTGATCTTGATCTTACAAATCCACGTCCCATGCAGGATACGCTAAAATGCGATCCAGAGCAGCTTTTGTGCGTCTGATCACTGTTCGCGTTCCCGAAACAAACAGGCCCTGGGATTCTTAAAGGAATCTTAGAGTCGTGGGGCTTTTAAAGGTATAATCCATGATTGGTAAAGGTCACAGAACAGCACTCACACTATGTCTAATCCAGCATGTACATGAAATAATAAACCTGTGAAAATTTGAGGTCAATCGGACATCTGAGAAAAATAGCGAAAACCCGTCTCAATTGTTCTTATAAAACACAAAAAAGGATTTTTGATCTTGCCAAGATCAAAAATGTTTTTGGTGTTTGGTTTTTACTCTTTCTGGATAAAAACACCGTTTCAGGAAGAAAATATTTTTAACAGTATGTTTCTACCAGCACCATCTTCATACCCTGAAAGTCATATGTAAATCTGTGAGCATTTTTGTTTGGGTATGTATGTTACCAATCCTGTACTGTGCCTTTAATATACGGTAGTGATGGTATTTTAAATGGAAAAAATACACCAATAGATATGTACACATTATTCATCAAAAACAGTGTTTTGACATTTACAAATTGACACTGGTATTAATGGTGCATGTTTGATTATGTCATATCTTAGTGATTTTCAAATCTGGAATGTAGAAATCATTGGAATTATGCCACCCCTGGTGACTGGGCCTAATCTTCACTGTTTTTTTTTGTTCTTGTTGTTCTCTATGTTCTTTCTAATTTTTTCTCACAAGATCACAACCTACTCGTATAAAGATGAAAATAATTTTTGGCTGATCAAGAGAGCTGACGTGGACCTAGACCCAACTCGTCCAGTTCAGTTTGTCACTCACGGCGATTTTGTGCGTCTAGAACACATCCAGTGAGTTGCCTTTTTCCTGTATTTGTTATCCCTTGTTGTGTCAACTCTTGCAAGCCCGTTCCCAACAGGCTTAAGGCTGTAGGCATCATATAGGCCCAGTGGTCTGGGAGCTAGATGAGTTTGATATGTTTTATTGAGAAATGCATTTTGTGCTAAGCAATTTTGTTGTGCTTAACAGTTCCATGAAATTGGTCCCTGCTTATAATCATAACTTGCCTCTGCTTTCTTGAAACATAGAACAACGAGGAATCTGCATAGCCACTCTGAGCCAGCCCCTATGACTAAGGAGCACTCGCAGGTTTCCGGCTATGGCATGGTAGGTTTTCAGTTGATCATCCTCCTCAGGCTTAGGGTCATGGTGTGTGACAACTATTTCCACACTGCTTTCCATGTATGAGCCCAATAAAAAAGGGTTCCCAGCAAAATACTGATGTTTTTGATGCTGTTGCTGTTATAGATCTTTCTTTTGTTTACAAACATTGACATGCTGGTTGGCAATACTTGGCATGGGCAGCTAAGTGTTGCTAATCATTACGTCTTCTCGACAAATGGCATGACCAAATTCAACATTTTTGCAAACTTTCCATAGCTGTACAAAATATGTACCATCATTGCTTGTGTTGTTTAATTCCATTACATTCAGGAATATATTTCAATGTTTATGAAACGTTGTGTACAAATTGGATACATATAATGGTTATTTTGTTTTCCCCTGGCTTTGATGGCTCGCCATAGTTTCCGCCATCTTGGATGGCAAACACTCAAAAAGAAAGTTCTATTAACGAGAGTGTTCTGTTGTTTTCTTCCTCATTATTAAATTGAAGAATGGCACTGGCGACATGAATGACGTTTGGCAGGTGGAGATGGCTAGTCACAATGCAGGATCACGTATCAGGACGGTCTTATCCCAGATCAAGCTGATCCATTACCACACCGGCTGTGTCCTGTATACTACCGGTAAACAGCTCCCTAAATGGTAATTATTATTGCATCTTTCATTATCATGCTGTAATGCTCCGTTATTCCTTGTGGCTTCTGCAGCTTCGAGCACAGTTGAATTGCGATATAACAACACCACTATACCGAACATTGGGCTATACTGAACGTCATCCTTGACTCCCAGTTTTGTGTACAAAACTTAAAATTACAAGATTTTACAGAAACGGGAAATATTTACTGGGTAAATCAAATGCTGCTTGGCAGTTTAGAATTACCAAACAATTATGAAATATTTTCGTACATGTACGTACGTACAGCCCCAAAAGTGTCGAATATGTAACGAAAAAACAATCAAAAGAGGGCGCATTTCATTGTACACGAGGGCGCTTCATAAAAATGGCGGCTGCTTGGTGAAATCCAACTTGGCCCAGGGCCGATTTCACTAACGCTTTTCGATCATTGCAACAGCCCAAATCCATCGCTAAACGGAAAATTGCTACGCAAAGTACCAATCGTTTTTCTGTTTAGCGATGAATTTGGGCTTTAGCGATGCTCGCAAAGCGTTAATGAAATCGGCTCCCGGTCTCCAATCCAAGCTCTCTGTAGTCGTTTATACTCTGCTTCAGTAACCATATAACCATATCCTCCATTGAGCCGTTTGTTTCATGGACCTGTTTTCCTGTTTTCCTTCGTTTTCCTTTTTTGCCGTCATATCATCAGGGGGTTTGAGCAGATGGAAGTCACATGCAATCCAGACACTAGAGACTCCAGCAGTCGCTGGAATGTTGAGGACCACATCAATCCAAGGTGTAAGTTTCTTATTAATATTGTTGAGAGAAATTATAACATTTTCATATAAATTATTAAATGTATTAACAGAAATTATAACTTCTTTTTTTTTAATAATTGACTATTTGGGACACCACCAATGTAGGGCTGGATGGCTCAGTTGGTAGAGCGCTAAGGTATTCAGGAGGTCACCGGTTCAAATCCCGGTCTGGTCAATTTCTTTCTTTGTTCACTTCAATGGCTTTAATTTCAGTCGATTTCCTTGTAGTTATTTGATGAACCATTTTTTTTTAAAGCCCCCCCCCCCCAAAAAAAAAAAATATATAAATTTGATCAATTTATCATTTGATTCCATTTATTTCACTCTTTATTTGGCCAAAAAGTGTTCAGTATGTGTACTGGGGTCGATTTCACCAAACTCTTCGTAACTTATTATCAATCGTAGCTCTTTTGATGCATTGAAGCCCTACGTGGGATAGGCCCCCTACGATGGGTTATCCTTCATAACTCGAGTTACGATCGATCGCAGGGCTTCGTGAAATCGACCCCTGGAGGGATAGAAACTTGGGCATACAATCTTTGAATGGGGGTGATTATCTCATGTGTGGCATGTTTGTGATTCCTTGCAGTGCCCAACATCAGTTTCCAAGTCCTGGCTCCGTCTTTCCTGGAGAAGTTCATAGAGTCTCACATCGTTATGCTGCAGGTGAGTATAGAAACGCCCTGAGAGGTGGAGCGGACGGTCGGACAGATACAAGTCCAAGATCTATGGGATGAGAGGGATTCGTGGGAGGGGTCTAGAGATTGACGGTTGAATTGGTTCAAACCTTTGGGATTGTGGTGCTTGTACTTACATTGATAGTAAGAAAGACAATTTGTCACTAATGGGAGACTTTTGAGAACCGGTCTTCTAGTCAACAGCGCACGCGCACACACAACAGCGCACGCGCACACACAACAGTGCACGCGCAAAACAAAGCGTTCATGCTCACAATAGCGCTCCGCACTTGCGCTAAAAATAGCACCGGACCTCAGACAAACATTGCAACCATGCATGTGGGTGTGCACGTGCCTGTACAGTCGTGTGTGAGTCTGACATCCGGGGATTTTGTGACGTCATTAGTGCGGAGCACTATTGCGTGCGCTGTTGACTTGAAGACCGGTTCTCCAAAGTCTCCCATTGCTTTACATCGCCTTGAAGGAAATATCATTTTAAGGTTAACAAAGAATAATTGTCTTGGAGTGGGATTCGAACCTGTAACCCTTGGAATACCCACCCAGTGCTACACTTGCTATATATCCAGCTCCCTTTTGGTTATTTCATGATTATTTCATTTTTTTTTTTCTCAAAAAGTGGAGCTTAAATTTTGGTTTAATAATGATACACATTCAAAATCACCACAAGCGTTTTTCCACGAAATTGGCCCAATTCATTTCTGCTTGTCCTTTCTCTTCTTGCAGGGTAACAGCGGTCTGAAACCCAAGGCAGGTGAGGTCACATCACAGCCCTGGCAGTGGCCCATTGACTACAGGGTAAGGAACCTGACTATTATCTCCCTGGCTCCATTTCAGTATAATTCTCCTGTTCCTCCAGCTAGATTGTGGTCGCCAGAACGCAAATTCACTTTAATATAAAAATAGGAACCATTTTCTGTTAGTACCCGGGACGAATGAATGCCAATTTTGACAACATTTTAACAGACTGGTTTTGTGATTTCAGAATGAATTTTTTCTCTTCCTCAAAACAACATGAGTGACCATAGTGGACCATAATGGACCATAATTCAGAGACCTTTTACATCATTTTCTGTTTCCTGTTGTTTGGCAGGGACAGTTGTTCTCAGGCGGTCCGGGCTCAGGATACAGTATCTATCTCCTAGGCAACCCCATCATCTTCTTTGGTAATCTAGTCTGTTTGGTGGCCTTCTTAGTCGTGTTTAGCGTCTGGGCTGCCGTGGTTAAAAGAGGGTGTACGTTACCAGCAGCAATACAAGGTGAGAGAAGTCAACATTTGAAGAATCTTAGGAGTTACAAGGTTGCAACTAACTAAACTCTCTGAACTCTCACAAATTGTTTATAACAGACATTTATTTTGGACTTTGCAGAACATAAGACTACAAGATTTTGGTAATAACCATTATTATTGAAAAGTGAACATAAGAAAAGTTGACTTGAGCGGGATCGAATCAGTGATGTCCAGAATATTATACTGGCGTTCCACCAACTGAGCTATCCAGCCCTATATTGGTGGTGGCCCCAATAGTCAATTTCAGGTATTTTTGTTCGTTTGGCAGTCAGAAGATTTGGAATGCGCACATTTCGTACATACACTATATCCCACATACTGCTTTTTAAAAAGCCGCATCCTCTTTGAGTGATCCCCCATGTACTGTTCTCAGGTTGCAGCATTGCTTATGTCATGGGTATCTTGAATGATCCCTGAGAAATAGTGGTGTGTGCGAGTTTCATGGCTTCTGACTGCCAAACGAACAAAGATCATTAACTATAAGTGACACCGCCAACATTGGGCGGGATAGCTCAGTTGGTGAATTCTGGAAATCAAATCGTTCAAATCCCGCTCCAGTCACTTTTTTTGGCTCTCTTTTCAATATGTAACTTAAAATTCAGTCAGTTTCCCTTGTGGTTATTTGATGGACCATTATTATTATTATTTTTTATGTAAATCACATTACCAAATTTTAAGTGCTGCAGTTGACGACTCGCTGCAAAATTTGCTAGCTCAGAATCAAAGAACAACCCATTTTGGACAACGAGGATGTAAAGCAGCTCCCATGAGTCCAATCCCAAATAACTGTCAATATTTTGTGTTCTGCTGATTCTTGTGCTTGCAGAGAGATGTCGGTCAACATTCAGTGTATGTTGGTTTCTCTTTGCCGGCTGGTTGCTTCACTACTTACCATTCTATGCCATGGGCAGAGTGCTTTATTTCCACCATTACTTCCCTGCTATGCTCTACAGTAGTATGCTTACAGGTAATTCCAACTTCAACTGGCTTTTGTCTGTTTGTTGTTATGAAAAAAAAGAGTAATTGTTCGTTTATATAAATGTACCGTTCCCAGGTTGCAGCATTGCTGCTCGTATCGGTGAAATGATCCCTGGGATATGGCGGTGTGTGCGTGGTTTCATGGCTTCTGACTGCCAAACGAACAAAGATAATTGATTATTAGGGACACCACCAACGTAGGGCTGGATGGCTCAGTTGGTAAGAGTGCTAGTACGGTATTCAGGAAGTCACAGGTTTGAATCCCGCTCCGGTCAATTTTTTCAGTCAGTTTCCCTTGTGGTTATTTGATGATTAAGAAAAGAGTGAATTAGTTGAGCAAGTTCTTGTTCAGTATCCGTAGTGATGGACGTGACATTATGTACAACTATAGTTGTGAGCAGGATTCGTGATCTTGTGCATTAAAAAACAGGCCCGTAAATCTGTTGTTTACCAAACCAGAGAAGGACCAGCATGTTAAGCTATATTACCAGGGCCAGCACATCTCCCAAATTCCTTTTTGAAAGTTGTTGATTTTTATAAATCTTGCCTCCCCTAAAGAAAATCAGAAAAAGTTTACAATTTATCTGATTGAATCTGTTATCACCATAATACTCGAGATAAAATCAAGATCGTGAAAATGTTTTTTTGTGATGCAGTATAAGGTGAATTCGTAATACAGAATTTGTGTTGATGGGCAGTTGATGTAGCAGTTTTATTTAATTTGTATCGAACGTGTGTTGGGTTTCCATTTTCAGCCTGTGCATTGATCGTTCTGGTTTTCCATTTTACAGGCGTGTTCCTGGACTTTATCTTCCAGACATTACAAATATTGTTTCCGTCCAAGAGCATGGCGGGAATTCACAACACCAGTACTGCAGTTGTAGTATCAATCATTGTTCATAGGTGAGTTCTTGAGACAGTGTTCAGTCATTGAATGTGTGTGATATTCACAGATGGGAATGTTAAGTGAAGTACATTGTTTAATGCATTTGTTGATAAGGGTCACCAGCAAGGTTCTGTTTTCACCTGTATTGACAATGAGAGTGTTGGGCATTTCTCAACATTATATTTTTAGAATATCCCAGGCCTGGTTTGGCACCATTAGATCTTGCTTGTCATACAAAGTATATGGTACTGAAAGGGGCAATGTGGATGTGTACCGGTACTCATATTAGAAGCCAACTGTGTACAAATTATGATGGTACTGAAAGGGGCTATATGTGTACTCATAGTGTGTGGGATATGGAGGCCAAATGAGTGTTAAGTTCCGGTATAATTATGGTACTGAAGGGGCTATTATGGATGTGTGTTCATAGTATGTGGAATGGAAGCCAATGGAGGCTGCATCCAAAACCAGTTGGCTAGAGCTAGGTCTAGGTCTGAGCCCATTGTAAATACATTGGAACATGCTGACTATAGATGTAGCCATAGCTCTGGAAACCGTTTCGGACACAGCCTAAGTCGTTTCCCTGTTTCCCATTTGATTTCCAGCTTCTACTTGTTCCACCCTCTATCCTATGGGATTACCAAATCATCACTCAATGGAACCAGTAACATGGCAGGGCTACATTGGATGGACTCATGGGAGTTTTAACCTTGGTGCGTACCCACCATCTTGTTTGTTTGTTTGTTGGGGTGTTTGTTTGTTTGTTTGTTTGTTTTTGTCATCACACCAATGTCATGTCCTTGAGAGTCTCTTGTATGCAGTATTTTACTTTCACCACAGAGTGTGAACCAGTAACCTCCCACCTGCTGGCTAGGTGGTCCCATGGTTATGCCTCTGCACTCCATAAGTAGAAGGTCTTGTGTTCCGATCCAACTTGTGTCATGTTGCCAAGTTTAATGAGTCTTTCGGAAAACAGATCAAAGGTGCAACAAGTAACAACCCCTTATTTTTTTAAACCCACCTTTTGTAATAATGACTATTAAGAGAGCATTTGTTTGTTGCCTGTTGAATATTTAATTCCAAAATGTGATTTGAAAATTTAATTTGATTTTACATTGCGAAAAAGAGACAAATGTTATCGCAAACTTCTTGAACAAACCAGGCTTAGGAATACTAAAAAGCCGAACTAAAGAAACATAAAAGCACAATTTAAATTACATTGCATATTGTAATAAAACTACAGTGACTTAACTCATCAGTTATTAAGCTATGAGGACATTTTAAGATGTATATGTTTGTCATTGTCCTTGAATGGGTTCATGCCAGTGCTATATTTCAACTTCCTACAATTATGCAAATTCGTGATTTGAATAACCGTTACTCCGGCGCATACTTTCATTTTGGCACTGATTTTAGATTCTCTTCATAATTTGTTCAGAATGGTGAGTAGTTTATAAAGAAGATCGTCTCACAACAACAACAAACATTTCCGGAGACATAATCACAAATCTTAGGTTTGTTTTAATGATATTTTAAACCCAGAATTTTTAAGTATTCACCATTTGTAGGTACTTATTGACTGATTTTGTATCATTCTGAAATTCTAGTAGTACTTTAAAACATATTTATGCACAGAGAATGTACAGTTTACACGGAGGAGCTGTTTTTTGTATTATTTTGAAGATGAGTCTTGCCTGTAATTTAAGTTTTTAATATTTAATTGGATACTTCCCGCACCAGATATGAAACACCGCAATCTGTTATCAAGCAATGAACACATTTTAGCATGAGTTCTGTTGAAACCATGCTTTTGTATATAACGTTTTCCCACCAATTAATAAACAGGTAATTTGTCTGAAATTACTTTTTTCACCACAAAGAAGCTGTTTTTGGCAAGAAGCTGTTGTCCCCGCACATTTTTAGCAAAAGCTTAAAGGTAGTATCATACTTTGGTTTTTGTCAAAGAAGTACAGATTCATGGGCAAAAATATCAAGGAAGATACAGTCACAGTCATCTGTTAAAATTTCAGTCCAATGCGGTGCCCACTTTTTGAGAAAATCGTGAAAAACGGCCGCAGTATTTCTTAAGTCTTTTCTCTTTTATTTTTGATCTTTTAAGAGATCAAAAAGATTTTCGGTCGTTGTTTTACTAATTTCTGGATAAGTACACCATTTCAGGTGGAAGAAATGTAATGGTAGGTTTCTACCAGCACCATCTTCATACCCTGAAAGTTATACGTAAATCTGTGAACAGTCCTGTTTTGGTGTCTTACCAAAGTATGATACTACCTTTAATAGCAGAAAGAACTTACCACGATTTCAGGGTGCCGGTGTAAATGTTAGGTTTTTTTTTATTACCTTGCTTTGTCTTGATGGTACCTTGTCCCTTGCATTGCTAAAAATCACTCTGACCTCATTCGCATACTGGTTCATTCCATGTATTTACCAAGGGAAATATACGGTGGCATCCCTTTGCAGTAAATGTGTCATCTATTTCCCGTTATGATGGTCTGAAATAAACCGGCTCAAACTTCCTGTTACATTTTAGAAAAATGTGATTTCTTTGCATGTACTTCTGATTATATAAAGTATAATAGATCTTGGTACTTGAAGCCAAGATATACATACATACATGTAACAAATTTGCCCCACCTCAGTTAAATTGCCCCTCTAAAGTTTTTATGTTGACATAGGGCTTTCATTAAATGCAGATTTCTTTCAAAATACATAATGTTCCCTTAATTAAGAAGGAAGTGATGTTTTTGTTCGTTTGTTTGTTTTTCATTACTGATTTATTTATACATGTACTTGATATATTTTACAAACCAGAATGATAGAACATTCTTTAAAAGAATTACAATGCTTTTTATTATTCTTTGTATAGTGAAAACTACAGGTCTCCACCTCCACCAATGCCCCAAACTGTCCAAGAATAGACTGCATGTGTTCAATCTGTTCACATTCTTCCCGTTTCCTTATCAGACTGAACACTATTAGTCGCGATCGACATTGCAGAATGGATAATACATCAGTACTGTTTTATTTCATGGTGCAATAATGCTTTCCAAATTAATAGGGTATTAAAACACATCTTATTGTTACAAAGAGCATACTTTTTGTGTCCCATCACGCTCCTGTCATGATCCTTTCAGACTATCATAACTTGATAGTTTGTCCTTGGCAAGATCATTTTAGTATTGTGGATTAGAAGAACGTATCCTATAAAACATAGCCAAAGAATGAAATGATAATACATTTGACCTTTAAAGGTAGTATTATACTACCTTTCGTGGGTAAAAATATCAAGGAAGATACAGTAAAATTTATCTGTGAAGATTTCAGTCCCATACAGTGCCCGCTTTTTGAGAAAACAGCGAAAAACGGCCACAATATTTCTTAAGTCTTTTCTCTTTTATTTTTGATTTTTTAAAAGATCAAAAATGTTAACGGTATGTTTCTACCACCATCATCTTCATACCCTGAAAGTTATACGTAAATCTGTGAACATTTCCGTTTTGGTTTCTTACCAAAGTATGATACTACCTGTACCTTTAATAACGCAAGGTTACTCTGTTTGTATAAGTTGTTATTTAAGGTAAGAGCCCCACAATAACTTATACAGATACAGATTGGTTGTCAATAGTATTATTTTACTTTTTTTCTGAGAACATAAAATGGCCCTTAGTGTACCCACAAGAAATTATATTCCAATCAATCGGAAAATTATGATAGGAAAAAATTAGGAATAATGCTTTTTAAAAGCATTTCATCAAAATCCAACAGTGGATTTAAAAAAAAAATGAAGTACCACCAAGCCTAAAATATGCTTGGAGTTTGCTTAGAAAAAGACGACGACCACACATTGAACTAGACATTTAAGTGTTCGTGGACGAACACGGAGCTGTTCCGACTTATTTGATCAGCTTTATAAGCTCAGATGACGTCATGATGACGTCACGGTCATTTACAAAGCAGCATGCATATGTAAAGTTTCTAACAAAGCTTTTGTGAAAAGAATCATTACCGTACGTAGCTTTTGTCATTCTCAAGATATGCTGCAAACATAAATTATGCCTTTTGATGACGTCATAATGACGTCACAGTTAATTTCAACAACATGCACATCTACAGGGTCTAACAAAGCTTTTACAAAAAGAACCATGACCGTAGCACTTACCGTTCTCGAGATATGCTGCTAATAATAAAATCAGCATTTTTGATGACGTCATAATGACGTCACAGTACATTTCGTGGCAGCATGCACAACTACATGATATAACTAAGCTTTTGCAAAAAGGATCATTTCCATAGCATTTGCCGTTCTGGAGATATGCTGCTAATAATAAATCAGCATTTTTGATGACGTCATAATGACGTCACAGTACATTTCGTGGCAGCATGCACAACTACATGATATAACTAAGCTTTTGCAAAAAGGATCATTTCCATAGCATTTGCCGTTCTGGAGATACGCTGCGAACAAATTTGACTAATTAAATATTCAAATGACTGCCACATGACTAATTTATTAAGAATTTTAACAAACTCAGTCTTAGGATTAACTTCAGCTTTTAAGCTTTCATAAGATACCACATATAAGCTTACCAGAAAAAGATTATAAAAGATTAGGAATAAACAAACTTATCACACAAAGCTATTGAAGCAAAAAGTGCGAAGGTATAATAATAATAAAAACCAGAACGAAAACTAAACCTGTTCCGACATCAGAAATGTCGGAACAGCTAATTATATATTTTTTTTAAATTGTCTGCTTCACAATACTGCAGGTTTCCCTTCAAATAGCTTCATAAATTATTAACAATGATTATGCATTGAGCGTTCAGCATGGGCGATGAGGGCGCTCTCTTGTAGTGCTATAGAGTTAAATAATTGAAAACATGTAGTTGAATTTAACTCTATAATTTTATGTGGTGTATATGTGTGGGATTCTATCTACGGAATGACCGATATACGTTTATTCTATACGATGTAACTGATCTACATTCTGCTTGCCATTGTGTCCGTTATTGTGCTGTATAATATCAGCCACGATTCTGCCACTTGATTGGTCAGATTGTCCCCTAGCGCCTCCCGTAGCATGAAGACAAACGCCTCTTTAAGATACTGCAGCAAAACAGGGAGAAGATAGAAATGTATTTTTCTGAATAAATAACTCCCAGAAAAAAAGTTCTTATATGCTGTAAATAAGTGGTGTTCTAAGTTTTGAAAAGGTTTTGAGATTTGGATTGACACATTGTAGGCCTACACGCTTCTTTATATTATTTTAGGCAGTGGTGGTAAATTTTTCATTTGAATCTTAGTGCCTTGTCCCAAATCTGTGGATGCCATAGTAAATTACACACAGGTCTATGGAAACGGCTGCAGTCACTGGCTATAGTGGCTACCATTATGTGCGTATTTGAGGCCGCGGCAGATATTTGGGACACGGCCGTAAATTTCAAACTCATAGGACCTAATTATTTTTTATTAGGCCCTATACTATAGGCCTACTGGTATAATGTATGGACCGGCTCTGCAAAAAAGCTTCTTAAATCTCAATTATGGCTACAACACAGAGTTCGTCATAATAATTAATTAATTATTAATACCGTCGCTCTGTATTTTAAATAAGATATTACTAGTACTTTAACTGATTCCTTATTACCTGAAAATGTTCTTTCTGGACCCTGACGCTCCTGTGCTTTTCACCGAGGTCTTTTAACACCGGTACCAGAGATGCATACGAGCGGGTCCCTAGCCCCTCCACGGCCATGTCTATGGTCTCCATGACGTACCGGCAATGGCGGGCAAACGTGGGCTGCCTGAAGATGGCATCACCGCGGAGACCGCACTTACCGAAGGAAAACAGCGGGATTAACTCGGGGTGTTCGGTCAACATCCTGGCACGGGAAAAAAATATTATACCCAATAAAATAGACATAACCAATGAACACATAATTTAATGGGCGTTTCAATTAATCGTTTATTTTTTTAGACATTATTTGAAGTCATTTAAAGGTAGTGTCATACTTTTTGTCAAAGAAATACAGAATCGTGGGCAAAAATATCAAGGAAGATACAGTAAAAGCAATCTGTGAAAATGTCAGTCCCATACGTTGCCCACTTTTTTAGAAAACGGCCACGGTATTTCTTAAGTGTTTTCTCTTTTATTTTTGATCTTTTAAAAGATCAAAAAGATTTTCGGTCGTTGTTTTACTTATTTCTGGATAAATACACCATTTCAGGTGGAAAATAAATAAAAACGGACTGTAGAACATTAAAAAGGGATATAACCAAAATGAAAAGAAACTGCTGACTGGAAGTATGAACAATGTCACAATATACACTGTACAAGCTTAAAATACTGTGCACAGCACAAAGAGAATAACAACTTGTTTGCAAAGAATATGGCAAATGGCAAGTGATATAAAGCAGTTAACTACCGTCTATTCGAAGACCATTGTACATTTTTACAGCAGAGGGATAAAAACTGGTGGTTAATCTTTTAGAGCCTCTAAAACAACGTAATCTACTCCCGGTTAGTTTTCATATGAGAAATCGAATACATTTCCATCATTGTATCTGAATGGGGCAAATTAATCTAAAATCAGTCTTGCTTTGCTTTTACAATAATGAAAAATCGTTCATTTCTTTTTACTAACATGGCCTACTGTCTTTTGGTTGTTAGAAACTAAAAGGGATAGTAGTATCACCTGACCAAATTAGATATTCCCCGTTCTGTCATTGAGTGTGTTGTGAGTCGTTGGCACAGAAATACTCCACAAAAAATCGTTCGTGAATAGCGCTCCGCACTAATGACGTCACAAAATCCCCGGATGTCAGACAAACATTGTCTCACACACGTAGTGTACATGCACGCGCACACCCACACACACATGCATGGTTGCAACGTTTGTCGGATCGGATGCTATTTTTAGCGTTAGTGCGGAGCGCTATTCATCACTTCATTAACAGTCTTCTTAAAATAGCCTTAATTTGTGCCCAAAAAAGAAATAGCGGACGGTTTAAGGATGGGTAAAAATGGGTAGATTTAATTTTGATGGAAGTTACTGGTGTCTTAACATTCTCTGAAAATTTAAAGTAAAGATGATAAAAGGATCTGAAATACTTTAATATTCTAACTGTTCATAATAATAGGGTAAATTGATAGGCACACCGGAGGTTCGCAAATACATCTCACTTTTCTAAAACAGTAATATTATTGAAATGAAAACTGACTTAAACATAGATCATTAAAGGTAATATCATACTTTGGTTTTTGTCAAGGAAATACAGATTCATGAGCAAAAATATCAAGGAAGATACAGTAAAAGTAATATGTGAAAATTTCAGTGCCATACGGTACCAACTTTTTGAGAAAATCGTGAAAAACGGTCACAGTATTTCTTAAGTCTTTTCTCTTTTATTTTTGATCTTTTAAAAGATCAAAAAGATTTTCGGTCATTGTTTTATCAATTTCTGGATAAATACACCATTTCAGGCGGAAATATTTTAACGGTAGGTTTCTACCAGCATCATCTTCACTAGACTGAAAGTTACAGGTAAATCTGTGAACATTTCTGTTTTGCTCTCTTACCAAAGTATGATACAACCTTTAAGTTGATTCAACTTTCAAGAATCATATGGCAATAATGATTATTATTCGCGTAGCTGCAGCTTGTTCAAATCGGTATTCTGCAAAGCTGCCAAGCTGTTTACACATATATCACTCTGCTTTTATAATCTTAGTCGCAAAAGCTACAATTTACAACATGTCTCGGGGAGGATAATGCAATTCTGAACAGATTGTGATTCAGGTAAAACTTAAGACGAGGAAAAGGTAAAATGTCTATGTTGCATATAGGCATATATAGCTATATGATACGTTGCGAGTGCTAGGTTTGTCGCAGTGTTATAACAAGACCCGTTTGAATTCATCTGTTATAGCCACAACATGCATGTATCTATTGGCTACCGGTAAAGCTCAAAATACCTCAATACTTGTACATGAAATAATGGCTGACTGAATCGTAAACAATGTGGTCAGGGTAAACGAATAATAATGAATAAATGAATGAAGGGATGAATGGATAACATATTCCCTAAACATGGCGGAAATGCTTGCCTGTTTCACTGGCCCAAAGTGTGACGCACGTCAACATAGTCTATAGCAGTTAAATTAAACTTGAAGTATTTTCCATCGTGGTATAGCAGTGAATTATACAAAGGAAGCAAATATGAATGGATGATGAGGATTAGGTACTTTCACAGCCTGTGAATTAACATAATACAGATAATCATTAGATTACACTTTCATCCCTTCCAGTTCACCTCTTAATACCAAACCCCTTGAACTCATCAAGACAACAATTACGCACTCTATTTAGTATTTACCTTTTAATCATAGTCACTCCATTCTCTTCCGTGTTGATGATTTTCCATGATTCTTGCACCTGCCTCACGTGTTCTAAACTCAGATCTTCGGCCATTGCGATCACCACACACCACTCAGCCCGTACGATCAGTCTCCAACTAATACTGACACCAAGTTGAAGCACTGTGCTGTGCTGCCCACAGTATACGCAGGCTCGGTCCGTCCGTACACGTACACGATTACGATAGTGTACAATGTTTTGTACACAACTTACATAACAATGTATCCGATATTGACTTATTATGAGCATAATAGCAACCGTTGTGTAAATAGTTCACCCAACCCCCTGCTTGTGCAATTTGTAAACAAAAGTTTATGTACTATTTTTAAACAATAATGTGTCGAATGAATTTCTTCAATTAATATTGAAATGATTTACACAACAATTGGTTATTTTTATATACACAATAGTTGTGCATTACCCATTGAATTGAGGAATGGTTATTCGGAAGTGAATATAGACACATAATGCGGTACCATTTTGGTTCAGATTAAATTCTTTTCTCAGATGTCCGATTGAGCTCAGATTTTCACAGGTTTGTTATTTCAGGTACATGTTTGATCAGACAAAGTGTGAATCGTGTTCTGTGACCTTTACCAAGTATACCTTTAACGTTAACACTGAAAAGTGCGTGTATGCAGCTCCAAGCATTCGGTATTTAAATATCTAAATGCCACTGCGTGTATTATAATTTTGTGTTGTTTACTCTGAGTGGCAAGCAACTCATCGGTTGAAGATAACGAAAGTATTTTCTGTACTTTAATAATAGTCCGTCTATAAAAAAATAGATGTTGTTGTGAATTTATACATGCATGCTAAGTTAGAATTGATAGGCCTATCTGCATAAAAAAAAGTATTGCCATCAGTTGCCACTTATTTCGCCCACAGGGACCAATGCTGCTTAAAGGTAGTATCATACTTTGGTATAAGAAACCAAAACAAATGTTCACATATTTACGTATAACTTTCAGGGTACGTATGAAGATGATGCTAGTAGAAACCTACCGTTAAAATGTTTCCGCCTGAAATGGTGTATTTATCCAGAAATTAGTAAAACAACGACCGAAAATCTTTTTGATCTTTTAAAAGATCAAAAATAAAAGAGAAAAGACTTAAGAAATACTGTGGCTGTTTTCACTGTTTTCTCAAAAAGTGGGCACCGTATAGGACTGAAATTTTCACAGAGGACTGTTATTGTATCAGTCTTGATATTTTTGCCCCCGAATCTGTATTTCTTTGACAAAAACCAAAGTATGATACTACCATTAAGCACAAAATGTGCTTAGCATGAAAAGTCTTCTTTGATCAAGCAGGATTACCAACCAAATCTATATGAAATAATGTCCCTGTTGAAATCTGGCTGTATACTAACAGCAACTATACCAACACCAGCACCGGTATCACCAAATCAGCAGAAATCGGGAAATATCAAACGTTTTAAATGTGTCAGTTTGTTATAGCAGCAGAAATCTAGCAATCATGACTATAGCCCATAATAATTGTATCAGATGAATAATATCAGTTTAGAAACATATTCAAAATCAATATTCTCGAGCAAGATTAAGAAAATCCTTGTAGTAAATCCTTATGATGTGCCAAATCCTTAACGCGCATAATTATGATAAATCGAATCGCGTGACTTTTGTCGCACCTTTCCCTTATCTGTATTCACCGCGTTGAATAACCTTTTCCTTTTAAAATGATAAAATCCATCATTTCAATTTCGTATCATTCACAACTTCAAGGTAGTCTGTGTTAAGAGGAAAATTCCACTCCACTCCGCAAAGATGTTAAGAGGAATTGTTTCGTCACAATGTAATTATCACATCACTAACGGCTACACAAAAGTCGGACGTTTAACGAGGTGTAGCGATGAACAAAGCAAGACCAATGTGAAAAATGCAAACACGCCAGGTTAAGAGCAAATGCAAACATGCTTCCTTTCCAGTGAGTTGCCATGACAACGCATCAATTTGCACAATTCATGCAGAGAGGATGTCCTTCAATGATTTGCCTTTGTGTTTGTGTTGACTTTAATACCCCCTGCTAGATTTAACAATAACCGAATGCATTAGTTGAACTGGATCAGATTTGATTTATAGGCAGTCTTTAGTCCCTAAAGTACTAAATTGCCGCTTTTAATCATTGCTTTCATAGTGAGCCATTTCACTCTCGGGATACATTTTGTCCTTTTCTGCCGTTTTTGTATACATATTATGCATGGGTGGATAAACTCTGATGGTGTAGCACGTGTAGGTCGAAATTTACGCAGGATTTCTTTTTTTTTTTGGTATAATACATGCAGTATTTAGTACACTGGTCATTTTCCTTGACCATCTTACATGTAGTTTGTAATAGTCACGCTTAATACCGTTTCCCATCTGTTCTGACACGTACTATCCTTGACTGTGCCAGTCTTCTTCAATCCCCTCAATTTGGCCTGGAAAAACTGAGGTCATTACATGTTGTGGGCATCAGAAGAAAAAAAAATGGCAATTTTCTTGAATGTGTAGTTTTCTTTTGGTTGAAACACATTTGTTTTTCCGGATCAAAGCAGTGAACGGCTATACATATAGACCACATGACACATAGCCTCCACATCAATGCAAACAAATCTACTGGATCTGTTACAATGCTTTTTTAAAGAGGATCTTCAACACTCAACAAACCTCGCTTTATTTGTTAGAACTATAATCATTAAATTACTTGACATGAGAAAAAAAAATTTATCTCACACTGAACACAGAAAGAGAGTCTTTTTTTGATGATTTTTCTCTCCACATGCTCAACCCGCAAGCTAACCCAAAATTGAAACTGTCTGAATTTCGTCAATGGGGGAAGCAGACATTTCATGAAAAGGCTCCGTAATATGACGTCATGAGCTTTTCATTAAATGTATGCTTTGGTCGCTCGCAAACCTATGACTTTTTTAAGGCAAGTAAAGTTACGGCGTGGGGTTTTAGCGGGCCCCGGGAAAATTTTGATTCTAGATGCTCTGTGGTGCATTCTAAGGCAATTCCCGGCCACTTTTTCCTCAGACTTGTTTAGCGAAAGTTCTGCGAAAGTTTAGCAATTGTTCTGCCTGAAATGGTGTACTTTATCAAGAAATGAGTAAAACAACGACACAAAACATTTTCGATCTTAGAAAGATCCTGTGAGGTCGCAGAATTGAATTTAGAAATATGTCTATGGTGAAGCAAAAAATGTAAACCTCAAAATGAGACACATATTTTGAATGAAGAAAATGCAAATGTTTTGCTTCAGCTGAAGACAATACTTGGGTGAACCAGTTAAGTTTTTAATTGAAGACGCTGTGTTTTATGGGCCTAGGTAGACTTCTATACTGTACTCTATTGTACTCAAATTCTGTACTTCCACAGAAAAATCATGAGAACTTTACATTCATTACAAACGTAATGACAGATGACAAATAATATTAATATAAATGTACCTTAATATTTCCAAATATGGCACCTTGTGTTTTGTTATGGATGTACGAGAATTCTTCGGAAATATAGTTTGAATAAAGCAACCCAGGCTCATTCAAAACGCAGTATCATGTGAAGAATAACTGAAGAAGTTTCGCGAAACTCCGACGACGAACGAGATTAAATCCGTCATGAGTCAGTGCAAAATCGATGGATTTGAGCATGGTACTCTATGGAAAAAAACGGTTTTAAGTGGATCGATTCGAACGGGAGATGCCTAACCAGATTTATATATACAAAAATGTATACGTATGCAGACTGTTTGCGGTTAAAGTCGATTGCAGTGCAGTAAACGTTACGTGTATGTATGCGGGCCGGCCATGCAGGGGCATCTCAACTGCACGTCGTCGATTTGAGTCGCATGGCAAACACGACAGTTCACAAAATTCGCCCATGGGAATGAGCAAGCGGTCAGTGCGCAGTCGACAAAAAAGTTGCTCATGGTAAAGGGTTAAAACATGGAGGGGACAATCGACATTATGTCCCCCACTTCCAAAATCATGGGGGGGACGTGTCCCCCCTGTCCCCCCCGGGATTTCCGCCCATGGCCGGGAGTAGAAGTATAATAATTATCGAGTATCTTACTTCTCTCCTCTAAGGCAAATACAATTAATGTGCCTTCCCCAAATTGAAAGTCCCTTAAAAAATAAACAAGTCTAAGATTATAGTCTTCAAATAAAAAGATGGGGAAACTGACTGATTTGATTTTAAGTCATTGAACAAGTGTGTACAAAGAAAAATTGACACTACGTGTGGGGAACACCGCCAACTGGGTGGCTCAGTATTGTTGTTAGGACGCCGGTATACGGTATTCTGGGGATCGCTGGTTCGAATCCCGCTGCAGTCACTGTCTTTGTTTACTTTCCAATGACTTAAAGGTAGTATCATACTTTGGTAAGAGACCAAAACAGAAACGTTCACAGATTTACGTATAACTTACAGGGTATCAAGATGGTGGTGGTAGAAAAATACCGTTAAAATCTTTCCGCCTAAAATGTTGTATTTATCAAGAAAAGAGTAAAACAACGACCGAAAATCTTTTTGATCTTTTAAAAGATCAAAAATAAAATAGAAAAGACTTAAGAAATACTGTTGCCGTTTTTCACTGTTTTCTCAAAAAGTTGGCACCGTATGGGACTGAAATTTTCACAGATTACTTTTATTGTACCTTCCTTGATATTTTTGCCCATGAATCTGTATTTCTTTGACAAAAACCAAAGTATATAATACTACCTTTAAGTTTAGAATTATCTTAAATTTACAGACACTAATTATCATACACTTGCATTATTGATTATTATGTCTTTTCGAGGCTTAATACTTAACTGGAATAAAGATATGTATGATAAGAATCCCTATAGCAACAGTTCATACAGCAAGTCTGTATATAAATCGTGTCTAATACACCCATTTCGTCTATTCAGCTTACAGGTAGTATCATACTTTGGTTTTTATCCAAGAAATGCAGATTCATGGGCAAAAATATCAAGACAGATACAGTAACAGTCATCTGTGAAAATTTCAGTCCCATACAGTGCCCACTTTTTGAGAAAACAGTGAAAAACAGCCACAGTATTTCTTAAGTCTTTTCTCTTTTATTTTTGATCTTTTAAAAGATCAAAAAGATTTTCGGTCGTTGTTTTACTAATTTCTGGATAAATACACCATTTCAGGCAGAAAAAGTTAACAGTATGTTTCTACCACCACCATCATCATACCCTGTAAGGTATACGTAAATCAGTGAACATTTCTGTTTTGGTTTCTTACCAAAGTATGATACTACCTTTAAATTTGATACGTCTATCTAGTTTAGTTTGTTTGTGTCTGCATGTTAAATCGCAACTGCGTGGATAAAAGACTACAAAAAAAATCAATATTATTACTCGTTAGTGTTCTGAATCTTTGTTTGTATATTTCCTTAACTTAATGGTAATGTCATCATGTCATACTGACATAGCTATCTCAACCAATCTGAATTTTCGAAATCACATCGGTTTTATTTTTTGAACTCCATTATTTACAAAAGTTCACAATTCACATATTATTATTTTTTAAAGTAGATTAGAAATGCGAACATGAAGACGTATAGTTTCAACCGTATTATACAAAATGTTACAAACATGCGCCATTTACAGGATATACAAATTGCACTATTGTACACGTTATACGAACACAGAATTGAAGAAAAGCCATAAGCCCAATGCTTATTGAGAATCTTCAAAATCGGCTGCTGGTAAACATGCATCAATTAATTTACCTTATAGCGTATCACTGGTCCCTAATCATTCCTGGGTTATCGGGATTATTTTCCTGTAGAATATTTTGTTGTTCTATTGTACTACAGTAGTTGAACTACATGGTTGGCTATCTTTAAGTGTTTATAGATGATGTAATGGTTGTTTTTAATTTGTACTGGTGATACCTTTCAAGGTAAATCGTTTATACAATAAAATCTACACTCGTCCATTACTAATTATTTACATTCATATAACAACCCCATTTGGCTTTTCACAAAAAATCATGTACAGTCTTAAATATCTAGTACAAACCATTATACAAGCGATGTATCATAACAAAATTGGTTAACATTTCTTAGAAAAAATACTAGCCTTCAAAGCATTTAAATGCGGTTTCGGCAACTAGATAAAGTAGGCCTACATTATGTACAATTAATACAATTGTATAATTCGTATTGAAATTATTATCATATCTGCACACTCAAGGTTGAATTGTTGTTTTGTTTTGGTCGTTAGTCTTTTAATAGATAGGCCTACAGTGTGTTTAAGTGTTAAGTTGATGTGTAAAATAGCCATCCGATATTGTGCTCAACGTGACTAGACATTGGATTGGAAGATAACGTTAATATTAGTACAAGGGCGAAATGGGTTATTTTCACTTTAAACACGGGCGTGCTGAATTTGCTTATAGTGCTGGGCTTGTTAACAGTGTGTGATCATGATGCTATCTTGAAATCCACCAAGACAAATTTGGAGTATTCATACTGCATGCACGTTTGACCAAGAAAGTAAACTCAGCACGGGTGAATCCGAGCACGCGACTCCTGTATAAATCCCCAGCACGGAAAACATGTTTCTTTCTCTACTTCCCCTGGTTTTTCGAAGCCGCAGCTGCGGCTACCAGTCCCATCTTGCCCTTGGTAAGGATTCGCACGGCCTTCTGCTTCTGCAGAAACTCCTGCAGTCGTGAGCGTTTGCCGCCGTGTTTCTTGCCCAGCGCACCCCCGGCCAGACCGTTCTCGGCCGCTCTCATCGCCTCTAACGACTGCTGCTGACGGAGCTGAATCTCTTGTAATGTCGCTGGAACTTTGACCTCTTCTACCGGTTCCAGGTCACTGAATGGTAGAGACGAGTACACTACAACCTGTATAATATAGACAAAGGATTAAGCTTTAAAACCATAAACTTATCACGGAAAGCCAGGCCATAGTTGATATTTGATTGTTTCCCGCGCTTTTTTCACCTATACCAAGTTGTGCCGCGATAATGGCGCCCGTACTCTGCATGTTTTCGTAAAACTGAACGTGGATGTGAATATTTTAGGAAAATAACCACTAAGTACCTAGTCATTGTGCCAAATTTCATGGTGCTGCTTACCGTACTCGTAGAATCGACGCTTACGGAAGCAGACAATCCTGTCAGGTCCTATTTCATGGATAAGCAAATAATCTATCGCTTACTAGGCTAGCCTGAAATCGGTGCAATAACCCTTGAAGCGGATAGTGGGATCGTAAGCGCAGAATTCTTCGGTAAGCAGAATCATGAAATAAGGTCACGTAGGCTACACCTTACCGTTGAACACAACAGTGTTGAGGACGATGTCAAATTCTCAGGATAATAATATTTTGGACATTTGATAATCGCAGTGATAAGTAGATTGAATATATTTCCATACCTGGTTCTGATTTTGCTTAATATCTGGTAGCGTTGGTGGCATTTTGTGCCTGGTCTTTGGCTTGTAGGACTTGCCGAGAATGGAGCTTTTCCCGAGTCCGGCCCGGCCCCCGCCCTCGGCCTTCTCACCGGGTCTTTGCTTGTCTTCCTCCCCGGTAGACGAGTCGTCAAGCCCCTGGGCGGCGCGCGCTAGCTGGTTGCGGGCCACCACCATCATGATGTTTTTGGCGAGTCTAGGGATCGAGGAGAGAACGACAATTGCCATTGTTTGCATTATTTATACATGGAAGGTGGGAACACTTTGGTAATAGCAGTCCAACTATACATGTAGATGCTTTAGAGCTTGTAGTAAAATGTACTGATATTGATGTGGCAGTACCAAATTGCGTTCTGGTAACAATTTGATTTTACCTCATAATTATTGTTATTTGAAAAGTGAACAAAGAAATCCTGACCGTTGAGCGAACCAGCTACCTAGTCAGTTTCTGTTGTGGTTGTTTGATAATTATTATCTTTACTAGAAATGACATAATTTGCCTTTCAATGATTTCAACCCCATTTTTGTATGGAGTAGGTAGGCCTTAGTTCTGTGTCTGACGTGCTATACAAGTTAATTTGGAAAACGTAAAGACAGTAGTCTTTAGAGACCGACCAACAGAAATTGTTGTTCATTTGGACGGACAAAGGTGTACTGCTGATGATTAACTTACTTCCATCGTGGCATTATGCCTCCATTTAGCACCTTCAAGGTGACAGCAGAGGCGACTCGATGGACATCACGAGGCAGACGACGGGGCAGCTCTTTAGGGATGATTTCTTCTGGTAGCTTCTGCCAACCACCACACTGACCAAAAGTCCCTTAAAAGTGAAATAGAAGTTGGTTGAACACCTCGTGAGATTTTAAATGGCTTCTCTCAGCAATGAAACTTGGTAACGATTGATGTAATGTTTCTATTTCTACCGCCACGTGTGCTTTACGTATTTTCCCTACGCTGTGGGTAAACTTCTTTTGATCTGTATGTTAAAGTTAGCATGTATCCACCGCTTGGTGGCAGCAGACTTCATCAGCTGTCGCAGGTGCGTTCGTTTACCTTCCATGGGGCAGCCCTGACCCGAGAATGGTCGTGTGTACTGCGAAAAACAAGCGAGATGGTGGAGGACGAGGTTTCCTGGTGTCGACTCGTGGAACTTAAACGAACGCACCCATTCACAGCCCAAACTATTACATCACATGTTTTAGGCCTTGTGATTGTTTATAGACGTTTGATATTAATCACATTTCAAGCAGCAAGTTGATATACGGCACCATTTTAAACTTGATGACGTGTCAGTTGTTTGACTTGATATCACTGCCTGGCATTTACATGCTAACAAGACTATAGGTTCTCTTAGATGCTCATAAAGTCTTGTTCATGAATATTACAATGCAAAATATGAACATGAGATTGTTATTGCAGAGACTGCCTGGTATTAGCAGTTACCTAGCTGCACAGTGCGCTTTAGACTGAGAGCCATGTAGTTTTCAAGGAGATCAATATAAGCTTTAGCTCACCTATATAACGTCCACAAAGTGTCCACAACCTGACAGAACAGTCGTCACTACTCGTTATTACGAGGCTCTTATCCTCGCAGTATTCAACATGCGTGATGCAGCCAACGTGACCCCGGAAAGAGTTGAGCTTCTCGGGCCACCTGACTGTATCCCTGGGATTTGTGGCCGATGGGGGCGCCTTCATGGCAGCTCGTTGTTTCCTCTCCATGCGCTCCTGCAGCTTGAGTATGACCGAGTTGCCGCCACGGAAAGGGAATTTGCTGTCCTTGCGGAGGTGTTGCAGGGCAGCCGAGGGGGCGCGTGACCTGGCAATAGCATTGGTACCAATGCAGTAGTCGGTGATGTCCCACACCTATACATGTAGGGGAAAGTTGAAGACAGAAACATTCTGACTATCTGTCCTGCTCAGGTCAGATTTGACTCGGAATGCAATGAAAGCTATGTAATTATGGCTAATCATCAACTAACCCATATAGCTTTCTATTCATACATCAACAATTGCAATTGAATAGAGGGCGCTCGTTTTGTGAGCTGCCATTTTATTTCACGGTCATTGTCTTGTATTTATCTATCTATCTATCTATCTATCTATCTATAGATCTATCTATCTTTAGATCTATCTACCTAAAAAAAAAATTTGTGGCAAATTGTAAGCCATTTCTGACAAATTGATTGTCCCAATGGTCCGCCTTAAACAAAAATACAGAGTTTTCAAAATAATCGTCAGTTTCTGATGACACAGCATTCTCAAACTCACCATTATGTAACCAGATGTATCTCCGGTTATTAAGAACTCATTTTCTGAGTCTGTGGTCATGGCTAGTACCGACTCCCCGCCTCCCTTCTGAGCGGCATTGAACTGTCCGAGTAGGCCGCCCTTATGGTGTATCGACCAGGCCCGGACCCAGCCGTCTGCACCGCTGGCCATCAGGGTCGCCGTGTCTTTGTCGTTTAGACGAGATTGGAGGAACACGACCTGAAATGTTGGACGGGAATTGTTAATGTCTCATTTTTTAACGATTGGAAGTTGTTCGGGGCAGTGTTATGGGCTGAGGCCAATTTCATGAAGCTGCTAAGCACAGAAAATTGCTTAGCACAAAAATGTCTTGCCCAATAAAACAAACAACCATTAGTAATTCCATTTGGTGTTCATGGTCAGCGAACAACAGCTGAAGAACAATCACAAGATTTGATACCTACACAACACATGGAAATTTGGTTCTAAATTCTGTTTTTATCAAGACGGAAATTCCATTGTTAGCAGATTGTTGTGCTATGTAAGCAGGGCCGTAAAATTGGCCCCAGATTTTTCGTGAGTTGTGTGAATTTTCATTTGAGGTTTGAATCTTATTACCAACCTTGTCGACGGCTGATTCGTGTTTCTTTGTGTACTCTTTGGAGTCCTCTACATCGACGTAGAACGATTGCCTACTCGTGCTGGCAGTACGTCCACTCTGTGCTCTCTGCTTGAAATTGTTCATGCTCTCGGTGAAAAATGTATGTGAGTCTTCGTGTACTCCACCTGGTTGCTTCTGACTGGCGCCCACGAAACTGGCTTTTGGCGATCCGATGGCAGGAAGGCTTGTTCTTCTTAAAGCCGGCTGACCTGTGGCTGCATTTGGGGCTCCCCCTGAATCGGGAAGAGCCCCGGTGCTTTTCCTTTGGTGGTGATTCTTGGAGGAGGTCGTTACATTGTTGCCGTCAGCGGCGTCGGGTCTGTCTCCCTCCGATGCCGAGCTTGTTCTGGACGCCGCACTGTCGTAGCGCACCGGCCGTGCAGTGCTCGCCGACTTGGATTGAGGCGCCCCCGCGGTCTTGGCCGAGTAGCTGATGGTCCGGCTCCCGGTCCGTGGATTGATACCGTCGTTGGCGTTGAGTCTGCAGAGCGGCTGGGCTGTCTCCAGGGACCAAATGACGATGTCGCCGTCGTATGAAGACGTGGCGATGACACTTGTGTCGTAGGCAGCCAGTGACAAAATGTCCTCATTGTGTTTGATCATCCACTGACGTGAATCCTCATCGTCATCCGAGTCACTGTAGACAAGAAAATACCCATCCTTAAAGATAGTTGAACGCCACCAAGTAACTCAAGGACACTACCCTCTTTTACTATTTCAGCTAATTTTCTCACGAAGTCAATTGAAACCTCAGCAGATACTTCGCCGAGCATTAGGTTTTTATACGAAAATTCGCTTTTGTTCTTTTGATTTCACTGAATGGAACCTACTAGGTAACTTACATGTATGACGTGACTCTTCTATTCCAGCCAGCAGTCACAATCCTTTGCTTTGGGCAGACAATTCCTGTCACCTATGGAAGAAAACACGCATTTAGATTCAAGTCCAAACCTCTGAAAGTGAAAGCAGATTCTAATGTGTTTTGCGTTTGGTTTTCGCTTGTATAAAACATAGGCCTAGGCCTACTTGTTTAAGAAACTCTTGTAGAAGATTCTAGTACTGTTTTCTGGTGCTCTTTCTTTGTTGGTAAGAATAGTAACACATAAAGTTTACACCTTTGTCGTACATCTTTGTACATTTTTATCACATTTGCGGTGGGTCCATGGGTAAGGTACAACTAGATAACTATGATCCAAATGGGTCAAAACTAAATTCATGGCAATATGATTGACGAGAGCATAGGAAGGGCCAACGGGGTTTATCATTTCAAAAGGAAATTGGTCTACATGTTTGCAGTCGAGATTAGAAACTGGCTTCCTTCTTGAAAGAAAAATGCGTATTGCACATTGGTGAAGACCAGTGAAACTCCCGCGTCTCAGAAGACAGAACTTGGTTTTGAGAAGGCGGAGAGTCGGAGACACGACCGGACCACAAGTGAGAATGTGCATGATCTCAATTTATCTATTTGTATACCTCCATGCTGTCAAATGATTCTAATTCTCTCAGGCAGGCGCCGTTGTTGAAATTCCAAATCTTCACCGAGCCGTCACGCCCTCCTGTGACGAGTCTCCGGAAGGATGGGTCAAAGGTCATCGCCGTAATCTCGGCACATTTTTCAACGCCCTTTTCCATGTACCTATGAGCCTTGTTTCAAAAGAATCAGAAATGGAAAACTGAATATTAGCAAAAAAGTAAACTTTAACATCTGCTTTTTGTTTGCAAGATCGTAGTCGTCTTTGTAGACAGCTGCATGTTTTAAGAACCAAAATATGTTTGTGCTAAATTCCTTTATCATAGGTAATATCATACTTTTGTTTTTGTCAAAGAAATACAGATTCATGGGCAAAAATATCAAGGATGATACAGTAACAGTCATCTGTGAAATTTTCAGTCCCATTACAAAATATAAGTTGGTCAACTCAAACAAACCCAACTAAGTGCGTTATTTTGAAGGCCAATGTAATAGTTTAGTTTGATAAAAATGTAAGAAATGCTTAGTGCAATCTTCGTCCTACCTTTGAAAACATGATTGTCTTAGTACCCGTAGCTAGATCCCACACACTGACAACAGAGTCATGACATGCACTAACCACCTGATTGAACAGGTGATTGTAGATCGCAGATGTGATTGGACGGTTGTGTGACGTCACGTCGTCCTCTTCAGCATCTGCCTCCCACTTATGTTCCAAAAGAGCAAGCTAAATGGAAAAGGGAAAATCGCACTTGTCCATTGGAACAGAGTTTGGTTTTTCAGATATCCATTGCTATATAGAGACGATGTAATTAACGCATTCAGTTATTGACCTTGCACTCAATTTATATGACAATAATTATACCATAAATCAATGAGCAGCCCTTGCTTTATATGACCCTTTACGAAATGAAGCTTGAGGCCAGGCTTAGGATTTATTTTGCAACCGTTATTTTGTGTTATAAATGAAATGAAGGGCTTGAGATACATGGCGAAGCTGGAGCCTTTCTTCGGCTTCGTCATGTGGCCCAATCCCTTCGTTTCTATTTGTTGGCCTCAAGCCAGGTTACGTAAAACCCTTTGATTCTTCAAATTGTCAGCTTGTGACATTGACAGAATTTGTGAGTTAAGCATTGCTCAATGGATCTTCACCTTTCCCTGCCTTGCCTGGCAACTTATATGCAAAACTTTGAAACATTATGTATTATAATCTCACCTGATTCGTTCCTAGAATGAGTGATCCGGTCTTGGCGTGGAAGCATACAGTACTAATGGAATGAGGCCCCATATTGATGCTGCGCGGATTGATATTCTGCATACACGTCTGGTCCCGCATGTCCCACACTTTAATTCCCTGTAGATTGCATTTAGAACGACAGGGGAACCAGTTCTTTTTACTGATTATAATCAAGCATACAGCTACAAGATTGAACATGTATATCTTTACCAAATCCACATACAACATCGGAAAGAACAAAATAGTTGCCTTAACGCGTGTTTACATTATAAAACAAATATAGACACTTTCTGAAATTTCAAGGAACATTTTGAGGATCCTTAAAACTTCATACTCGAATATCGACAGTTGAATGTGTATGGGAAAAACGGCTTAGGCCGTGTCCCAATTCTCTGGCTGCGCCTGCAATTTACACATGTACCCATGGCAGCCACTAGCCAGTGACTGCAGCCATTTCCATAGACTTGTGTGTTATTTGCGGTCGCAGCCAGAGAATTGAGATTAAGAGATTAAACCACAAGAGGGCGGTATAGGTCAATTTAACTCTCGTTTTATTTCTCATAATATTTTCTTTTCACTCTCCCGTCTCTCTTTCTTTGTTGTTTACTTCGATAAGAACATAAAATTAAAACTTTAATTGGAGGGATATTTATTTTCATTTAAGGAGAAAATTGAAGCCTTGGGCCTTTACCTTGTCCTTGCCGACACTTATGATCTGTCCATGGGTGCTATTAACAACGATGTGAACTACTGCCGATGTATGGCCTTTCATGACAGACGTGGCCTTGGTTGTCACGTAAGGATTCCACGTTCTCACAGATCGATCCATTCCCCCGGTAACTGTAACACCAATTAGAATGATTGGTATTAGAAAAACAACAAATAAACAAACAATTAAACAAAAACAAAAACAAATACATTACACGGAGTGACCCGTGTTAATGTAACGCGCCGCTAGCCTAAAATGCCATATATTGGACATGCGTTTAAATTGTCTTTTGTGCTTTTCCAGAACTGTACAATTAACAAGATTTAAATGATGCGCTGAGAAGTTGCCAGTATTACCTAAAACCTAGGCATATGCAATAAGTAGTTGAAATTTAATTGCAAACAACATGTACTATAATGGTTATCGTCACTTATATTGATGCGTTTGTTGGCGTTATATCTCAATGGAAGTTTATAATCTTGAGGGATGCTCATACGATTGTCAAATTTAAAAAAATACGTTTTCACTCAAAATGTTTACAGTAATTCTTCGGTTCAATATTAACGTAAAATCTGAGTTAAAGTAAATTAAATGTAAAATGATAACTTCTTCTTGTTGACCTTGTATCAAAATGTGGAAAAAATGAATGTAGATGATGGAGCTTCAAATTTTGATCATTATACTAAAAACTAATCGTATAGTCAGTGAGGTTTCTTACCGATAACGTTTGTCTCTTTACAGTAGTCGAAGCAGAGAATACCTTTTCTTATCTTGAAAAACGAGCCACTGTTAAAAGATGATATCAAAGTTTAATTTGTTATAAATCACATTATGAAAATACTACATTAACGCTTCGTGTGTACTTTTATAGCGACTTGCGTAATACCATTTACCAACGTTAAATGATCTACATTTATAGATGTACATGTATTACAGAATGTTGAAACAAACAAGGTTATTGCCCTTTTATTTGGTCTGAATGCATCAATACGTGATCTCACGTCTGACAAATGCACTGGGTATTCTATTATTAAAGGTACTTACGATTTCTTCCTGCCCAAGTCACCGATGTAGATTGAGGATTCATTGGTTGTTGCACAAGAGATGAAAGAGTTGAGATTACTGCAGTATTTGACCTTACGTACCCAGTCCTCGTGTAGGGGCTGTGAGGGTATATAATGAGCAATCTATTTATACGAGAAGTCTGATTTGATATAATCAAAGTGTCAGCACTTGCAACGATCACGAATAAGATGTTCATTTACTGAGAGACATTTACCGAGAATTTCATGGCCAACACTCCCTTGACGCTCCCGCGCAGTAGCTCCGGAAATGGCACCCTCCTTGAACCAACTATGCACCCAAAACAAGAAACTTCATAACATTAATTTGAATCGTTTTCTGGACAAAATAACGACAAAGGCATTTTATCTTGAATCGGAAATAAGATAAGGAGGGATTTTTCGTGCGATCATTAAATTCGCCTGACCTGATTTCGCATTCTGTGAGCCAAACAGCGCCGATCCCATAGCCTCAGTGAAGATGATACAGCACACGTTGCCACCGGCATCACCAAACACCAAGACTGCCTTGTTCATGTTACGAGGATCAAACCTTGATGGGATTTAAAAAAAAAAGTAGTTACAAGTAAGACATGTAAATTGCTCACTATACTCATATACAAAACTTCAGAAGGGTAATTTATTACAAAACAAAATGCATGATCATTGAACTGGCACCTTACCAATAATCCATAGTCAAGGCGCAGTTATCCAGTCCAGATACCTGGAAGCATCGATCGAATTTGGTGGCATTTACATCATAAAAACCTGCAAATGTATACGTTGGTGAAATACTCATGGTTAAAACCAAATTAACAGATAAATATAATTATTGAACTATAGAAAGCAATCTCAATTGCTGTATAGGATGCCATAATTCGGCACGTGAGTGAGAACATCTCAGGAATGTACAGTAATTTACAAATTCAGGAAGCTGGAATTATATACATTTGGTTACAATAATGTCATAAATTATTTTGATATTTTGACATTGCATAAGTCATGCAATTTGTACATCTGTAGTCTGTATTTTCACAGATGGGATCAAGAATGGAGTATGATATTATACTCACTGATATCCCTTTCCGTAGACGACAGTGCTATCATGTTCACATTAGGCATACACACCATGTCAGTTAACCACATAGGTTTAGTCTTCTCACGTGGCTGTTCGATCTACAAATCAAAAGAACAAATTATCAATTGTCATATTGGACATTTATGTGCTAAACCGATACATCGAATAGAAATAGAAAAAACGGAAGTGATATTATTAAATGTACAGTACAGGATTGGTAACATACCTAAACAGAAACGTTCACAGATTCAAGTATAACTTTCAGGGGAATAAAAATTGTGCTGGTAGAAACATATGGTATATTCCCGCCTGAAATGGTGTATTTATCCAAAAATTAGACTGAAAATAGTTTTGATCTCGGGGTAAGATCAAAACCATTTTTTATGTTTTATAAGAAAAATTGAGTCGGGTTTTCGCTCAAATTTTCACAGGTTTATCATTTCATGTACATGTATGGATCGTGCAGACAAAGTGTGAGCGGTGTTCTGTGACCTATACTAATCATGTATTATGTCTTTAAGAAACTATTTACATACATGTACTGCCAAGTGTTTTGTCGAGGAGGAAATGTACAAGCTTAACATTTTTAAGAATCTGTTTCACTTTGCATTCGGAATCACTGAATTTTATTCAAGGAACAGATCGTTCGAAACTGTTGCTGATTCATACATCGACAACTTGTAACAGTATTACTATACCAATGGTCACTTAGTTAGTAATAATCATGTATAGCTTGATTACCGATACTGATCGCTGTAAGTGCATGTCCATGGCCCAGAAGTTGATGACGCCCTCTTTGCTGACTGATATGTAGCGGCCGCCATGTTCCCCGTCATCATTCAGGTTGCCATGGCGAAGATTCAGATTCTGATAAAAGCCAACCTTCGCTAACATATCACGGTGGTTACTATGGAGGCAAGGGCAAAAGGAATCATCAAAAACATTTAAACTATGAGAATTGTGCAGGACTTTTGGTTGGCAGTCTGGATGTAGTCATTTATGAACAAAAGATTATTGGGTGTGGTCGTGCATGATTATATATTCTTGGGTGTGGTCGTGTATGGTTATAGCCTATAGTTGGGCGTGGTCGTTGGTGTATCGCGTGATTTAGAAGAGAAGATCAATCAATCCCACATATCTAACCAAAGCACGTTAAATGACGAGAAATGAGTTTGGTATAGGCCTACGAGAAAAATTCAAGGTTATCTTTAAAAAAGGAGCAACAGGATAATATCATAATGCGAGCCTTAGAAAGATTCTATGTGTCGCAGACACATATAATTAAACTGTATGTAATGGAATCCTACATGTTAGTAAACATACCTATGAATTTCTCGGAGCGGCTTCGGAAATGGTATCTGAGCACAAATAGAATATAAGGAGAAAAATATTTCAAACATGAAAATCCAGTCTTTGCAGTCAAAGAAAACACTCAAGAAAACCAAGTCTGTAAATCTGTGCAATTTACACCTTAAAAAGCACAGGTATACAAGGTGCGTGCCTAGTATTAAATGCTCACAACTCACGGCAATGAAAACAAATTAATTCTCAGTACAAGACGGATTTGTGGACTATTTCTTGGGGAGTGCATGGATTACTTGGATTTGGACTCAAAGTCTCGGTCAGTTTGCTCTGACGGTCTGTGGGGAAATGCCCGACCGGAAGGAAGGGAGTCATCCCAGTATTACAGACGATGAACGTGTGATATTATGCCCGAGTGTCCTAAAGGGGATGCATGCATGAGTATGCTTTAGGCTAGATGTGCGCTATGACTCTATGCCTATAAGCGAAGGCCTCTAATAATGCAATCCGTTTTCATAGGCCTAATCGTTATTAGTGAAGAATAAATTAATAAGGAAAAGGACATTAGAGGATGATGCTTGTCCATCAAAGGATGGCTCATTTTTCACGGCAACCAGTCGTACTTACTCTCTGTTTGAAGTCCAAAGCGAAGTAGATATGGGACGAAGAAATAGAACGAATTTAACACACATCCACACACTGAACTTATCTGACAATTGTTTCGTTAAGTCTACGAAACAAAAGTTACTTCACTGTTTGGTGCAATTCACTGGTCGTGATGTAATATGCTACTGTCATAGTCATGACAGTGCCAATGTCGAGGCCATGAATGTCGTTGTGGTGGTTTCGTCACTGTCGTGGCCGTGACGGTAACTTAAACATGATGTTATAAATGCACTTTGAAAACTGGGTTAGTTCGTTTAGCTTACACTAGTCGACACCAGCCTACCTCGTCCTCACCCTCTCGCTTGTTTTGTACAGTGCACACGACCGTTCCCAAATCAGGGTTGCCCCGTGGAAGCTAAACGAACACACCAATTGTTGCTTCGATAAAAGTTTGAGCCCTATCCGACAAGCAACGTTCATAATTATAAATCAACAATAAAATTATATTAAACCAATTGCAAGCTATGTTGTAAATCACGTGACTAACCTCTTTGAATAGATTGCTCATGTGATCTCTCTCCTGATATTCCATCAACATATATGACAGATACTCGTCCTGTATGGGCGGGAAAAATATGGTAATGTGAGATTGTGAAATATGAAAATATCAATCGCTCTTGCAATTTACATATTATTGTTGATCTTCAAATTTGAATGAAGCTTGATCTCTCCCCTCGAAAAAAGAAAAATTTATTCAGCCATATTAATATTAAAAGCTCCGGAAACAAAATCGATTCAGATCTGGTCATTATACATTGGAGAGCAATATACCAATAATTATGCTGACCTATTATTCAGTCTTATTATGGAAAGCGAATCCGAATCACAAACTTATTCGAATGTTTTCAAACTACATGTATCACATCGAACTCTTGGGGAGTTGACTATAAGTTGTTTCTTTCTAAGTGAATGTGATTAGATTTGTTAGCACTTAGAATATCCTTTGTGTGGACGATACAAGTGTACGGTTAACAAACAACCAGATATAACTGATCTTACCCAGTCCACGGTACCGTCGCAGTTTGCATCGACTTTCATGAAGACGATGGCTAGCTCCTTGTCATCCACCTTTGAAATAATTATTCATATAAAAAAGTCTCAATAGAAATTTTGGAACATAATTCGCAGACCGATTGGCTGAAATCTTAAGTCAGTCTACCGGTTCTAGAAATAGAACAAACTATAGCTGCACTGTACTAATGTACAGTGCAGCTATAGTTTGTTCTATTTCTATGGGTTTGATCGGTCTGAATGTTGTATAACATTAGACATTAATTTATGGGTGCTTCTGAGGGGAATGTTTAAGTGTTAAAGTCAAGTAAAAGACCAAACCTCGGCTCCGGCTCAGACTCAATTTCGTGAATCCATTCTTAAATAAAGGTTATCAAAATAGAGGCTTTTGGCTGCGGTTCGGAAGTAGATTCACTGGAAAAGAAAATAGAGCTTCAGCTTCAATGAAAAGCCACAACCTATAATTTCAGCATATGGATGACAGAGACGAAGCCGGAGCCTGAGCCGGAGCCGGGGTTGGGAAAAGGCCCCTGGTTATACATGTATCAGTTTGCTAATTTAAGACTATGAGTGTCAGCAGGCGTGTTAACTCAAACTTAAGCATGTGCAAGAAAACTCACAAACACCAAGAACAACGGGCGTCAACATGTTAACATGTTAACACTTACCTTAGGCCATAAAAAAAATGGTTGTATTGGCGTAACCCGCCCGACCCAAAAATATGCCCCGACCGTAAACATTTTAAACCCAAAAAAATATTTAAAAAATAAATAAATAAATAATAATCGGGGAAAAAAATTAATAAAAAAAAAAATCGCAAATTTCTATGCAGATTAAAAGCTTAAAAGGAGCAAAAGATGGAAACCAGACTGGTTAAAGTTGTTATGTCATTTCTTGTCTTTATTTGACACGTCAAATACTGTAATATACAGGGGAAAAGCATTTAATACCCCAGGAAAAATTAAATATAAAAAAAAAAAATAATCCGCCCGCCCTACCCTATTTTCCAAACCTCCGTTACGTCAATACAACAATTTTTTTATGGCCTTATTATAATATCTTATTGCGTTCATGTGGGGATTTCTAAATAATGTAGAATTGTGTTGCTGCTAATGCAAGTTAGTAAACTAACGTGAATCGCAAAGTAGTGCAAAGTGATTGAGAAGTTAGTCTTACATGAGTGACCCAATTGGTGAGCTAATGGGTTTTTGTGCAAATTGTGAGCATATATAGGTTTAGCTCAATGTGGTAATAAATCATATTTTACTTACTTCTTCCATCTGTTGTTAAAGCAATTACGAGGGGAAATACATACAAATAATTAATCATAATTCATTTGAATTCACATAACAGTGCAATAAGTTGATATTTCAATTAATAAAATGCAAAACTGAAACAAAATTCGTTATTTTACAACATGTAAGGCCCATAATTTAATGAAATGGCGCAACAGAATGAGTGAATATGTTTAAACGAGATAAGGTATCACCACTTAAAATGTAATGGAAAATATCCCACAATAGTATATAAAGGGTTTGAAACTGTGGTCAGGAACATTGTGTGTATCTCCAAAGTTAACCAAAATGTTCTGAAGGTTTTAGAATTGGGGCACGTAAAATGCTCTTGGGTCGATTTCACGAAGCGCTACGATCGATCGTAAATCGAGTTACGAAGTATAACCCATCGTATGGACCAGTCTATCCTACGTACGATTGAAATGCATCAAAGGTCCTACGATTGACTCGTAATTTAACGATGAGTTTGGTGAAATCGACCACTAGTCTCTATTGTTAGATAAGAGACACAACGCACCCAATTTTGTCAATAATATATATAAATAAATATCATAACTAAAACTTATTTAACTTGTCGGAAAAAAATCTCAAGCACGTTTGGTTATAATAATGATCAAGTATATTTCGCAATACGTCCAATAGTATATTTACCATTCCTTCGCCCATAATTTTCCTCATAGCTTGGCGAAATTCATCGATATCCAATCCTCCCCCACCGTCTTCATCTGCCTCCTATGAAACAATAAGATCACAATAAGGATAATATCTTTTCATTACAATTTGAAAGAAAGTTACTTTATTTCAACTTGTTTTCCGGTGACATATATTTTTACAACCTTCATTACAACATGTTCCACGCTACAGACTTCAACTCCAAATTTGATTATTTTAGAAACTGAAAAGATATCGAAATGATTCCTTTAAATGTATAATACATGTTTGTAAAGGTCACAGGACAGCACTCACACTTTGTCTAATCCAGCATGTGCATGAAATGATAAACCTGTAAAAAATTTGAGCTCAATCGGACATCTGTGTCATGAGAAAATAGTCAAAACCCCACTCAATTTTTCTTGTAAAACAGAATGGTTTTGATTTTAGCCCAAGATCAAAACTGTTTCCGATCTTTGTTTTACCAATTCCTGGATGAAATACACCATTTCCGGTGGACATAAAACAAATTTGTAACGGTATGATTCTACCAGCACTATCTTCATACCCTGAAAGTTACATAGGTAAGTCAACATTTCTGTCTGGATATTTTGTTACCAATCATGTACTGTATATATTTAATATATATATAATGTATATATCTTGCATTTATGTCAAATTATGATTCCTCATTAATTGTGTGGAAAAGGGAATTCAGGCATTTGCCATATCGAAAATGAAACCCTTAATTCTCTTTTGCCTCAAGTGACACAGAAACTGTTTAGGTTTAGGCCTACATTCGACAACAGACTGCGGATATAAGCCCCATAAGACCCTCAAGATTAGTCCCGAATGTTGTCATACACTGAGTCCAATAAGAGGTTTTTCCTCATTCATTCCTTCAGCGGGGATTCTGCATTCATTCTCGGATAATCGGATGACACTCTCCAACAGAACCGGCTAATACTCCGACTAAGCTGGGTTGAGGTTGATAATGCATTCGTTGTGTAGAGTCGACACTTTGTTACAAGGGCGAACCGAAGAGGGATTTGTCACTTCAAGACCGTTAGGTTTGTGGGGCAACATTCGTATTAAACAAACCAACACCATTATTGAGAGGATACATGTACTAGAATCAAGAGTCTACAGAGGTTTAAGTGGGATACTTTAACCCAAACAGTTCTTGAGTAGTTTGTTCAGTATCCGATTTACAGTACTGTGGAGAAAAATTGTTTTCAAAATATACAGGGAGCTCGAAAAAAGTGAAATAATATTCTTATAGCTCAAGGCTTACTCTTTAGGTAAATTGTGCAGAGAAAATGAAGATTTCATTTGCAAAAAACAGATAACACAATTTTTTAAAAGGTTTATGATAATCACCATGCTTCTATTTCTTATTGAAGGACACACCAATACATTCTTTTTTATTTTCTGTATTTTGTTACGTTTCTAATAAATTGTAAAGCATAAGTAAGTTATCTGTTTTTGCAAATGAACTCTTCAAATGTAGGCTCAACAAGTTAACAGTTATGTGTTAAACCTTGATATCACTGCATGTAATGCTAATGTCTACTGCGATGTAAATCTGAGGAAATATCAACACGAAGATACATTAACTGGCGTTCAAGAATTTCCTATGGCCACTGTGATTTGTACGAATACAATTGTTGTGCAAAACTTAATTAATTATTAATTGCGATACTTTATCACCGAGTCTGGATTCCATACCTCGAATATTTCTTGCAGCTTCTGCAGATGATCGTTGTTCATTTCATCTTCCAGTCTGGCTCCCATACTGCCTGCCTGAGAGAGTTGATCAGCCTGCAGCTTGCCTGCCATTGAACCCTTGGAAATCTGCAAGACATAGGAGAAAATTATCTCAAGTATACCATCATCTTCTTCGATACATTGTTCCAGTATAACCATGCATGCATGGAGGCGGGAAACTTCTGGCAGTCATCAGGTACCAATTTCATATAGAGCTGCTTAAGTGCCAACTAATTTGCTTAAGCACCAAATGCCTTGGTAAATAAAATCAGTATAGCCAAAACTCCTTGTGAATGTTATGCTCAGCAAACAATAGCCGAATACAAGTCAAAAGCAGTAATCATCACATGAACATTTGGTTGTTAATCATGTTTGTTTTATAAGGAAGATGTTTCGTGATTAAGCAGCTCTATGAAATTGGCCCCTGGGCCATCATTGCCATATTCTTCCGTCTTCCATCGTCTTTTCATTTCTATCATTATTATCTCCTTCGTGGCTTACCATGGCTCCAAGTCATCTCTCTTTCATCTCCTCCTGATTTTGCCTATTTCATACAATTCGATGAAATTCATAATTATTTCGAAAATACATGAGTTGCATGTATCAAATGAAAGCCATAGAAGCTAAACAACCCTCAAATATGTACAACACCCAGCATGCAGCTAGTCTGATTTCGTTGTCCTCAATAATGCACGCCAACTCGACCGGCCGACCTACCTGAGGATACGGGGAAATTGCCGCCGAAGACGCGGTCAATGCGCTCCTCTGCGACGCTGCGGACCTGAGAGCCGACCGATGCTGCTTTCGGTTAGGAGTGAGCATATCTGGGCTGCGAGCCGACGGTACCTTCCCTGGTGTGCCAGGGGTGGCAAGGGTATCTCTCATCATCGTTCGTTATAATACCAGGCAGTCCTTCGATAACAAGCCACTCTAAGAAGGATGCCCCGTGGAGCAATTTTTCCTCAAAGAAAACACTCTCTTTGTGAGTTTCTCGCTTGTAATCCAGGCTTTGGTTGAGGATAACCTCAGTATTTATCCATCACATCAGAAATTCGACATCCCAAACAGCCTCTAGCAAGCTTCTTTTCTCAGTCGTATTTTTTCGTCATCTACCGTCTTTGCTCATTTTCAGCAAATTAAACTTCGCCGTGTGTTTATACACAAAATGGTCGTGTCTTATTCACTGTGGTAACGAACGCTGATATTTTATTCTGATGTCATCACTCGATAGTTGATTTACATAATCGCTTAACAAGCTATATTGATTATCTTATTAACGGGTCGACCCTATTCAGACAGTAAGTAACTCGGTGTATGTTCATTGTGTGCTTTAAGTCCGTTATATGGATATACTTGTTGTACATAAACTGCCGCAGGGGTGTTATTTGTGTCTGAATGTAGGCCGGTCTGTATATCTCATTTGTCATTTCCAGTATTGTTCTTGGAGCAATATCGCATATAGGCGTATAATGAAATTTGATGATAAGTTACTGTTGTTTACATGATTGTGTTTCACAGCTGCAACTTGAATGTGAATAGTTTCAGACATCATTTAATTCCTTCTAATTGAAGTCATTTGGATGTTGAGGTTGAAGTATATCATTTTGTTTACATCGTTGTACTTTATTGTCTGATGTGCCAATCGATGGTACACTGCTCAATACAGATCTTGACCAATCGATGTTCTATTTCAGTTTACGATCACTTGGAATATGAAAATATGTTTCCCCATACATAGAGTGAAAATGTATTTGGTATGAAGTTAATAAGAAATTTTTTAAGGTGGAATTTGGCTGGTCACTTCTACAACCAGTTTTTCTATCTTTCTTTTGCTGTTTTCTTTTGGACAAATCTTTCCCCCCAAAAAAAAAAAAAAAAAAATAACACCCTCCCTCCTTAACAAGACATCGCCGCAACAGGTGCCAATTTAGAGCTGCTTAAGCACAAAAATATTTTCCGTTATGAAACATGATTTCCAACCAAATTTTCACGTGATGTTAGTACTACTTTTGACTTGGTATTCAGCCATTGTTTGCTGATCTAGCGTTACATTCATGACGAGTTTTGGCATGCTGATTTCATTTACCAAGGTTTTGGCTCCACATGAGTGGCTCTTTGTGTTGATTGCCACATTACAAGTGAGGGCGCCCGACAACAAGTCACTAATGGCAAGCATGAAAGTCCGACTTTGGTCTTATAAGGCCTTTTCCAAACGGAGGCCCAGGCTCGGGCTCCGTTTCTTGAATCTATTCTAAATTGAACTGGTATCAAAATATAGAGGCTTTTGGCTACCGTTCGGAATTCTCTGGTTTGAAAAGGAGAACCGAGCTTCAGCTTCAATGAAAAAGCACAACCTATATTTTCAGCATATGGATGACGGAGCCTTAGACTGAGCCTGAGCCTGAGCTTGAGCCTCCGTTCCGAAAAGCCCATAGTCTATAGGCCTTGGTTTGTTTATACCTTTCTTTCTCCAATGTGACTTTCGTCTGATCGTGTCCTGATGTCTACAGAATCTCGCCTCCTGGGATCGAAGATTGTCTTGCGCCGAGTGTTGGTTTTACTCATTCTTATCGAGAAAGAAAAATAGAAGAAGATGCTTACATATTCTATAGTATCCCAAGAGGTATAAACTGTGCATGATATGTATGCAAGATACGTGTTGTCCTTGTAATCACTTCCAAAAAACTAAAGTCTTAGAATAATTGAAGAAGTGAAAAGCAAGAAAGGCAAGCAGAGCACACATAGTCACGTACATTGAAATAATTAAAATTCAAATGAAATAATATTAAATCTGTTTGAAGGTTTGACCTTTCAATGATAATACACGCATAGAGACATCTCACATTGTTTATGATAAGAGTTTATCAATATACATTGTATTTAGTACCTTCACAATAAATATGTAAATTATTATTATCATGAGTGATCATCGTATAGAGGTGAATTTTCGTGATTGTTACGACTTCTAGATGACAACTAGGCCTATAACTTGTGTTATTTTGTTTCGTTTCTTTTTTATACTCTGAAACAGATAAGAACTTTAACAACTTACATGTATTGCAGTGTGTAGTTTCAAGTACGGCGGCCCTCACTTTTTAAAACGAGAATCATCCTCAAATTGAATGGGAGAATAAGACGACTCGATCGCAGCAGAACAGAATCTTGAAGTCAACCAAAATATATTTGTCCCGTTTGTTTCCCTGTACTGTCCAATCGTGTACCAAGTACCTCAGTCTGTGCCATGGCAATGATAACTTACTTTTACCTATTGTGACGCACGCACGCGCGCGCAAGGCTGCTTACGCGCGTCACTGATTTAACCTTCGATTTCGTGCAGTTTTGGTAAATGCGCCCTTTTGCTTATTGTGACGAAAGAATACTCGTTTTATAATAACGTAATTATTACGAACCACATTTCCGTGTGCAGTTCATTAAGTTTACATTAATTCTTGTTGTATGGCTTTCTTTTCATGACTGGCTGCTCATCCATTATGTTCAATGATGTATGAGTTACTAACTGACCGACTTGGTTTTAATTGCTCAGACGTAATGCCTATAATGAACAAACTGACTTTTAATGATCGAGAACTACGATCTTTCGTTTTTATACATGTACAACACATAAACTAAATTCCGTCCATCCTTTTATAAAAAAAAACCTGTTGCACGTGTTAAGTAGGTCATTGCGCACGCGTAATGAAGTAGGAGATGTGGGAATGCAGTACACTTCACTGTGGAAAAAAAAATAATTAGAACTTTAATCCTTAAAATTAATTACTTGACATATTTTTTTCTCTCTCAATTCAAGTAATTTAAGGATAATAGTTCTAACAAATAAAGCGAGATTTAATGAGTGTTGAACATCCTCTTTAATACAACTTAAATTCTCAGTCGTTGTTTTGTTTCTATTGGTGTTTGGTGGCAGTTTCCTTTCTTATATGTCATACTGTGGTAGGGGTGCACTACACTGCTCCAAAAATCAATGCGCCGGTGAGCCCATATCAGTAATTATTATTCGTCTACCTCTCCATTGTTTCAATATGCATTGGGGGGGGGGGATTCTGCAATTAATATGTGTGGTTACAAGTTATCACAACCTGGAGGTTCAGTGCTGAAAGCTGTTCAGTGTGCCCTAGCTACTTCGCTTTGAACGTTGATAATACCGTTGCTTCAAGAAACCGGCAGAGTTTAGTGGGTCCGGTACGGGAAATTTACAGGTTGGGTTTTTTTTCTCGGGGGGCAATTAGCAAAAAAATTCTGATCGCAGATTAGGGTTCAAACTACCATTGTACAGTGCACCAAAATCTGAGAGACTCCTGGGTGAGGTTTTTGAAGGCTTTTGAAGTTAAAGGCTTTTACACTTGGGAGTTTAGTTTAGTGAGTGAGTGTGTGGTATGGTGCACCGTATTTTTTTTTTTTGAGACTTGAGCATGACTTGAGGAACAGCGCCCTCTAGCGACTCGCCTGATCTGACTCCCAGACGTCACCAAACAGGAAGAATGGTAACCGCATCACGGGACCCGATTGTCGGCTGACAAGTGTAAAGATTATTTTATTTCGACACATATCAGTTATTCATCATTCACAATCGATCACAGTCAAACACACTGAGCCGAGTGTTCATCAAACTAATTATCGCAGCAATTGCCATGGACCGTATTCAATTATTATAACATTAAATGCGGTGGTAGCTCAACTTGTGCTGTGCGGGTTAAAGCGGTTTTCCACTCTGTCGTAAGTATTATTAGGGGTTATGGGAAGAATTCGGGGATTGTGATAATCCCAACTGTATGTGCCCATATGGATGCCGCAACTGTGTTCGGGTTATGCCCAACTGTGTCAGCATAGTTGGGCATACGGGTGCAGACCAGTAAATAAATGGCATTAGTGTCTTTTACGCCACCCATATTATTTTCAGTATTTATTTGGGTAAGAAACTGTTTTGTTTTCATTGAAATATTGCAGAAATATGTTCATTTCAGGGTTTACAGGACCTACTTCTAGATTTAGAGGGTAGGCTACTCCGTGAGCCTTCTAAGTTCTAGCACTCTTACTATTCGGGGTGCCGTAACGCTATGGGTTTTGAAAACAACAATTGATAGATGAAATTTTGGTGAAACATTGCAGCACCTACCGCCACTCCTAGATCGTGAATTCCCATTAATTATTTTTTTTCCTGATCCTCATACATCCGTTATGCTTGTGCAGTCTCATTTTTGCAATTTACCCACAACTTTTCGAGAAAAAATTGATTTTCTGTGCCACTCCGCTTGCCGAAATGTCGAAGTTTACCTGCTGCTTGAAGTTGTCTAGTCCGCATGCGCATTATTGGATCTACCATTTTCTGAAGGGGTGCAATTAACTTGACTTCACTGGTTCCCCGATTGATGCATGCATTGAAATGGCTCTTATGCATTGATCTCCATTATACACTGGATAGGACATCGCGCGCCATCTTGCGCAACGCGTGCGTTTGCTCAGGAGGGTTTAGAAACTTCAAGCGCGGGTCGGCGCATAGACCATACGCAACACAAACAAATGATGTTTGGGGGTTGGGGCAATAAATTTACCATATATTTTGCTGATTTTCGAGTGGTTTAGAATTAAACTTTTGGAGGAAATACCTTAATATGGATTATAGGATGTGTTATGCGTTTGTGGATGTAGGCCTACGAATGGCAGGCGCACGGATGACAAAAAAGAGGGATTTTATTCCATAAGTAAGCGTTTTAGTCTGCAGAATAATAAGTTTAGGTGTGTGGGAATAATTATAACTTTATTTGAACAGAATTCTAGAATCCTTATTTCATTTGCCCTTTTTTGAATGATCGTAGTAAGCTGTAGTTTGCCGGTACCTTTTTTAACTGATTTTTTTAATTTGGAGCAAATAAAACTCATCAACTCAACGATATTGTATTAAGTTAGCCTTATTTTATCTATAAATAACTACTGTGAACTATCATGATGGCATTCATCAGCGCATGCGCAACCCTCCTAAACGGGGCCGCGCGTTTTTACAGGAAGCGCTGTACAAAAAGAATACGCGTGTCCTATCCAGTGTATAATGGAGATCAATGCTCTTATGTGCATGGATACCAGTTGTTCAAGCTTTATTTTTTTTTGTTTATTGAGGCTGGCTCCTGCTTGCTGTGTGGTGTGCATGTGGCATGCATGATTTTCATGTCTGCTTCAATGTGCACACCCCTACAAAAATGTTGTGGCCCAAAGTAAAAAAAATTATGAATGAACTCGAAAACATAAATCTTTCCTCGAGTGGAGTGGCGCAGAAAGTCTATTTTTTTCTCGAAAAGTTGTGGGTCAATTGCAAAAATGAGACTGCACAAGCATAACGGATGTATGAGGATCAAGAAAAAAAATGATTCAGGGGAATTCACGATCTAGGAGTGGCGGTAGGTGCTGCAATGTTTCACCAAAATTTCATCTATCAATTGTTGTTTTCAAAACCCATAGCGTTACGGCACCCCGAAAAGTAAGAGTGCTAGAAGGCTCACGGAGTAGCCTTCTAAATCTAGAAGTATACAGGACCCATGAATAAATCTGAGTTTAAAGGGTAGGACCTGAAATAAAAACTCATATGAAGTTAAATACATCTGTATTGTCATAAAACTCAATATGTATATCATTGTTTGTGCTAAAAAAAATATTGTACGTCAAAAAGAGGTACTTTACACCCATAATTTAGCACCTGACATTTCGCGACGAAAAACCTTGCTACGTCACGGGCAGAATGCCAAAAAGTATACCAGTCGCAAAACTACCGACCCCGCATTTTTGTTCAAATCAAAGAGCAAAATCCTACATACAATGCGCAAGAGCCGACAAGAGCTACTGCGGTGTGAGCCTCCTTATTCTGCTGATGACGTCACAAGCATTGTTGCGTGGATCAGTTCCGAGGGTGGTTTTTTGGAGGGCGGGGCATACAGTGTACATGTACTGATTTTTTTAACTTTGGGACCAAAATGAAGCACTTACATAAAATTATAATTTATATAGTCATTAATTATGCAATAAGCAAAAATCTGAAAGCACTTTCATCCCTATTTCAGATAACCTTTAACTAATATAATAACAAATCTCATTTTGGAACAGAAGAAGCTAGGCCTAAATAAATACTGAAGATAATACGGGTGGCGTAAAAGACACTAACCCCAAATAAATTCCCATAGGCTCCCATGCTAAATAGCCAATTTCAAAAAATTATAAATAAAAATATATTCGTGAAATAACCACAAGGGAAACTGACTGAGTATTTTTAAGTCATTGAAAAGTGAACAAAGAAAAATTGACTGGAGCAGGATTCGAACCGGCGACCTCCTGAATACCGTACATGCCGTACAGGCGCTCTACCAACTGAGCCATCCAGCCCTCAGTCAGTTTCCCTTGTGGTTATTTCACGAATATATTAATTAAAACGCCGTATCCTCTTTGAGTGATCCCCCATGTGCCGTTCCCAGGTTGCAGCATTGTTGCGTGTATCATTGAAACGATCCCTGGGGTGTGGCGGTGTGTGCGTGGTTTCATGGCTTCTGACTGCCAAACGAACAAAGATAGTTGACTATTGGCAGATTGGGGTCACCAACAATGTAGGGCTGGATGGCTCAGTTGGTAGAGCGCCTTTACGGTATTCAGGAGGTCGCCGGTTCGAATCCCGCTCCAGTCAATTTTTCTTTGTTCACTTTTCAATACATTAAAATACTCGGAAGTTTCTCAGACACTCAAGCTATACACCAAAATGAAGTTGAAAACTTCAATTTTCATTTTCATTTCAATTTTCTATAGGATAACCAATGACTTTTTGAGGAAAATCCATCCATAGGAAAATACCCTGAAAACAGCCATGTTGACTGGTGCTAGACTAAAAAAATGTACCCCTCCCCTACAGGCCCAAGTAGAGTGAGTTTAGGGCCAGAATTCATCCAAACAGCTCAAAGTTGAAAGTCCAAACTCTGGCGACCGGGTTCCATCCATTTTCTTTTCAAGACTTCCCATGAAGGGCCCAGCAAATGATTTTATAAAAAAGATTTTGAGGGAATACAAAAAATTAATGAGCTCCGCGGACTGATCTGGACCTATTTACTGGTCTGCACCCATACCCAACTTAAGTTGGGCATAAACGATGCAGGTGTGAAAGAGTCTTAAATCATTTTCTCTCTAACCAATCTTCATTCAATATTGAAAATGGAAAAGTGCTGGCCACACACTTGTTTTCTGAGTGTCTGACTTTATTGTGCTTGCATACAACGGGGATTTCACGATAATAAACACAATTCCTCTTAAATCTCCACATTTTGTTTGGCCAAACACAAACATGAGATAGGCCTATAAAATAGCTGTATATGTCTACCTAGCAGAGTTTGCTCTCTGTACATATCTAAAATGTAATGTTTGGGGTTATACTGATTCTGTGATTTTTAGGATCCAAGTTACTCAGACTAGTCAATGACCCACATTATGTACATGTGCATGTACATGTACTAGTATGGCTTCTGCACTAGTAAGGAGGAGGTAGTGGGTTCGAATCCCACATGAGCCAGCACATGATGTTGTCATGTGCATTCAACAAGCTCTGAGTATGCTGTGCTCATCTACATAATGGTGAAGGGCATGCCTAATTTGCATTTTATCTATCTCCCGACAAAAATCATTAAATTGATATTCATACATTACGTCTGAGCATATGGTCCAATTGCTATTTTCGTAAAATTTGCCTTTCACCAGAAATGAAATAAATTGATCTTCGCCATAGAATCGTGCACAATTTTCCAAAATGGTCTTTATTTGTCTAATGGATATGGTACCCTGTACTGAGCTAATAAGAATGCATGGGGATATTTGAAGGGTGCTCCGACTAGGGAGTAAGAAGGTTGTGTAGTAGGCGGCTCCTCGGTTTGCAGGAATGGTTTGTCATATCACTGTTTGTACTGAATATTTGCATGCATTGGTACTTGTAGCAGCTGTGGACCACACCATTTTTCTTAAACTGTTAAAGAAGTAGTCATTTGATTTCATGCTGACAGCAATCATGAACAAATTCTTTAAACAACTTTGAAATGACACTCCGTGTGTAATTTGGAATTTATTTTGTAACTGCTCTAAACAGAAAGAAAAGAAGATCCTTGCTGTATATTTATTTGTATAAATTTACGGATGCAGTAAGCCCCTATCTCATTAAAATTTCATATCAGTGGGAGTAAGAGGAAACAAATAATTCATGAACCGCACATTACCATACAAACCAGTGGGTGTATTCGTTAAGCTAACACAGGACGGCCCTTACTGGGAATGGTCGTGTTTTACTGCACAAAACAAGCAAGAGAATTGGTACGAGTTTGACTAGTGTCGACCCGGGGGAGCTAAACGAATGCACCCAATATGGTGATGAAGTGTGGTATTCTGATTCAGGATACTACAGGAAAAACCATCTGTGGTAATAAACTGTGATATGTTCAATTCAATTCAATAAAATTTATTTCCATCTATAATCAAGACAATAAGCAGTATAAAAGTAAAGATTATAAGTTAAATTTATAGATGGAGGCATGGTGACATAAAGCCGGAGCTTATAAAGACATGCCTATAAACATGATACAATGCAATACAGAAAACCCTAATAAGTAATGAAGACACCTAGACAGCAAGGACTGGACAGACAGACAAAAGAGAACAGCAAGTTAACAAAAACAAACAAAGGGTAATATAGGGTTAAAGGTAGTATCATACTTTGGTAAGAAACCAAAACAGAAATGTTCACAGATTTACATATAACTTACAGAGTATGAAGATGGTGGTGCAGGTGATAGAAACATACCATTACAAATTTTCCGCCTGAAATGGTGTATTTATCCAGACATTAATAAACTAATGACCGAAAATCTTTTTGATCTTTTAAAAGATAAAAATAAAAGAGAAAAATACTAACTACTGTTTTCTCAAAAAGTGGGCACCGAATGGGAGTGAAATTTTCACAGATGACTGTTACTCTATCTGTCTTGATATTTTTGCCCATGAATCTGCATTTCTTTGATAAAAACCAAAGTATGATATTACCTTTAAGAAATAAAGACAAATTTATCATAACCCTTAATAACAGTACTCATCAATACGCATTGACAGCTTCCTGTTCATTGACTTCATTTAGCTTTTTAGGTACAACTGGGCATAGCTGCACTTCAAATCTGACCTGCTGAACGGTGAAGTCCCAAGTGATAACACCATGGATGAACCGACGTTAAACACCAACAGCGTACATGTACATCCTCAGTACGATGTGGCAGAATCTGATGAGGAATCGGAACATCTGCTGAAGACGGAGTCTCTGTCTAAGATGGAGCAAGAGGAAGTGCCACACGACCGGTAAGTGATCATAGTGTTACTGCTGCATGTGGGGTTCTTTTGCCGCGGGATAAATGTTTTCTTTGGTCCCTATTGCATGTGAAATAATGTATGAGCAGCAGCTTCACTGTATCTTAGCAAACACTGTAGAACAATGGCATGGCAGTAGCATAGCAAGGAATGGAACCTTTGCAGATGACACAGCAAAATTCCTCCCAAAAGTAACTGATTACAAGTAATCCCAAATCATTTGACCAATTTCAAGCGTAGTCTCATCCTCACCTCACATTCTTTAATTGTTGGGATGTAACTCTTCTGCTATTGTAAGCATTAGCCATGATAGCACTCTGAATACAAGCATGATAGGTTTTTACCTGCCGTACTTCTAGAGCCACCTTCCCAGAAAAGAGTTATGCACATGGTTCACCATTCACCATTTTTTTGTGTCTAGCATGCACAACCTCAAATCTTAATCATTTAGACCTAATTTATATACGGGTAGATCTGGATGAGCAGACACAATAGCGCTCCGCACTTATGACGTCACACGAGTCCCCGGATGTCAGACAAACATTGACTCACGCACGTAGTGTACACCATGCATGCACGCATGGTATTGGTTGCAATGTAATTTGTCTGAGATCCGGTGTGCTATTTTTAGCGCAAGTGCGGAGTGCTATTGCATCCTTACATGTGAGAAAAAGTTGTTGATTTATTTGTGAACTCCATAAAAACAAATTAGCAATTTTAAACATTTCAATTTCTTTAACTCATCAAATAACCACAAGGGAAACTGACTGAATTAAAAAAAAAGAAAAAAAAAAGAACAAAGAACAAAGATATAATTGATTATTGAGGTCACCACCAACTTAGGGCTGGATGGCTCAGTTGGTAGACCGCCTGTATGGTATTCAGGAGGTCGCCGGTTCGAATCCCGCTCCAGTCAATTTTTATTTGTTCACTTTTCAATTTCTTAAACTGTTAGAGACCTATCAAAGTGTGAATGATTGTCAAACATTACTGAAACTACATTTAATAATTAATGAAATTAAAACACCTGCACACATGATACATCATGATCATAGTTTAAGAGTTAACCAGATATAGTTTGGCAACTGGACAGTCTGGGTGTCCAAAAAATGGCTGGAAATGTTCCAACTCTGACATCAGTTGTTCCTTTGGTGTGAACAAAACTCCATGCGTCACATGATCTCACATCACATCATCTAAACAAGGCCGTGGCGCGGATGTGGCCATGGCCTCCAGTGATCAGACAAGTGGCCTTCATTGGCATTTGATTTTCTGTACGAGTTGCCACTGTAAAGTGGGAAAATTGCCTTGACCGGTCAAGAAAAATTAAATCTGTATGAATAAACGGCCACAAGATAAGGGGCATCATTTCAGAGAAAAGTGTAATCCATTCCATAGTATGTAGGGGTGTACATGTGTATACAATTAAATACACCTGAACATATGTATACCGTACAAGGTACATGGCTTATCAAGTCAAGTACCTAAATGTGTGTTATTTAAATCAAAATGTTTAGTCATTTCATAAACGGTGCCATTTTTTGGGGTCTGCATTCTCGCTCTACACGTGTTGATCTTTATGATAGATATGACATGTACGATAACAATTTGTATTGTTACGTCCATTTTATGCTGTAATATCTTGGTTCGATGTAATTCTGTTCACTGTCAGTGAATTCATTGCCATTCCCATTATCACTATTGCTATGCACCTTGACCCTCCTTGACAAATAACATGTAAATACTGGCTTGCAAAGCCAGACAGACAACAGACTGTTTTTTCTTTATTTCTAAACGCCATCCATCAAAGCATTTGTTTGTTTGTTTTGTTGGGGTTCTTTGCACATAGGTTATTTGATTATTAATGTAATTATCTTCAAAAGATTTATAAACAAGATTATGAAGTTAAAGAGAGCATAGATTAGCAAAGATGTGCGTTTTGGCTGAATTTGGTACTTAAACAGAAACTTGTGAAGGTCTTGCTTTGTTCATCTGGATAGCAGAAATACGGCTGAAATAATCTTGCCCCCCTCCGAATCCTTCATGATTACACCATACTTTCGAAATGCTACTAAATGCTACTAAAAAATTTAAAAGACTAAATCTTGATTTCCTTGAAAAACCCAGCGTCTGATGAACCAAGATTCCCCATGGTGACTGTTTGCACTGTTTACGAACTGTTGAGTCCATTTTCTGTCTCAAACTCAATATTTTTTTTGGGAGGTCTTGCAAATCCTGTATGCTGCCTTTAATATACACTGTAGTGGTGTTAACTACCGGTAGATAGCAGGGTAATTTTACAATCCTAGGCATTTAGCTGGGGATCAGCATGGCAATTTGTTTCACCTTGAACAATTCTGATTCCCTGTAATATTATTTGTCATTTTTACATGTACAGTGCTTCATCATTCTTGTACATGGTGGTTTTGTTGTCCCCCCCCCCCTCCATTGTGACGCTTAGAAACTTGCCTGGCTTTGCCATTTGCCTGAAGTATGAACCTGGTTTTAATGTTCATGCATTATTTTATTGATTTAGCCTGGAACGTAACAGACTGTACACCAAATTGCAGCTTGTGTTGAGAATGTACTGGACTGAATCAGATAGGAGCACTACATTATTATGGGCAATGTGCATAGACCTTGATGACCTTTGCAAAACCATTGATACTGAATAGAGACAATGGTGTGAAAATGGGCTGTAGAGATCCTGGGATGACAAGGTTATCAGCTGTCACGTGTGCATATTGTACAGATAAAATTTGTATTGTTTGGAAGAACTTCAGGAAAAAAGTACAAGGTCTTCACATGTCAGTAACTACATGTACATGTACATGTACATGTACACATCACAGAATAAAATGCTGGTATTGATAATGTACATTGCATGTTATTATAATGACCAATGATTCGGAGCTTTTTTTACATAATTATGTACAATTCAGAATGTCACTTTATTGTTCACTGTTCAAAGGCATTGCATACGTTTGGTAATGACTATGAAAATATATGGCAATAAAAACTTACTTGGTGAGAAGTACAGCTGCTTTGGATAGTATAATGCATATTGAGAAACGTTCAATTCGAAGTACCGCGGCTATGGAAAAATTAAAAATATGTCACTTTTTATCTCCAAAAATTATGAATCTGAGAAGCGTTATGGCAGTAACGCTTCTCAGCTATTGACTAACTGTTCTCTGGCGTGAAATAACCGCTCTAGTTTGTCGCCAAAATCTCAAAAAACGCTACCACCTTTTGAATTGAAACTTTCACAGGTTAGTTTTACGGTATATATACAATTATATTGGTTTGAAACAAACAGTAGGCTCAAATTACCAAACGTATGCAATCCCTTTAACTAAAATAACATTTGTAGGTCATTGTTCACTTCTCAATGACTTAAAATAAATTTAGTCAGTTTCCCTTGTGATTATTTGATGATTATGAAATAACATACAGAAAAATATAATAACCTGTATAGTGTATGATAAGGTGTGTGCATGCATTTGCCATTTGTGCTGCATGAATTGTTAGAGAATGAAAGAGTTAGAAAGTTGGCCGAACGATGGTTTTTTTTAGGCTAATAGCGTTCCGCACTTGCGCTAAAAATAGCACCAGATCTCAGACAAACATTGCAACCATGCAAACGTGGGTGGGTGTGCGCGTGCATGTACACTACGTGTGTGAGACAATGTTTGTCTGACATACGGGGTTTTTGTGACGTCATTAGTGCGGAGCGCTATTTGCACCATACAACTCACGAATGTTTTGACAGTGGACAGTGTGTGTTTAGTAAGTACAAAATGTAGGCATTATTGGCAAAATTTGTCTCCCGAAATTCTCGATTTTTATTATTTTTTTTTATTTATATTTATATGCCATTCTGACAGGGTCGGCGGCAAAAAAAAAAAGTTTTTGTTTCTTCGGTCGGAGCCCAAAATATGGGTCAGTCGGAGTCCAAAATATGGGTCGGTCGGAAATGAGAACCATAGAATTAAAAAGGGGCGCCCTAATTGAAAGAGAAAAGGTCTCAACATGAGTGCTTAAGAGGCAATATTTGAATTTCTGTTTTGAATTTTTTTGAAAAATTTGATGGATAAGCCACAATCTTTTGTCACCCAGTGTTGGCAACATAAGTTCAGCATACAGGAACCATACCTGTAGGGGTGTGTGTACTCTGGAAACAGGTTTAACACACAGAAACGTTGGTAGAAAAATTAAAATAGAATAAGTGAATACATTTCCTTTGGAATACTACTATCTAGAGCTAGAATCAAACGTACAAGTACATGTACACAATTGTACATGTACATGTACCTGTACATGGCATCATATTGTAATTTCTAAGTTGCGTCACTTTGTGATGGCAGCTTTATGTGCAGGCATGTAATGCAGTGCCGTAAAGTCAAGCAAACAGTAATTTTAAGCGTATGTTTAAGTATACGTGTGCGTGAACTTGGAAATCTCCCGCCTTATATTTGATTTCCCTGTTCAAAAATAATTTTTATTTACTCTTGATAATCATCATAAACTGTTTTTGGTTTCATTCCTTCCAAGCTATTTGACCACAAACAGGAAAAAGTTTTAGAAAAAGAAGGGGGAGGTGGGGGGGGGGGTGGAACTTCTAATTGCAGTAATGTATCCTGTGCAGATTTGCATGTACATTAAATCATTCTACATACATATATTTTGAAACATCGTATTTTCGGCCATTGCTTTTTTTGCATTTATCCAATTCCAAGATGTTGGGTGCATTGACATGACGACATATGTGCACGTAATTATATCTGATTTTGTATGTGTCCAGATTCAAAGTTTTTAACAATTAGAAGTCTTATTGATAGCTTCAGTGTTATTACAAGCACTACTTCTTAATTATTGGTGCAACTACAATTTTAAAACCAATTTTTAAAGCTTTCAGACAATCATTTGACTGCTTTTACACGGAAATAATAGCATATTAAAGTCAGGTATGCAACTTTTCCTCGGATCAGCTGATTCCCTTTATTTTTCACTTAATAACTCTTATGCCATTGAAAAGTGAAAAACACTGTAGTTGTACAAAGTATGGTCAAGATTGGAATTTCCTCGTTTTTTTGTTAAGTTTAAGGTGCATGCCAAGTGTATATGTCGTTTTAGAATGCCATACATGTATACTGTCTGGTCAAAGGCTGTTCATTTCTATCCCTTGCATGAAAATGACAACAATCCCTTTTTCATTTCTTTATTTGAACATTCAAATCCTCTTTCAGCATCATTTCTGCTTCAAAGCTATTATTTTGGGTGTGCATTTTTTTTTTTTTTTTTTTTCCCGCAGTTTCCAGATTGTCTATTCTATATTCTTCCTGCTCGGGGTTTGTTCTGTGCTGCCTTGGAATATGTTCATCACGGGAAATGAGGTGAGACGGACCACATATCAATCTCATGTTTTGACCTCTGTTTCCCCCCTCCCCCCTCCCTCCATCCCCCTCCCCTCCCTTTCCGTCATCTTGTCACATTTTATCCTCAGGTACTGTATGTCATATATGGTATGCTTCACATTGGGTTTATGTTCAGTTCTGCCATGGAATATGTTCATTACAGCAGTGACGGTAAGAAAAGTGTACCAAATTGCGTAGATTTATTATCAATAAGATAATCTTTTTTTCGGAGGTTAGTTTCATATACATACCTGTACAGTATTGGTAACGTACCTCAACAGAAATGTTCACAGATTGGCGTATAACTTTTGGGGTATGAGGATGGTGCTGGTAGAAACATACCATTAAAATATTTCTGCCTGAAATGGTGTATTTTTCCAGAAATTAGTCTAACAAAGGCTGAAAACAGCTTTGATTTGGGGGTAAGATCAAAATTCAAAACCATTCTTTATGTTTTATAATAATTAATTTACCGTAGTCAGTTTATTGCCATTTCCTGTTTTTATGTGACTCGGATGTCCAGTTGAGCTTAAATTTTCACAGGTTTCATGTACATGTTTGATCGGACATTGACAAAGTGTGAGTGCTGTTCTGTTACCTTTACCAGGCAATCATGTTTTATACCTTTAAACCTTGACCATATGCAGATGCCTCCATATGATTGTACTAAAAAAAAATCCCTACCTACCTACCCTATTTTGAAATGCCATGTAATCGGAAGCAGTACAATGTTTTTTTTGGCCTTACATCCTACATGCACAGTACGTGCACATACTTTTAGTACCGTTTTGAGTCCCATTTAATACCATATAACAAGTACACTGTAGTTGGCATCATTCTCTACAGCAAATGAATTGCCCAGTTATCATTTCCTCTTGCTGATATTACATGTACGTATGACCTCTTGTGGGAACCTGGAGAGCTCCAAAGTATCCTGGGGTCAATTTCACCTCATCATGATTTCCCGTTCTATCAATTGTAGGACTTACTATGCATTGCAGCTCTTTTTAGGATTTGATAGGTTATCCTTCGTAACTCGAATTACGATCGATCGCAGGTCTTCGTAAAATCGACCCCTAGTGTGGTTTATTGCATTCATTTGTATGTATACATCAATTCATATCTCTTTTGCACAGTCTTCAGTCTCCAGCATTATTGTTTAAATCTTTTTATGCTGTTCTAAATGCTTGTTTCTTGCACATGCAGTACTTTCACTACAAGTTCCGTGACACCAACACCACAGAGAATGGCACCGATCTGCAGTCTATGTTTGAGGGATATTTCTCAGTTGCAGCCATGCTGCCTAATATCTTCGCCCAGATTCTCAACCTTGCTCTCCAACACAGGTCAGTATCTGTGTACATGAATGAATAAATGGTGTTATATTAACCAGTCAGTGGAGCAATGGAACATTGTTATGAATGTCATAAACAAACAAAGATAATTGATTATTAGGGATACCACCAACGTAAGGCTGGATAGCTCAGTTGGTAGAGCCCCTGTACAGTATTCAGGAGGTCGCCGGTTCGAGTCTCATTCCAGGCAATTGTTCTTTCTTCACCTTTGAATGTCATGAATGAACTATATTACAGGCTTGTAACTTTTCCTCAGATCAGCTGATTTCCTCTTTTTTTCACTTCACTCTTATGCCATTGAAAAGTGGCAAACACTGTACATAAAGTATGGTAAAGATTGAATTTTCCTCTTTTTTTTTGTGAAGTCCAAGTTGCATGCCTGATATTAATAATTACTGGGTTTTTTTCTCGTTTCTACTCACTCAGAATAAGTCTTCAGATCCGGGTTGTATGCCCTCTTCTGGGAATGCTATTCTTCTTTGTCCTGACAAGCATTCTGACGAGGATCAACACTGATGAATGTAAGATTCACATTGGGTGTAATTGTCATGATTGTTTAGTGCTGTAGTCGCGTCCTTCCCTCCCAAGTCAGAGTCCCAGTCTAAGTCTTTACTTTTATTTAATGAATACAAAAATGTAGGAAAAAGAGGTTTGAGTCTATGTCCTTGTTACCTATGTCCAAGTCCGTTTCCTTGCCATCGGAGTCCAAGTCTGTGTCCTTGCCATCCGAGTCTGAGTCCGGGTCCTTGCTACCCGTGTCTGAGTCTGTGTCCTTGCCATCCGAGTCTGAGTCCGGGTCCTTGCTACCCGTGTCTGAGTCTGTGTCCTTGCCATCCGAGTCTGAGTCCGGGTCCTTGCTACCCGTGTCTGAGTCTGTGTCCTTGCCATCAGAGTCTGGGCCCAGTTTGTTGCCTCTGGAATCTGAGTAGAAATCCTTGCAATCCGAATCCGACTCCAGAAAAGACAGGACTCAAGTTTTCCAGCACTGATAATAATTTGTTGTACAGAAATGGAGTTAAATAGTTGAACTGTTTGTAAAAAAAAAATCAACTTGCAAATTCATTTTCTTAAACCATGACTCTCAGTCAAGACTGATGAATTGTCTTGTTTAAGGTGCAGATTGATAACATTCAAATTTGAAGAATGGCTAGTACGAAAAAGAATTTATGAATGCTTGATGTAATATGGATACCATCACAAGTCATGGTCCAGTTAGATCTGCAAATGACGTCAAATGACAGATGAAATTGGTAGAGCACCAGTACGGTGTTCCTGGGGTTGCAGGTTCTAATCCTGCTCCAGTCAGTTTTCCTTGTTCACCCTTCATTGACTTTGCATATTGATCTCTCTTTGTTTTCAGGGCAATTATGGTTTTTCATCATTTGCATGGTCAGCATCGTGCTCATTAATTGTAAGTATGTCCCTCTTCAAATAATAATAATAACGACTTTTTGTTCAATTCTTATATGAAGGTCCTTGTCTCTTGTTTGCATTGTGAATCATCATCTGTGCTACCTAAACATTCTAGTCACAATGTTCAGGAATCATCGGGATCAAATGTGGTATGAAATTCCTCGACGTAAACAGTTGACTTTCTGTGCAAAGAACATTTTCTTATCATGCTGTTCTTAATACATAAAATGATTCAGGTGACGTTCTGAAATCCTGAGTTTCCTTCTCTCATTGTACTTCTTCTTATTGTAGTCTACTGATAACGCAGAAGTGTTATGATAAAGTAATGGGAGACTTTTGAGAACCGGTCTTCAAGTCAACAGCGCATGTGCACGCAATTGTGAGCATGCGCGCGTTGTTTTGCGCCTGCGCTGTTGTGCGTGCGTCAAAAGTCTCCCATTAAGCTCATCCCAGTGACTGTGGGAGCATTCAGATGCAGTACTAAAAGTGGTCTGTCTATTTAGGTTTAAACCAAAAAGGATTTACCTACTTGTGTCAAAAGGTCTACAATAGACTGTTTTGGGTTCGACTGCCGAGGGGGCACAATCTAGACTACGTAGACTGGTCTACAAATATGCCTTAAGACATCTGAACCGTCTATCTCAACCACATCCGGTTTAACTTGACCGCGAGCTGGTGCACATTTCACCGGTGATTTGTTAGGGCGTTAAGGCACAGGACTAAAAGTGGTCTATCTTCGCTTTAAACTGAAAAGGGTTTACCTACTTGTGTCTGAACGCTCTACGATAGACTCTTTTGGTGCTAAAAACAATCTTTGAAAACTTTACCGCTGAAGAGGGACGGTCTAGGCTACGTAGACCGGTCTACAAATTTGTCTTAAGACATCTGAACGGTCTATCTCAACCACATCCGGTTTAGAGTGACCTTGAGCGGGCGCATAACTCACCGGTGATTTATGTCACTAGCTACTTGTGAATTACATGGTGTAAGGGAAGATCGGTTTTAGAGTTATGCAAGTGACCTCTAAACAACAGAGATAGACAATTTTCAGTGTAGACCCTGTGTAGCTTGAGTGCAAGGGGTTTTGGATGAAATGTTTACTTCCCGCTGTGACCGCAAAGGGTAGACCTTTTTCGGTCTTTGGAGTACTCCGTCTGAACATAGCCTGTGTCACAACAATAGCTAGGATTGTGACCTCTTTAGAGACCCATGGTAATAATGCTGGTGAAACTGATACTAATTTATTTTACCAGTACTTGTTTTATTTCTTGTTCCTCATGTGTATTGTCGTAGCGTTCGGAGCCGTGTACCAAGGCAGTGTTTTTGGGATAGCTGGCATTCTGCCTAAGCGTTACATGCAGGCGATCATGTCAGGTCAAGGCATGGGTGGAATCCTCCCCTCACTCCTCAGCATCATATCCATTGCCGGTAAGATCCAAAACAAAAAATCTTTAAACAAAATGGAGATTCTTGCTGGATTTTTGCCATTTCAAGAAATGTGCATTTTCATTCTCACATCTTGAATTCGGTGTGTTTTTATTCCATTCTAACCAGTGTTTTGAAATACTTTTGCATTCGTAATGTGATTTATGAACTTAGCTCCAAGAACTGAAATTGACTAGCGAGTAACCAACAAATATGCTAAAGTGTTTTGCCACAAGATTCGTCAATTACACATACGAAGGCCATGTTTGGGATTGATATGTAAGAAGAGGGTTGTTTTATTGTATAAGTACATGTACATGTATGCAATCTGCTGATTCTGCTGCTTCTGAAGCAGGTGTCTTCCTTCAAAAGGCAGTAACTGTGTGCATTTTCCAGTTTCAGCAAAAAAATCATTGATCATTGATCAGCAGTTGGAATGCAGCCCTATCCACTTGCACACAATGCCTCAAATACGAAAAGATCATCCAGATAAAAATGGGGGATTTCTGGGTACTTAATCATAAATCAATGCTGCCGTTGTCATGGCAGTTCATGAAAAGTGCCTTGCTCATAAAGGGCACAAGTATCATAAATCCTTGGATGCGTCAGAACCGCCATTCTCCAACACTTACCGAGTCTGGTGCTCCCACTTAGGAATATTTCTCAATAGGAAGTCTATGCAATGAAAGTGGGTTTCAGACGGCAATACACCGATCCAGTAGGCCACGCCCCTTAACAATTTGGCCAATCACAACGCGTTATTAAAGGTCCGACAAATTGCCGCCATTTTGTCCGACATAACAGCATGAATTTTGTATTCTTTAGTGCACACTTTTCGTTGAGTTTACTTTTGTTTTGTATGTACAAGGCGATTCTTTTACAAACCAGAGTTTTATTCTTCACCATGGTCAGCGGTGTTAAATATTTCCATTATATTCCTGGCTCTCGATGCCCTGGCTGAAAGTAAAGGTACATTTTTGGCCTTTTGCAAAACCAAAGTCCAACTCAGAGAGAAGTGTTTATGTGGTTGAGTGTATGTGATTCGTCGCGTGTGGGAGATCGTGACACTTGGGCTGCGTTCGAGCGAGCTACTCGTGTTAACACAAGTATACTCCTGAGCACTCGAACGGCCGGAGTACGACACTCGGGTCAGCGAGAGTATACTCTCCAGCGTTGGGGAGTATACTCCTGCACCAGAGAGTAATGCGCGCGCATCACACTCGTGTTACCGGGAGTAACCGCTCGAACGCAGCCAAGATGTGCGTGCGCGTGTGCGTTGTTGCTATGGTGGGCGTGGCCTACTGGATCGGTGTATTGTATGTATGATATTTGACATTATTCAAAAGTATTGTTCTGGTGTGATACGATGATGCCTAAGATTCCTATCTCCAGCTTTTTATTTGAAAGTTTCACATTTTCGCCGTTTTTTGTGTGTGTAGATTTCAACTATTAAAACAAGTTTCAAACCTCAGAATCTGAGTGTATAATGTTTCTCATTCATTCTTCTGGACAGGAACGAACAATCCCGCGGACAGTGGATTCATCTATTTCTTGTGCTCGGTGGTGTGCATCATAATTACCATAGTTGCATTCCTGTTCCTACCCAAGATCAGATATGCAGCCTACTACCTCAATAAACATGGTACGTTCCTAGTATGATTGACCTCGTAATACAGAGTCTGTGCCTAATTGTTTGGGCATGAGCAGAATATCTCGTCTCAGCATGATTTTCAGGTGGCTAATTGAATCTTCTGGTGGCCCAGCTAGCTATAGCGATTGCCTTCATAGATGTTATTTTCCGAAATTTTGTAGTGACCAGCGCCAGGCTACTTATCCAACAGTTTCAGGCCGCCTGATTCAAATTTTAATGGCCATTCACCCCTAGGCCACTGTTAATGTCAAGCCCATTGTATGTGCTAAAGCTCTTTCAAATGAAGCATAATTTTAGTTTGTAAACATTTTGTTTTGCCTTGTAGCCGAGATGACGAAAACCAGTGACTGCGGGCTGGAAAATACAGCGAGTTTTGAGAAGGTGGCACAACACGAGAAACCACCATTCATGGCAATATTCTGGAAGGTAAAACCAAACTTGCAGTTTCTTCTTTGTTGTTCAGTGCAGGATTGTTTAATCACGATAATAACGAGATTTGAAAGGAGCAGGCTCCGCGACACGTCGCAACTCGATTTGCGACGCGTCCTAGCTGCAATGTGTCGCATCTATGCGATGAGTCCATAGAGAAAGCATGTGTCTTAACTCTGCGACGCGTCGTAAGTTTTATGAAATCGGCCCCAGGATTGGACCCTGCAACCCCTGGAATACTGTACCGGTGCTCTATCAACTGATCTATCAATAGCGCTCCGCACTAATGACGTCACAAAATCCCCGGATGTCAGACAAACATTGGCTCACACACGACTGTACATGCACGCGCACACCCACGCACGTGTGCATGGTTGCAATGTTTGTCTGAGCTGAGGTCAGGTGCTATTTTTAGCGCAGGTGCAGAGCGCTATTGAATTGAATTGAATGCTCACCCCCTCCCCTCAACAAGTGCTGCAAAAGTCTCCTCAATCCCGCTTATTTTTGTATCCTTTACATGGAAACTAAAGTAACCAGCCAAAATATCACTGATATTTTTTGTCAAATCTACTCAAAGTGAACAAAGAAAACTTGACTGGAAGTGGATTGGCAGGTTCGAATCCCACTCACTGGCCATTTTACTCTGTGCACCTTTCAATGACTTAAAGACATAATAAAATGGCTAGAGAAAAAGCGATTTTTCCTCATGAATGACTATTTGATTTTTTTTATTGGGTGATGATTTGCTGAATTTGTTAACCAACCAATTGTGGTCACAAAGTAGATCAGAAATATAGAGATTTTATGACAAATCGAGTAAATTGGTACTGAATTTGTTTGTTTGTTTGTTTGTTTGTTTTGCATCATTAGATCAAACTCGCTGGCTTGATGGTTCTGATTGTCTTTGCCGTGACATTAGGATTATTCCCCGGTACTCTGTCTTTAGTCGGACCTCTCAACACAAGAAATAGATTCTGGGCAGGTGAGATCAGTGATCAGTGGCCCTGGCAGCCAGGCTACATAAGCGCAAAAACAAAAATCCAACAGGTGTTTGCTTTAAGATTAACAAGCAGAGATGCAACTTTTCCGATTTTAATCGGAAATCCGACTTTTTTCTATTTTCCACACCATTTCCGATTTTTTTCAGCATCAGGCTACTCTCGTAAAATGCTTTGAATTGTACAATTTATTTTGAAAAAAACTAAAGATCGGAACCAAACTATCATGCGCGCACGACCTGCACTGCGCGAATGAGTATTAAATCTCGCGCGTAGTCGCCATTCCAGTGTTAACGTCAGTCGTACAGGGTAATTGCGGTATGAAAATACGAAAACTGGTGTTTTGTGGAGCCGTCAGTGACTGGAAATACGTTTATATATTGACCTTTGACACAAGTAAATGACCAATAGCGCGTGATCTCATGGGCTCACTCGATGTGATGCACACAACGAATGCATGCACATAACAGCACATGTTTACATGTAGGCCTACAGCAGCTGTACGTTGTTTCGTGCACGTGGGATTTATGCTGCTGATTCATTCACTCTGTCACTTTTCGTTTTTATCAAACCAACAGGCCTACAAATTTACAGAATTCAACATGTAATTGTCGACAGAAAAAAAATGATCTTTGTGGTATCGAAAAAGATGTCAAAGGCAAATTACAATGAAGATACGGCTTGAAGAAAAGGAAGTTAAGTTTTAGGCCTAACGCAACGTCAGGCCTTCCTTCCTCCATTATCATGGGCCTAGCTACCACGTAAGAAAACTTCGTTTGCCAGGCATTCCAGGTAGGACGCTGTCTTAGTTCTAGGACTGAAAAGTTTGTCACGTACATTCGTAATTCTTGAGTAAAATGTAACTCATGCTGCAACTCATCATAATTGTGAAAGACCAGTGAATATCGATAAACTTTTGTCTCCATACCCTATCCGACTGCACAGCTTGTACCTGTGTTCATTCCCTCCCTTGGGTTGTGCCGTATGTGTACACGCGCGCCGCGGCGCAGCACACAATATATTCATACTCTCGGTCATTTTCCGATTTTTTTGGCATAGGTCAGTTGCATCTTTGAACAAGGAGGTAGTTTTTTCTGCTCAAGCACATTTTGGTGCTTAAAGGTACTATCATACTTTTGTACCTCACCAAAACAGAAATCTTTACAGATTTACCTATAACTTACAGGATATAAAGATGGTGATGGTAGAAACATACCCTTACAATTTTTCTTAAACAAAGTCAGTTTAATATATGACTGACGTTGGCATTATACATTTCTGATCTGTTCCTTGTTTTTTATCTGCTAGGTAACTATTTCAGTCCCGTGGCATGTTTCTTGGTGTTTAATACGATGGACTTCACTGGTAGAACACTGTCTGTTATCCAGTGGGTGAGTATTTGAAAGAGGTTGCTAGCCCGAGGATTGAGTTTAAGTTCTATATATCGTCATGGAATACGTGGTTCACCAGGGGCCAATTTCATAGAGCTGCTTATTACAGGCATGCGACTTTTCCTCGGATAAGCTGATTTCCTCTTTTTTCACTTCACTCTTTTGCCATTGAAAAGTGAAAAACACTGTACAAAATATGGTCAAGATTGGAATTTCCTCTTTTTTTGTTAAGTTCAAGTTGCATGCCTGTTATTAATTAAGCACAACATTTGCTTAAGCATGAAAAGTCTTCCTTGATTAAACAGGATCACCAACCAAATTTTCATGGGATGTTTACTGCTTTTGGCTTGTGTTCGGCCATAGTTTGCTGAGCGTAACATTTCCAATACAAGGATTTGTGGCTGGCATACTGATTTTATTTACCCAAGTTTTTGGTGCTTAAGCTGTGTTGTTGGCTAAGCAGCTGTATAAAATTGGCCACAGTTTGGGGCTAGATTTGTTCACACTTTTATTCACAAAATTGGGCAAAAGCTGTCAAAGGTGTGTCTTCACTAAGGTGTGTCCTACCTATGCAACATTGTGGTGTCCGTGTTTTAAAAATGTGAACATTATCAGGTTTGACATCTGTTGGCCAACATTACCAGTGTGCATCTCAGCAGGGACACACCCCAGGTATTCCTGAATTTGTGACATTTAAAGGTACTATCAGCAAACCAAACCAGAAATCTTCACAGATTTACCTATGACTTACAGGCTATAAAGATGGTGATGGTAGAAATATATCATTCAAGTTTTTCTGCCTGAAATGATGTGTTTAAAAAGAGTACTAAACCAATGACCCAAAAAAAATTTGATCTTTAAAAAAAAAAAAAAAAAGGTGACAAAATACCATTGCCGTTTTTCACTGTTTTCTAAAAAAGTGGGCACCGTATGGGACTGGAAATTTCCACAGATGACTGTTAGTGTATCTTCCTGAAAGTATGACATTACCTTTCAGTAAACCTTGCTTACCTCTCTGTCCATAGCCTAAGGCCAGCCACATGCCTATCATCAGTGCTCTGGTTCTCCTTCGCCTGGTCTTCTTTCCCCTCTTCGCATTCTGTAACATAGACATCAACAACCACACTGCTCACGTGGTCTTCAACAACGACGCCTATTTCATTGTCTTCAATGCTCTCTTTGGTTTATCCAATGGATACCTTGGCAGCTTGCTGATGATTTACGGACCAAAGTAAGTAGTTCTCATAATTGTTTTTAATTGGGCACATTTGTCTATATATAGTTCCCCAATTTCATGCTTGCCATAAGCTTGGAATCGGTGCTTATTTATTAAAGCAGAATGTTCTGTGCTTGCGAGATCCTATTTCATGGATGAGCAAGGATTTTTCAATTGTGCACATGAAATGTTCATGTAACTGAGGTTTTCACGCTAACTCAATTAGCACAAAAATTCAGCACTAATTATAACCCTGTATTATTATTATTATTATGAAGAATGAGCATAATACCTGTAAGCGTCAAATTCTGCGCTTAGCAGAGCCATGAAATTGGTCCCTGGTTGGCACAGCGGGTGACAAGCAGACATGTAAAGACGTTTGCAGTCTCAAACTCAGCGTCTTCTTTCTACATTCATCATCATCCTTGTTTTTTTCTGTGACCAGGTTTGTTGACGTCAAGTATAGCGAGACTGCCGGTGTGATGATGTCACTCTTCCTGGGTAGTGGTTTGGCTCTTGGAGCCATCATCTCGGTGGCCTTTCTGGAAATTTTGTGAGCAATCACTCCAGATGGACTACAATATTGCTTGTTTTGTTTTTTCATTCCGTATGCCATAAAATGCATTTGGCATATTGCGATACAGACATGAAGTCTCAATGGTGTGAAACTCATCGTCAAATGTAAACAAAGTAATTGAAAAGTGAACAAAGAAAAATTGACTGGAGCGGGATTCGAACCAGCGGTTCCATAGGGGTCAGTACTCAGTACGTACTTGTCCAGTCAGCTCGGTACGCCAGACAGTTCAGCTTGTGTTGGTTAGTGCCTAGCTGACCGGTTTCGTAATCCGGTCAGCTCAGCACGCCGATCAGCTGAGCTTGTGACACCGGTGCGGTATTCCGGAGGTCGCTGGTTCGAATCCCGCTCCAGTAAATTTTTCTTTGTTCACTTTTCTATGACTTAAAATTAATCCAGTCAGTTTCCCTTCTAGTTATTTCATGCTTTAAATATTAACATAAGTAAAATTGCCATTATAAAAAATTAATCTTGAAATATTATAAACTGTAACATATAAATCTGTTAAATGGTGAAAAGGATATGAAGCCGGACGACGTTTTGAGTTGTTTGAGCTCACTAAAAGTGATATCTATTTTTCTACAATTGTACTTCAAACTACCGAATTGCTTAAGATTACTGTTGGGACATTTACTGGAATATGATAATGCGATGGCATTTGATTAGAGAACCCATCATGCTTAACATCGCCTCCTGTCGCGTCCATTTTGGATGGAGTAGAGTAGCCTGAGTGATTTTTTTTTATGTCACGTTTTTGCCTTTTCATAGTGTCATCTTGGGCTTCAGCTTTTGACTCAATCATTGGAAAGTTGTAAATTCAGGTTGTATTATTTTTTACCTGGGCCCTATTCCATGGCTCTCCTTACCGTAAGCGTAGAATTGACTGTTGCAAAAGCAGGAAATTCTACGCTGACAAGATCCTATTTTATGCATTTGCAAAGAGTTTTCAGTTCTCGTTTGCTTGGTGTAGAGTTTCTACACTAAACCTGTAAGCATAGAATGAGAGTTATGAGCGATGCATTCCGCAGTAAGGAGAGCCATGAAATGTGGCACTTATGGTCAGTTTTGTTGAGAATCAACTTCAAAACATAGCCAAGAGCTCGTGTTTTTATACCTGTTTCTTTGAAATGGTTGAAGAGCATGGAGCCAAAGCCTAAGCCAACATTTCACAAAGTAACCAAGCCTTATGTTTGGAATGGAATTTCCTTGCCGTCTAATTTAGTCACAGACATCCTCCAATCAAGAATCCATTAATCATTATTTTTTCTTATGATAAAAATGTCATTGCTAATAATTCTTCTGGAGTTGCTTTGCTACTGAGCTCTAGTATGTAAGGAGACACCATTTTGCATCGGGAGACAAAGAATCCAGGTCTTCCTGGGGGCAGGGACTCTGCACTGAGATGGGCACACAGGACCGGAGGAGGTGTTTCGTGGGCTGCTGACTCTTCTTAGCACAGGCAGCTTGTGTCATCACTCATCAGAGAGGAGCAGGCCATGGAACACCTCCTCCATTTATTACTAACAGTTTATGAAACTAATTCAAATTTGTACTATTAAATTTTATTTAATTTTACTTTAATTGTAGGACTAATCAGGAATTATCTAGTATAGCCTATGGGACATTTTGACTAACTTTTATAAATGTGAAAGATTCTTTTGATGATTGTTTTGGTGAAATTCTAATTTTATGAGAGATTATTTTTTCCAAGTTAAAATCTTGGGAATATCCTTGCAAGTTATCCATTTGTCATTTGCTTTCACCTTAACAATTGGCAGAATCACAAATATTGAACATTTCAGTTTAGAAATATTGTCACCACGTACTGGTATATAATCCAGTTTAAAGAAAGGTGTGGCATATTTACCGAGTTTATGGCACCAAAATGTGGCCATACAGTTTGTGTACTTCGTGAGTGCACCGTTTCATCAGGCCTATTATTACCTGTGTGTGTAAAGTACAATCCGCCATTTTACTTGAAGTCTGAGAGCCTTGTGTGTACTGTTCAGCAATTGTGGCTGTAACCATATCCAGGGAATTGCTTCCAGTATTTTATTATTATTTTTGTTACATTATTTTTTCATAATATGTCATTTCTTAAATGAAAATAATATGTTTATCTGTAAAAATGTGATCAAACTCAACCCCAGTGGGGCTATGGAATTATTACAATATATGTGTCTTTATTTTTTGTTATAAAACATAAGTATCATTTGATTTTATGGTAAAATATATCTATAGCTAAATTATGAATTTGTTTTGCCTCTAAAATATTTCTTTAGTATTAAGTGTTCCTTTTTCCCAGAATTTTTCTTTATGTTGTCAGTCCGTCCTTTTGTCTATTTTGCCGAAGTTTAGTTTCCCTGCTCACTAGATAAAGATATTTTGACTTCAACTTTCCAATCATTAATGTGACGGGGAAATGAAAGTTTGAAAAATATATCTATATTTTGGAGGAAGTCATGAAAGGAATTTTGACTGATATACCATTTGAGCTGTCCACTACTCATTTAATTAAGCTTCAAATTTGGTGTGTCATTCAAAATGTTTCCTCTGTATTGATCAGGATTTTAGCTAGAACTTTTGCACAGAACTGTCTAGCCTTAAAAAAATAGCTCAATATTTTGTGTCTTCTCACCAATGGGTAATACATGTATTTTACACCATTTTCTACGAGTGGATCGCATTCTGGGCAAATTTTGAGAAACATATGAATGTACCTTGTAGTAAAATGTATCTGTTTAATTAACACTTGAAATTAAAGGGACTTCTACTAAATTAATGGTGAAGGAAATTGGGCCATGGAAGTTGTTTAAGGGTAGTTCGTAAGAATACAATTTTTGTCATGGTATTAATTTGTAGTTTATGACTTATTCAAGAAACATGTGACACATGATGTTCGAGAAATCGTCATTATGTCTTTCTATTCTATTTGCTCTTTTTTTTTAAATTAAAATCAGTGGGTTTATGGAGTGACTTTGCTAAAGAACAGGCAATTTATGAATTAAGTTTATGAAAGGACTAAATTTGTTTTAAAATATTATCTGTCGCACCATTCAATGCCTGCAGATTTGTCCAAATTAGTTCTGTTGGAGCCATTTTTTAATCATGCAGCGAAACAAAATAAAAATTGTCAGTTTCTTCAAGTTAAGTCTCACCACATACATTGTTGGTTCGTTGACTTCGTTCACCAAAGCTACAGTTCACTGTATCGTTCAAGACATACATCATTGTTCATATTTTGTGGTATTATACAGGGATGTGAAACCTCAGATTTTAATCTGAAATCTGATTTTGATGTTCAAATTTTAACTCACAAATTCAGCTTTTTTGTACACCAGTACCTTGATGTTTTCAGATTTGTTTTGTATGACCACTCACATCCCTGCAATAACCCCATTTCAAAATTCATTTCTATTCATAAAACTAACCTGTGAAAATTTCATCAAAATGTGTGCCAATACTGTTGTTAACAAGAATTTGTTGCATGTTTCTGTTGAGTATTCTTTTGGTTTCTGAGAATAACAGCTGATGCGGATTTAGGGATATGTGAAGATTGACCAAGACAGCATTCCAGAGGGAAATATTTCATTGGAAGATTGTATACAAGCCAAAGCTGCAGTGCCATTAAGGGTAAGTTGTCACTCAAAAAGATACACAAACCATCTTAATACGTCAAGAAGAAATGAAACATTTTGTGAAACCGATCTATTTCTTGAGAGTTTATTTACAAAATGCCCTTAACATCCAAAGCTGTATCTACATTAATCAGTCAGAATCATTGTGTACTTTGGTTGCTTGATTTGCCTGAGAGAAAGTCCAAACGGATAAAAAAGCTAAACCAAACCAAGTTTGTACAGTGTAAATTAATTCAGTCTAAAACATAAAGCTGTGCAAAATCAAACTTGTATGAAACTCCAAGGAAGACATTTTAAGACATGCAGCCGATTTCACGAAACTCCAAATGTTGCGTACGCAACATTTGGTTGCGTAACTTACGCAACATTTTCCTGCCTTGGTTGCACAAGCTATGGCCGTTTCACAAAACTTACGCAACATTTGTACGTGGTGTAAGTTACGCAATGTTTCGTGAAATCGGCTGCTGGTTTCTACAGATACATTTGTCTGTTCCCCTCCCAACTAAACAAAGTCCACACCACGTGAAATATTACCCCAATTCGTGATTTTCATTCTTCATATGATCTAATAGTCAAGTTCTACTGCGGGATAGACATTCCAAAATGGATTCTGTCCGACATTTACCATTCTGATTCCATAGGTTGCTTTAAAAGGTAAACAAAGTGTTCCAAACTTTTTGCCAAATAACAAATATCTGAATTCAATTCATAATTTTATTTCAGCATCATTTCTACATTTGGCTTCCCTAAAAAAAAACCTGCTCTCTTGGAATAACTTTGTACATAAATAAACACTTCCATGCAAAATATGTTGCACTACTGAGATAACTGGGATAGTCATTTCAAAGTTTACTTGTGATTTCATTTATAAATCATATTTTTCTCTCATTGATTAAATTCAGATACAACTAATGTCAGTAGTGGATCATTCCAAAAGGTAGGGAATGAGTTTGAGATTATGTGCTTGTAGCATATGATATGTGAAATAAATTCTATTATTACAGGTGCACGTTCACAGTAAATCTTCTCATTACAGTTATACCAATCCTTGCATCTTAAATTGAAAATGACAACAACATTGATCAATCACTTAATACTGTCCACATCTAGTGGAACGACCAATTGGCATCACGATGTTGTTTCTTAAAGGTTTAAATTCTAATAACCTTGATGAGATTAACAATCAAACAAAATACAACAGACCAAAAGCACCCAACATTAAAACAAATTTAAATAATAAATTGCTACTACAAGTAAAAACTGTAGGGAGATGTCATTTCCTCTTCGTTCCGTTCACAAGAATGTTGAGAAACTTCCCCCTCGTCATCTCCCGAGCTGTGGAGGTGAAAAAAATCAAGAAATCAATAAACAGAAAAAGGTTATGACTTTTCATTTCATTTCATTTGTTTATCTATAATAAGCTTTTGTTGTCTTTCTTTGACTGCAGAAACCAGGTCAAACGAACAAATATAATTGACTACCGATATTAGGAACACCACCAACATGGGACTGGATAGCTCAGTTGGTAAGAGCACTGGTACAGTATTCCAGAGACCGGAAGTCCCTGGTTCAAATTACACTGCAGTAAATTTTTTTGGTTCACTTTCCAATGACTTAAAATTAATCCAGTCCGTTTCCCTTGTGGTTAGTTGATGAAATGTATATCATGCAGACATTCTTTGAACAAGACTTACATTCATCCAATCCAAGTTGGTAAGCTAGGTTCTGAAGGCCCTTAACTTTCTCCATGAGGCTGGATGTTGTCAAACTGCCCAGCTCTGCACCCAATGAAAAACAGTCATTCATTAATTGAGGATATTTTTTTTTAATTTGATTTAATGAATCTAAGTAATAGGCAGGTGTAAACTGTACATCAACCAAGTTGATGACCTGAAATCCTTGGAGTTTCAATCCAAACAGGATCTTTCTCAAAGACCAAATTAGCCTATGAGAATGATCCCTCAAAGATTGAAACGTTAAGCCCTCCAAACTTTGAGCATATTTTTGTTTTGATATAACATGGAGCAGTCAGGAGGCATGATGTTTCGATCCAAGCAGAATCTTTCTCAAAGACCAAATTAGACTATGAGAAAGATCCCACAAGGATTGAAACGTTAAGCCCTCCAAACTCTGAGCTTATTTTTGTTTTGAAACTTTTGATAGAACATCAAGTGTTTTTTTTTATTACCGGTAAGCACCATTCCCTGACATGAATCAAGACAGTATCAGAGAGTACAAACTACAAACCAATGTACTTTTGATGCTGAAATCAGCTTCCATTAAGCATATTACTGATATCAGCTTACCATTAAGCATATTACTGATATCAGCTTACCATTAAGCATATTACTGATATCAGCTTACCATTAAGCATATTGATGTCGTTAGGTTCCAATTCTGCTTCCCAGGGTTGAACCTCGGCCTCCTGTGTGGCACCCAATGGCTGCAAGGCAAAACATTCAGAGCTCATCAACAGGGGATCTGACTACCCAACCCGGTACATGTTTTGATAATATTCCAAGGTTTGCAGGGAACCCAAGGTAAATGATATCAATTCAATTAATGATTACTCTTAGTTATAAAATACAAACTAAAACTTCATCAAATTCAAATTTGGATGTTCCTCATTTTCAAGAGGTACGTATACTTACACTTTTCATTGGAGCAAAATCAGACACCCCTGGAACTGTGAGAACAAATCAAGAGAATCATTTCAAATGCATTTCATAAAATTTAATTTAATTAATAGTAATAACTAATACACAAATGTTACATGCATCCATGTATTTATAACGCCTCTACTTAAGTGAAACTGCCGTCTAACAACTACATGAAATAGCTGGGAAGTAAAGTTTTAAAATGTCTTATTTGGAGCAAATTACTTACTCTTTTCGGGCCATAGTTCTGGTGAGGCTCTGTCTAATCTTTCAAAGCTGAGCAGAGTCTGTTCAATGTCTGTCAAACAAAACAAGCAAGGAAATAGTAGTAGAGGTGTAGCAAAAAAATATGTCATACGGGAAGACAATAGGGCTCCGCGCTCATGACGTCACATTCAGATGTTCGGACAAACAAGTCGTATGTTGCCCAACTATTGAATTAACTTACAATTTAGGCCTATTTTGTTACATATAAACGTTGTGAAGTTTGCCCGAACATATCCGGGTACTGTATAGCTAGGCCCTATTGATATAAAAAAAAAAGGTCATATTCTATCGTCCGGTCATGTGTTTTCACCCGACATGTGTTTTCGCTCCCCAAATCTGACTCCCGTTTACCACGAGATCGTGCGAGATTCTTTGTGATCAGTATCCCTGAAGTGATGACTACACTCAGGGCTATCTCCAACATTCAGGATGTTGAAAATAAAGTTTCCAGTCGTGAGTGATACTCAAAAGTTATAAACTATGTGATTTTGGGTGTATATTACTAATGCATTTTAAGGCTAAGGCCACATAAAAAAAATTACTTGTTTAGCGTCCCCGCCCGACCTCCGATATGAGCCCGACCTGTATTATTATTATTTTTTTTATTTGTCTCAAAAAAATAAATATTGGGGGAAACAATTATTTCTTGTATGTAAAAGCAGTGTGCGCTAATATCTACGGTAATTTTCGGACTAAACATCATGAAGGCCACCTGGGGTAGAAGCCGCAGCATGCGAACAATGTACAAATTTAAGCGGAAGGGACATTTGATAATTAATGTTCCGGAAATTTGTACCGATGTGGCGGACTGAAGGAATATCAGCCGAGCGCATGACTAGAACTACCGTAACCCGACTTGAGTCAAGTCTACATACTTAGGTTTCTCTAGTCTACTGAAATTTCCAATGGTCAGATATCTAGCTTGAAAGCTTCTATGGTCTTCAGTATCTTCCTAACATGTTTTCTGACCATGAATACCATGTATCTTTTCTTCCACAGGCATGTTGCCATTCTATCCTTAAAATAAAAAATAAAAATAAAAACCTCCCTCCCTACCTAGAACATTTGGAAGAGGTGGACGCTAAACAATTTTTTTTTTTTATGTGGCCTAATGTTCAAACGTTTATAAAAGACACAATCTGTGGTCAAATATTCCAAACTAAAACTGTTGTCTGGTCAAGCAACTTTCATTCTTCAGATGACAGACGGCAGGTCATGTGACCCTGTTGCGATCTGGGTTTTTATGGCGTGCCAACGAGACAAAAGTGTTAAAGTCTTTCTCTAATCGGAGTTTAACTTTGATAAGCTGATGTATCCATGTTTAGGCCTCTCATAATGAAGCCAGATATTATGAAAAATGCTGTGATAATATTTCGCATCAAGATAAACAATTAGATTTAATTTTATTTGCTTTTAAATATGTCATGCATGATATTGTTGATAAATTATATAATTCACAATCTTGGAATCAAGACTGTTTTAGAACCTTTTTAAAATAAACCCAATTGACCCAGTAAGAAGAATCGAGCCAGGACAATATTCTAGCCGTTTTTGAGTGACTTGGTGCGCCATATAGCTACCCCGATGTCAATGAACTTTGCCACTCAGCCAAGGGGGTGAAAACACATGACGTCGCGTTTACATAGCGGAATTGGTGTCCCTGTAAATGACAGACAATATTTTCAAAGAAAATACTTGAACTTCGAGGATTTTTACAGATAATAATCTGGAAGTGTCCAGTTGAAAAGTGTTCCGAGTGATTTTCTGATAGCCTATTCCATTTCGTTTCCATTTTTGAGAAACTTTCCTGTTATCGGAGCGAAAACCGATAACTGCAGGATATAAATAGCTCGAGCGCAGATCCAAAGAGAAGAGACTTAAAGGCTTACTAAGCCGCTTAGCATATAAATACCACTGCACTGCCACTACACAGGCAAAAAATAAATGCAGAGCTCTGTGCCTGCATAGTGCATGTGTGAATCTGTCGGAGATTAATTCACAAAATTCTTTCAAAACGTTTAGGCCTAACGTTACCGCAAATTACCCCATCATGGCCCATGCCAATCTCAAACTTAAGGATTAAATTCAACCAAATATAGCACAGAAATTGTTAGGTGCGTGATGTAATCAACACTCAACAATCGTAAATCAACCAATGATGCCAGCAAATGATCTTCACGATTTATATCAACTGAATTTACCCGCACTTGGACTCGGCGTCGCTGCCATCTTTAGCTGATCGTCACGTGACTCGCACTCGACCCTGGCGTGCACCTGACTAAAAAATGATTTATGTCGTCGACGCCGACAAGGGAAGCCAGTCAGTGCGCAGCGTGCTCGATAATGAGGCACTCAGCGAAGTTTTATTTGCAGCGAGTCTACGGTCTCGGACCGTTCGAGAATCAACGAGATTTTACGAGTGTTCGGCACAACCCCTGAGAAAATCGTTGAGAAACCCCTTTCTTAGCAGTGTTGGGCTAAGATGGAGTGGTAAGTGAAAATAGACGAATTTCCGCGTCGAATGATACCTAATTTTTATGATTATTTTGATTTTAAAGTTATTTATCAGTCTGGTGAAGTGTACTATGAAATATCCAGAATGTTTACACTACCTTAACGTTTTTGGTGATCCTGACTGTTTTGGAATATTTGGTGACAAATGTTGTCATGTTTTGGTCTCATGAAGAGTTATGCTTGCCAATCGTATAATTCCGACCTGTGGGCGATACCTTGGAACATTTTTATTTCGATCCGAATTGTAGGGAAAAATTGCACAATTTACGTGCATCGGTGTACATGTATGACGTCACCTTTTTTTTCCGTGTGTACGTTACGTAGACTTTGCAGCGGCTACATGTATCATGCATATGTATGTGTACAGCTTACAAAAAGTGAAATTCTGATAATAAATCTTGTCTGTCTGCACGGTAGTCTGCATTATTTTAATGGCAAATGGCTTGGATTTTTTGTGAAGTTTTGGAATTATTGTGAACAAAATTCAGACAAATAGGCCCTATTGATTTTCAGGCTAGGGTAGGGCTTTTTTACTCTATGAAAACTGTTGGTGCTTTCGGTTTCATTTGTTTTGTTTTTTTCATTTCATTTTTCTTACAGGCCCCACCACTCAGAGTGACCTTCCCTTCTTCAGAGTGCAGATTATTGGAGATTCCATCACCAGGCATCTTCCCATATACTTCAAACTTTTCGAGAGAGCAACCGGTATTTTTTCCGTGTATCGGCACTTTTACTTAAAGGCATTGCATACGTTTGGTAATGACTGAAAATTTATGGCAATAAAAACTTACTTGGTGAGAAGTACAGCTGCTTTGGATAGTATAATCATGGAGGTAGAAATAGAAGGAGTTCGAACGGCCCGCCAATCCCCCACAGGGTATTTACTGACCAATTAGCGACCCTGTCTGGCCAGTGGTTAAGGCATTGGGGCCTCCCGCTGTGTGACAGATTTACGACCGTGATAAGGGCCTTGTGTACACGATGCGCCGTGCCGCTGATTTCCCTATCATTGCCTATAGCCAGGCACACAATTCATTACTGGAGTAGAGGGTATGTACACGAGCATTTGAAAACCGCATGCGCAGTAGCATTTGAAGGGGGATTTAGCCTGCGCCATGTTTTCCATTCGATCGAACAAAGAATTCCGATTCCAACGATAGTTTGAACGGCCAAATTCCACTTTTCTTTCGAAGGTTTGTATATATTTTATTGTTTTAAGAAATATGAATTATCAGAGAATTCTGACGATATTTTTTGTTCGTTTAGGGGTTGTTACGGCGATGCCCCGCTAATGAAAGATGTTTTTGGACGAAGATCAATGTTTTCCACGGCCGTTATTCTTTGTCTGATAGCGTTACGATCTATTACTGAAATGATACGTGAATTTTAAAAATTCATTTTCAAGGGTTTGGAGACATGTCTTCGGTTAGTTTTCTCATTTTGTTCCACAGTAAATACAGGGAATCTTTGTCTTATATTTGAGAAGTTTTGTGTTTTTAATCAATCGTATTTTTAAAACATTATTTCGGTAGGCCTATTTCAGGAAATAAGCTCACTGCCTCAGTTTTGTTTTCATGGTTTTGGAGATTTGTAAGATGCATTGGTTTTGTTTTGTCCTTGGTTTCTGTTCTGTATTTTGTAATGAAAAGTCATTCAGGTTTGGAAGGCCTAATTACTGTACCGGAACCATGGAGTAGGGCCTAGTGTAACAAAAATTAGCCCTTTTAAGTTTTAGGCCTAACTCTTAAACATCTGAGACATTTACCATGGAGGTAGAAATATTGCATTTACTTAAAAACATGAGTTTTTTACACTAGTCTCGTAATATTACCTGATTGTACGTGCACCACTCATAAACACATCTTGGATTTCTAATCCGTTTTTTGTGTACTGTACATGATGTTGATTTATTTAACGATAATACTTTGGGTTTTTCTGTGAAAGAAATGCAGATTCATAGGCAAAAATATAAAGAAAGATACGGTGCCCACTTTTTGAGAAAACAGCACAAAACGGCCACAGTAAATATCTTGTCACCTATTTTTAAAAGATCAAAATTGTGTTTGGTCATTGGTTTTTTGTTTTACTCGTTTTTCTGGATAAATACAGCATTTTGGACAGAAAAATGTAATGTTTTGTTTCTACCATCGCCATCTTTATACTTTATAGGTAAATCTTGTAATATTTCTGGTTTTGTATTCTATGTATTGCAGGTGTTTACAGCTTGCATTATTTGTTTTCTCCTGTTAAACACATATTTTCTGTCTTTCAAAACAGGTCCTGACTGCTTCCATGCCATGGAAAAGCATTCACAATGCATTCGAGGTGTTTGCCGATTGTGTGGGGAGGCTCGGGCTATTGTTGAGGGTCGTCATCCCATTCCAAAAGAAAATTTTGCGAGGCAGATAGAGAAGGCATTTGGCATTGTTGTGAGTGATGATACTCCGGTTATTCATCCGCCGTTCATTTGTAAAGTATGTGAGGTGAAGTTGCGGCAATGGTGGCTTAAATTTAGTAAAAGGAATATGAAGAAAGCCGCATGCAACATTCAACTAGCATCATTCAACGAGGCTGACTGTGAGATGTGCAGAAAGTCGTCATGCGTTGCACCTCTCACCTCTCACCTAGCTCAGTACAAGGCCCAGGCACACCAGTACGATCTGTTGCCATGGTTTACAGGAGATTTTCTTCAAATTATGAAGATGAGTTGTGATGGCCATCCAGTTGTCTTCTTGTCTATTTTTCCAAATCTGTCATGGCGTGTTTCTGTCGCAGATGTTGTTGTTTCTGTTGATGTTTTCAGCTTGAGAATTCCGTCTCAACTGGATGTGCATGATTGTGGGCGGCTGTGCCAAATCATTGCAAGCAGTGCAGTGTGCACAGGGAATACCGACTTCACGGAGTTGATAGGTATGAAGACCGGGTCTGATGGGCAGATCCCAGTTAGTATTACTTCTCGAGATGTTGTCAAGGGTGGGACCATCAGACATGTCAGTTGCCAGTTGCTTGTGAAGGCTGAGATCAGTAGATGTGATGTTTGCCGCATCCACAGAAGTGACTTGTCAGCAGCGCTGCATCGTCTACGGAATAAAGAGGGGAATGTAATCACTGCCAGTTCCACGACCACTCATAGAAACATGTCAATTGGGCAACTGCAGCAAAAGGCAGAGAACCTGCAATCTGAGAGGCGGTTGTTGAAGAGGAAGAGTGTTTCATTGAAGGAGAAGGTTGCAGCACTGCTAGAGAAGGAGAGTGTTACACTAGAACCAAAACAGGAGGAGGCAATAAAAGCTACGCTCGATGCATGTGACAACCAGATGATGACAGCTTTCCTTGAAGGATCTCCATCAAAGCTGATGTGGGAACAGCAGAGGGATTCAGCCTTGAGGGGAAAACAAATGCGGTGGCATCCCTCCATCATCAGGCTGTGTATTGCACTGCACAGTAGGTCAGCAGCTGCCTACAATTTAATGCGGGAATCTGGTTTTATGAAACTCCCTCACCCTTCCACGTTGCACCCATACAGTCATTTTGCGGATGCCTCATCTGGTTTCAGTGCGCCAATGCTGGAACGCATCTTCGAAGATTTCAAATTGGCAACATGCAGTGATGAAGAGAGAAATGTTTCTCTCCTCTTCGACGAGATGAAAGTCAAGTCGGGGTTGGTCTACTCAGCGAGAACAGGCAAGATTGTCGGCTTCACTGACATCACTGAGGTCAGCAATGAGGTGTCCCATTTTCAACGACAATGCAAAGGTGAGGTGGAGCCTGAAGAAGCAAGCCATGTTTTGGTGTTGATGGTTCGGGGCTTGTGTAGTTCGCTCCATGTCCCGGTGGGATATTATGCCACGAAAGGTGTGTCTAGCAGTCAGCTCTATCCATGTATATCTGAGGCCATCATATACCTTGAGTTGGCAGGGCTTAAGGTTCGGTCCTTGGTTTGTGACGGAGCATCACCTAATAGGAAGTTCTTTAGATTACATGGCAACGGCACCTCATCGAGCCCTACATACTGCACGCCTAACCCCATAGACCCCTCAAGGAAGGTATACTTCATATGCGACGTGCCACATTTATTGAAGACGACTCGAAACAATCTGGAGAATTCGGGCTACAACAACAAAACAAGAAACCTAACGGTACGTTGCATTTTACAAAATTTAACAAAAGCAATTGACTTTAATTAATGACTTAAGTTTCAGTCAGTTTCCCTTGTCGTTATATGATGATTGAAACCAATTGACTTTTCAATTCACACTGATTTTCTCAACCATTGAACTCAGTTACAGAAAATTCCATTGGTTTATCTATATCTTCTAGTGATAAGAAAAAGATGAATTTTAATTTCAAGGAAAATTTTATCTAGTGTTGGAGAAAATTGAAATTAAATAGGTTGATATTTTGAATTTTTGTTCTCTATTTATGTGCAGTATGACAAGCAGAGCATCAGCTGGCCTCAACTGTTGCAGTTGTATGAGTGGGATGTCGGCCTGATGAGGAGTTCGCCTGGTCTCCGCCGTCTCCACAAGATATCATATGAACATCTCCATTTGACACCGTCTTTGCGAATGAGAGTGTACATGGCAGTTCAGGTAAAATATCTTTGTTGTGTTTTTTTGTGTTGGGATGGTTTGTTATCCACAAGTTGTTCACTGGAGATGTTATTGCATAGTAATTATGTATTGTTGGTTTTTACCAGTCTAACGATATACTGTTTTTCCTTGCGATTTGTAACTGAACACATCTTTTATTTAACTTCCAAATTTTAAAATTGGGAAAGAAAAGTCAAAACCTTATCACATTTAAACTTGATACAGCCCTGTATTGAAAATTCATGCTTCAATATCCCTGAAGGAAAGATTGTTTCTTCTGGACATAAAAATGTTATGCAAGTACATTTCCAAATTTTCAAATGTTACCATTGTCATTCAGGTCCTGAGCTCCACCGTTGCCAACGCCCTTGAGTCGATGAAACAATCTGGAACTTCATCCACTGTGAAGTTTATCAGGATGATGGATCGATTCTTCGACTGCCTAAATGTGAGCAACCCACTTCAGGGAATGCAGTCACGCAAGCCTGCACTGGAACCATACACAAGTGTTGAGGACTGGCGTTTCAAGGTAACATATTTTCCTTTTTCACAGAATCATTGCACTGTACATACAGGGCAAGAATTTTGTGAAATATAGCACTTGACAGCAGGTCTAGTAAGTGAAGCATTTGAAAACTTTTTTGCACAAGACCTGTGGCATTCATGTACATAGGAAACCGTAATATGCAACATTGTGTCAAAAATCATCAACTGAGGCAATTCAATTGTGCAAGGAAAACAAAATAGACAGCCGGACTAGTGCAGTTCGCACTTCACTAGACTGACAATGAAATCACTAGACTCGGTCCTCGGTCTAGTGGATATTTCGAGCCCTGCTGTATGTAAACTTGTATCAAGCAAATATGTATTTCTTGGTAAATGTTGTTTCAGTGGCTCCTGACAGACTTTCTTGGGTTCTTCAAGGATTGGGAGGACCAGGTGGCAGCCATTCCAGACTTGGACCTCAAGACACGGCAAAGCATGTGCCTGAGTAAAGAAACTGTTGAAGGATTCCGTATAACAGGTAGGAGCAGGCCTTGAATTTGGTTCTGAAAAGGGCAAGACCACTTTTCCATTGCAAGGGGCACTTCCATTGAAAAATCATAATGTCTATGGAAACATTTGAAGGGGGTACCAAGGCCGAGAATCAGGGCACGAAGGCCATGGCCTCTGTGGCCTCTGTTAAATTCAAGGTTTGTAGGAGGGCAAAACTGTCTATTCTAAATAGCTGTGCAAGGATTGGGAGGACCAGGTGGCAGCCATTCCAGACTTGGACACCATTGACACAATTTTTGTGCAGGTCAATTTGAAGGTGGGGTGGAGAGTGACCAACTTGTTAGAACTAATGTCATTGCTTTTTTGGAACCATCTTAACTTTTCTTCATTTGATAAATGCTGATTGCCGCTCTTGGGATGGGACACCTCAAATGTTTGTGATGGGGACCTTGTAACAATTTAGGAGACCAAAATAATTGACCAGATATCCAGTTGTTAAATTGAAATTCATTTCATTCTCTCCTAATTTCACAAGTCCCCTCATTTGTGGAACTTGCGAAACTTCTCCTTAGTTCTGGCGTGAAGTACATCCTCAGTGAGAAGCTGAATCAGGATCCCTTGGAGGAGTATTTCAGCAAACAGCGAGGGGCTGGAGGAAGCTGGGACAACCCAACAGTGGAGCAATTCGGGCACAACATGCTCTCACTGTATGTTGCTTCGACAAGCGCTAAAGCTTCCAAGAAGGGCAACGTACGCAAAAGAAACCAGCCTGAAGACACTGTAATAGATGACACGCCTCTGCCAAAAAGAAAGTGAATATCTGTCCACCAAATTCCATTCAATTAATAGGATTGCCAACTGCATTCTCATTTTGTAATTGGAGTTCCATTGTATGTTGTCAGACATGCAGTTGTGTACTATCCAATAATCTTTTTTCATGGATACTTCAGACAAAACCATACCAAAGAATTGCCAAGAGATGCCTGTAAAACGAGTTTGTTTTTATTACCACATCTGTCTTTTTCGTCATCGCAGTATTACATTACAGCAGAAGTATTTTACATGTACAGTGTATATCATAATGTGCAAATTAGGCTTGCCCTTCACCGACATGGATGAGCACTCGGTGCTTGTGAGAGCACGTGAAAAAATCTCATGCTGGCTCAGGTGGGATTCAAACCTACGACCACCGTTCACCTCGGTGGCCTAGTGGTATGGCATCTGCACTATTAAGTAGGAGGTTGTGGGTTAGAATCCAACCTGAGCATGAAATAATAAGGCTGTGAAAATTTGATCTCAATTGGACATCTGAGCCACAAGAAAATAGCAAAAATCGTACTCAATTTTTCTTATAAAACAGAAAGAATGGCCCCATGATCAAAACTATTTTCGGTCTTTCTTTTATTGATTTCTGGATAAGTACACCACTTAAGCTAGCAATATTGTAACAGTATGTTTCTACCAGCATCATCTTCATATTGTGAAAGTTATACGTAAACCTGTGAACATTTCTGCTTGGGTATGTTACCAATCCTGTACTGTACCTTAAAAGCTTGACCCAAATCCCACAATCAAAGCCTTAGATTAGTCATGAAGGTCATATAGAAGAAGTGTAGAAAATACTCGACACAAGCACAATATGTTTAAAGAGACAAAATCTCTCTGTGCGTCAAAATTATTTTCATAAGTCGCTTTTGATTAAAATCAAGATGAAAATGATGAAATATTAAAGGAATTTACAAATAAAAGCCTCATGTAACTTAATTGGGCAATGCAGGAAGACGACATAACATTCAACCAACCATTTGAAAATCCGACTTAAAATGCATGTTTATGTACTTGTAGATATGCAGATAGAGGACCATCATTTTTGGTGCTATTTATTTCAGTATTCCTTCAAGATGCAAGGTTCTTCCTGAGGGCTTTTTCTGACTTTTTAGAAATTTTACCTTTTGCTTTCTTTAAATCAAGATAAACCTTGAGGAATGCTTTGATTCTAATTTTTATATACAAATTTACAACAATGTCTAGAAGGCGTTTTGAAACTGTGCCAGTTATTCTACCTCTCGTCAAATTACACCAGTAATTATGCACTCTTGTTTGCAACATCATCTTATCTTTCAGGTCCCTCTTAATATTTCTGCCGACACAGTTTTCTAAGTTTCCTTTAGAAAGAAATGGCCTAGCCTCATTTTCTATGGTTCGGAAAAAAATGTACACATCATCATTGACAACAAATAATCCGCCTCGATTTTGAACTTGTATCCACTCATTACTGTACTCTAAAAATGTTTTTTCAGAGTTAGTTGTGCAAGAACGCCAGGTGGCAAGGATCTTGCAAAAAACTGCAGCTGTATCATTTAATTGCTTTCGAAATTTTTCACAGAGTGCAAAAGGTACATAACCAGCTACATATCTAAGAACCTGTTCTTCTTCTTTACTAAGCGTTTCTTGATTGTTTAAAGAAGTTGCAGGGAGGTCAGTAGCATGTCTATCTTTTATCAGCAGAGTAATGATTGTTAACAAGATATGTTGATATACTATATTCACATGACTACCATCAGTGGAAATGCCAATAGATTTAATGAAGGAGTTCCAGTGATGTACATGAGTGGGATTAAGTTTGAATTCATGGAATTTCTTCCACACAAAATCCATCGCCTCTGGTTGCAGAAATTTGTCATCTCCAGCTGTTGCAATCAGCCAGAGAGCGGTGATGAGGGTGACGCTGAAGTTTACGAATTCTGCGGACTCTTTCGCATGTAACACAGATGCAACAAGGGTCAACACTGAAATGGCTAGAGGATATTTTCCGGTGAATATTGGGTGCTCCTGAATCCTCTCCAATGCCGTCTTGAGATATCCTGCTGCATTGTCTTTTGCATTCTTGACGGAAAACAGTTTAGCTGGCCGTTCCACTGGATGGTAGAAAAAAAATAATCTACTTGTGAACATGACAATATGAAAAGGATTAACAGTTAACTCACTTGCATTTAGTACGTATTTTTTTTTTTTTTTTTTTTTTTTTTTAAGAACAATCCAAATGTGAACAGTTTCCTTTTTCACAAGCCAAATATTACCTTTGTTGCCACATCTGCTGCATTGTGGATCATTTTTTTCTAAACACTGAGCAGATAAAGGTACTTTCTTTTTACCAAGAATATTCACTCATGACGTACATGTGTACATTCAAGGCAGGTAATGCAGGTACTATCATACTTTGGCAGCATACAGTACCCAAACATAAATCTTGAAATGCTGTATTTGTCCACAAAAGAGCAAAACCAGTGACCTAAATTATTTTTGATCTTTTAAAGAAAAAAAAAGAAAGAAATACAGCAGTGGCCATTTTTCAGGGTTTTTTTTTTCTTCAAAAAGTGGGCACTGTATGGGACTGAAATTTTCACAGAAGACTGTTACTGTATCCTCCTTGATATTTTAGCTGATGAACCTGCATTTCTATGACTAAAACCAAAGTATGATATTACCTTTTAAAGTATGAGTTCAGATTCAGATTTTATTTATATTATCTACACTGTATATGAAGACATGCACATGATTTTAACATATTTTTTACTTTGTATTTTCATTCCTCTTTGAATCTGAAATACATTTGATGAGTGAGCCTACCTGAAGATTTCTTCTTCTCTCCTTTGCTTGCGGACTTCTTTGATTTAGTAGTTGATTTTGCCTTCTTGCCGGTAGTTTGGTTTTGGTTTTGAGAACCTCCACCCTCCACAGATTCCGTCCCTGTCTGCCTTGAAGCTGGATCTTGCTTAGATGTACAAGCAGTGGCCTCTGTGTCTTCAAACAATTCAGCTTCAAGTCCTTCGCCCATTGTCAACAGCACTTGTTCGTTCTCTGCATCAAAAAATTATTTTTAAAAATAAATGCAAAATCCAAAATTAACTAAAACTGACTGGTAAATTTCTTCAACCACTACCAGTAGGCCCTTCCACCTCTTAAACATTGGATGTACAGTTATAGGCCCGCGTTAAATTTGAAGGGTACTGTAACTCATGGAGGTAGACTACCGGACCTCCATGGGTAACTATACAGGAAATAAAACAACTCTTTCAAAGTTATTTTTTGTAATGTCCTCTTCAACAATAATTAGCAAAGTTACATTTTTTGAAAGAGGGAAGGTCTTTGATTTTTGAGGGAAATTTTGGGGTAAAAATCGTCACGAAGATACAAGTTTTAGGCCTAAATGTTATGTAAATATTAAGACCATGGGCATGGTGTCCATGCCGAACACAACAAATGCCCCCGGTGGCCATGCCATGTACCGGCACGGTCAACTCCCGATCCAAATCTGCATTATTCTGCCATGTTCTACACAGCAGCATCACGGTAACTTAAGATAATAAACAAACACAAGTATTAAATTTTGGTCTCGAATATTTACCATTTGCTTGGCAAGTTCCACAGTACCAGGATCCGTCCGGAATAGTGGCCGATGTCAAGCCGACACATTCATAATGAAACCACTCGATTTTACATCGACTAGAATCACAAGCAATCATGTCAGTTGAAGCCGGTAAATTGCACACGCAGTGGCAAAGAATATCGTCTTCTTCGTCTGACCCAATACTTCCATCGGAAACCTCGTTCAAGTCAGCATCGTCTTCAGAGAAATCGCTAAAATCGGACCCGTAGTAAAATTCTTCTTTACCGTAAGCCGCCATCTTGCATGTGTGGAGACGCGCGGTGGGAAAGCTCTGCGCATGCGCAAGACTTCTTAGATAGTGAAACCTGACCGGTCTGGTGCAGTCTCAGGCGCTAATCAGATTAGTCAAGCAGACGACCAGTGTTTACGTTAAGTGATTTTTACGACCGCGGCACTGCAGACTTAATGTTTGATCCTGGCTTCGTTCGAACTCCTTCTATTTCTACCTCCATGGTATAATGCATATTGAGAAACGTTCAATTCGAAGTATAGGGTTATTGAAAAATATGTCACTTTTTATCTCCAAAAATTATGAATCTGAGAAGCGTTATGGCCGTAACGCTTCTCAGCTATTGACTTACTGTTATCTGGCGTGAAATAACCGCTCTAGTTTGTCGCCAAAATCTCAAAAACGCTAACACCTTTTGAATTGAAACTTTCACAGGTTAGTTTTATGGTATATATAAACAATTATATTGGTTTGAAACAAACATTAGGCTCAAATTACCAAACGTATGCAATCCCTTTAAACTAAGATGACTCTTTATGATCAACCACAATGTACATCAACTTTTTTGTTTTTTGGTCAAACTATGCCTATTGGGACTATTCTCTTGGTCTGTTTCTCAACGGTGACATGTTTGATTTTGCTCTTCTCCTTACACACAAATGTGATATTTTTTTTATCTCAGGATATTTGCCTATATTTGGTTATGACTTAATTAAAAAAAATTTTAATTATGAAGCAAACAGGCAAATCTTAAATTTTCATTGACCATTTCCAACTGTCTAAGAGTAAGATGTTGGTGTATTGTGTTAGCATTAGTTGTCAGTATTTTGTAATTCTGTGCACTAATATTCAACATTCCACAGCACTTGCCTGTAAGCATGAAGATGGTGGTGGTAGGAACATACCGTTAAAATTGTTCTGCATGAAATGGTGTATTTTTCCAGAAATTAGAAAAACAACGACTGAAAATCTTTTTTATCTTTTAAAAGATCAAAAATAAAAGAGAAAAGAGTTAAGAAATACTGTGGCCGTTTTTCACTGTTTTCTCAAAAAGTGGCCTGGGCACCGTATGGGACTGGAATTTTCACAGATGACTATTATTGTATATTCCTTGATATTTCTGCCCATAAATCTGTATTTCTTTGACAAAAACCAATGTATGATATAACCTTTAATCTTCAGAATTAGTAGTCATTATGGTAGCAATTACTAGTTTTTGCCATTCTATTGCACTTGCCTGTAAGTGTAGAGATTTATTTATCTCTACCCGTTGAACATATTTTATTTACTGGCCCATGTTCTTTAAAGAGTGTTTATCGTAATAGTTGATGTTTATGTCAGGTTATATATTCCTAATTTTCTTTGTGCAAAATATGAATAACTTGTGTACCGCAATAGATTTTTCACCTTGCCAATCTTCTGAAGAAGGTGTTATTTTTATAAAGTTACTGTACTATGATGTAACTCAACCCCAATGTGCTATACTGCATCAGGTATTTATATTGAAAACTACATGTGAATGATATTGAATACTACATGTGATAAAAGTAAATGTAAGGGATATTTAAAACCACATGTAAGTGATATTGAAAACAAAAAAAATACTAAAAACTACATTGCTTTAGCTTTGTTGAAATTCATACATGTTACCGCAATCTTCCAATTCTCTTCCAACTCGAATTCCAACTTCATTGGTACAATGCGGTGTACCTTTTTTATTCATGGCAATGACAACAAGTTATATTGTTTAACTTTATTATTAGTATTATATTTATTGGATGCGGGTGTTAATGACAAACAACAATATATTGACTATGCAGCTGGTATTTATGTCATTTTACAATTTTCAGTATGCAGCTGGTGTAATGCAACTATGCAATTTTCAGTATTCCTTATTTTGTTAATAAATTTTGAAATAAATAATTTTCGTGTTTTACGATGAAACAAAGTGATAACTGTCAGTGTCTTAATTAATTTTGATTTCCCATTATTATTTAAAAAGATACTACTTACTAAAATGAACAACAATAATGTGAAATCATTAATTAAACCAATGAAGGTAGCCGACTAAGTTAAAGAAAGAAAACAGTTGGGACACTGGGACAGACATTGGTAATTATTTAAGTATGTTTGTCTTTGCTCATGAAGGAACATTACTTAAATTACAAAAATCTTCCTGATACCAATTGCGAAAACACATAAGACAGATCGCCAGTTTATTTATAGTCGGGAGCCTATTTTTCTTCTATTTAACCATATGCAAGTCCTTGCTGAAAAGGGTACCCGACACAACACAGACCCCTACGCGGGACTGACATAATACGTGATTGGTCAGTACGTGACTATGATTGGGGTTTTACCCAATGAGGAATGCACACTCGTGTATTACACGTGCTTCCACGGATGCCTCATGTTCGTGACTTTGCTATCCGGAATGGTCGTGTTTTTTCAGTGATCCTGACTGTTTTGGGCTATCAATGGAGCAGTTCGTTACAGAAATAGGTAGTTTAGTACTTGTACTTTTCACTAAATCGTCTACTTATGGTGGCCAAGTTTGTTTGATTTTAAAAAATAGGAGTTTTCTTCGACCTTAAATTCACGACAAAAACAGTAATATTATCGTCCCGATATTTCTCAAACTTAATCATTAGAAATTTGATAAAACCTGATCAGCAATAAAACTATGGTACCTGCAATGTTTCCTTTGAGTAAAATTTGACTTTTGAACATACGTTCACGTGAAAATGAATTTCAAAAACGCTGTCATCAATCTCATGAATATTCATTTCCTGGCCCAGTTCATGCATACGTAGCAAATAAACAAGAGCGCTTATCTATACACTGCGCACTGACTGAAGCGTCCAATGAAAACTTGATTAATTCGACATGAAGTCTTACATGAAATCGTCAAATCGTAGAATTTGTGATTATCTGACCATAATGAAAGTTAAGGCAGGCGTAAGTAATTTGTCTCCCTTTTTTTCAGGGGTTGTCAGGGGACACGTCCCATTTTACAATTTCGTTCTCAGACCCTACATTCAATAGACTTGTCCCAAGTCGGATTTTAGTCTGATCTTGCTTAGCGTATCATCAATCAGCGAGATTCTTGGTACGCGCCCTCTATTGTCCGCAGCTGCCCATACATCTATTTTTTAAAACTTTCAAAACAGTATTGAAATAATAAAATAGACCCAAATCAGTCGCAGAGCCCATTAATTTGGTATACATCAATTCTGTTTTCTGAAGGCGTTTGGTGAGCCTGAGGCCCTGTGTGCGAAACATATATATTACTTATATATATTACTTAAATGGATGGATGTGGGGTACAGGTCTGCATCTGGAACATGGCATGTTGTACTCAAGATCCAGTGGTATGGTGCACCCAAGATGGTCCCTAAAAAAATAATATGGGGGAAAGAGAAAGGGAGAGGAGGAGAAAGAAGGGGGGGGGGTCACAAAATGTTTGTTGGGCGTTTTTTTTTCTTTGAGCCCCAAGACCACCCCCCCCCCCCCCCCCGAAGATCTTGTGGTCATCTACAGATTGCGGGTTCGAATCCAGCCATGGGCTAGTGGTGCTTGCGTCCTTGGTCAAGATTCCTTGTCACATATTGCTCCTCTTCACCGGCCAGGTGTAAATGGGTACAGCTGCGAGGTTAGAGATGGCTTTAATTGTGGTTTGATCTGAGCCTCTGTGTGTGCACCATAGTAGCCAGGGCTGCTTACTCCCCAGGAGTTGAGATGGTTTCAGGAATTAAAGTAGCCCAATGACCTAATGATGATAATATGCGCATAGAGACATCTCACATTGATTGTGATATGCATTGTTTAAATTGTCTAGGACCTGTCTAGGACATCATTTTTTGGCAATAAAAATTATGACATCCGTTGTTTTAAGGGCATTTTTATTTATTTCTTTTCAGACAAAAATCATTGGTCAACCTATACAAATTGAGAATAGAATAAAAATCAAATCCGTATTTCATAATTTGTAAATTATGAGCATATGCGATTTGTATTTTTTTGTTAGCCTTTGAGAAAGATCCTGCTAGGATCGAAACATCGAAATAAAAAACTCTAAGGATTTTTGTAATATTTCGGGTCAACGTTTTGGTTGATAAGCAGTTTGCAGGAGTTTTATACTTAATTTTTTTCATTGGCCATTTTGCATGTGAGCTTAGAGCTAGCTATGGGTAATTATTTACAGGTCGACACCCATTTACTGGCAAGTGAGGGCGCTAAATTACGCATACGGATTCCAAGCACAAAAGTCCGACTTGGAGCAAGTCTATACTGTAGGTTATCATCATTGCACGTGTGCAGATTCTTGTCCTGGTAAAAGGTTGATAAAGCAGCTTACGTTGCCTAACTCTTTGACGTTACAAAAGGTACTCAAGTGCACGGCATTCAGGAGCTCAAACACGGCCAAATTTCGCTGTAACTGAGGAGTCATTTGACTGTGGCCTTCGTCAAAATGTTGCGTCTTATTCCACGAGTTCCAGGGGTAAGTATGTGGGCTAGGCCTATGTGTTGAAAGTTTCCAAAACAAATATTAAGTTTTAATGCAATTGAAATGTTCCAGGGTTGTGGTTTTTCAAAGACAACCGGAACTCCAAGGGCAAGGTGAGGTCACACCCCCCTGATGAGACTGAGAGTGGGGCCCAACCAAGGCCCGGGCCACAATGTCCAAGACCTGCGAGCCCTTCTTATGTTATAATTTAATATTTTATTTAAAAAAAGATTATGCAATGGAATATATTCATCATTTATTCAGGTTTTTATACACCCTGTTAGTACTGAACTCCCTTTTTTTTTTGGAGGGGGGGGGGGAGGGGGGGTTTGACGGTCAATCTGCACGGTCTAGCACCCCAGAGAATCTCATACTTCATAGAGTTCGACATTTTGAACACGGAAATAATTGTACTTCAATTGTAGGTAGGCCTACTTACGCCAAGAAAGTCCCCAAATGATAACAAATACATCACATCAGCATGAAAATCGCTCCATCTCTTCTCCAATTCTCAGGGATGAAATGCAGCTTATTTATTCGTACTCAAGATCATTCCGTTTGACGAAAATCTGTGTTTTTTTAACCAAAACCCAGACAATCACGTTGATGCGGTGGCCACCTTTTTTAAAATTTGTGTGACCATGTGCCACACCTGTCCACCATCTTGTGTGGAGCACAGCCACACAAGATGGCCGCCATGCCGATCGGGTAACAGGCAAACAAATAAAAAATAATACAGGCAAATAGACAGACGAACACTGGAACGAAAACAAGTAGCACCCCTGCAAGATTACAAAAAGCAAACTAAATTACAGAGTTGCGCTCTGTTAATAGTGCTACTTTAAAATCAGATAACAAAAAGACAAACACTACAATCTTATGAAGATAAAAGAATCAGTATTGCACGTATAGAAAAATATAAAGTTAGAAAGTTTTATAAAAGAAAACTGAGAAATCCCCAAACTGATGTTAAAAAAATGTATATGACCCCAGAGGCTCAAGGATTTTATTCACATGTTCATATTATTTTTCTTGACATAGTAGTTTTTGGCACGGTACAATTTGTTCAGTTTAATTAGATCATATCGTTAGACCTAAGGTTTGATATCAAAGGTTATGATTTTATCAACAATATTCAAATAGATGGAGATGGCATTAGAACCTGCACCTTTTACTGTATGGTAGCCAGGTACTAACCCTCTATCAACTGAGCTATCCATTGTCATTTTTGTGGGCGGTGTCCCAATTGCACACCCTCAAAAAAAGGGGGACTTAACACCAGGTCACCTATTGAACCCTGATTTTATCATCATGCTCACTATAAATTTCCAGCAATCAAATTCTTAAGGAAAACAGATAACATTTCTCAACAGGCCGCGATCTCAAATGGAAAATCTTCAAAAAATATATTTATAAACCCTGTTGTAACAGATTTTTCCTCATTTTTTTAAGTGTTGCTACCAATGACATATTATTGTTTTGTCAAAGAAAATTGTCTGATAACCATATTTTTGTTATTTTGCAGTTGATGGGTGCCATTCGGAGGTACTCTCACCATGAACATGCTGTGGTAAGTTAGCACGAGGGATATAAACTTCAGCTTGTCTTGTTGAAGTTCAATGCAATCAATTCATGCATCACCGAGCAATTACCTAATTGACTGGAAAAATCAAATTTTCCTGCCATTGCAATTGAGTGACAATGGTGGTTATCTTAATATTCTTAGTTGTGATCTGTAAATCTCCCCTCAGCATGGCCGCCTACATTCACTACTATTTTCATAATTTTTTGAAAATGGGTATTTTTTGGGGGGGACACACTGTAGAAACTAGAATGACAGCATTCATGGTTTTACTGTTGAGTTTGATAACTGATGAAATGTGATTCTACATCAGTGGCCAATTTCATAGAGCTGCTTTTAAGAAGCACAACATTTGCTTAAGCATGAAAAGTGTTCCTTGATCAAACAGGATGACCTACCAAATGTTTTATGTGACGTTTACTGCTTTTGAGTTGTATTCGGACATTGTTTGCTGAGCATAACATTCATAAGGAGTTTTGGCTGGCATACTGATTTTATTTTCCATGGTTTTTGGTGCTTAAGCAAATGTTGGTGCTTAAGCAGCTCTATGAAATTGGCCCATGATTTGTTATTAAATGTAGAATGAAATTCTTTATTTTGTTTCTGTTGTCATTTCATTGTATGCGTATCTCATTTGAGTGTCTTTATGCTGTGACTTTTATACAATTACATCATTTCGCCACCTTGACGGCAGATGGCTTTTGTATGAGTCATTTAAAACAATTGTTTCCCATTATTTTTCCTTCTCCTCAGCCAACCACCAAAATGTTCATCAATGGACAGTTTGTGGAATCCAAGACGACAGACTGGATTGATGTCCACAATCCGGTGAGTCTCTGAAAAGCTGTGTCAACTATCCAATAGGGCTTCACGGTCGTGACGTCACATCCCAATGTTCGGACAAACAAGTCTTTCATGTACCCAACTTACTAAACGTTGTGCAATTTGTCCGAACATCCGGGCAACTATAGCTGTCGATACAAAGGGCGTATTCTATAAATAGGTCGTGCGCAGAGCCCTATTAAACTGGATCGTTGTATGCACAATCTAGGTATTGAAGAAAAGGAATTTCTTTTATACCACATGGATATGTGTTGTAGACAGAGTCCGAGAAAGGAATTTTCAAAGGCCAGTGTTTGAAATTGAAACAAACCAATCCATCCAAAACATTTTACATGGGCCCACAGCGCTTGTGTCTGTCATCTGTAAATCAGTTATAGGAGATAAGCGCATTATGCATCATAAAGTAATCCCAGGGTTAACATTTCATATGAAAATCAAAGATAGTAACTTGCCTTTGCCTTTATCAGATTTGGAGTCATGGTTTTATTACCGAATCTTGAACCATAATTTGAGACATGACCAGACCGAGTATTTGCATATTGTTTGCACTAGAAAAGAGGTAGTTCATCGTGGAAAATGATAAGTAGTTGATCGTTTGATGACTTATGAAGTTGGCTGAAAGGTAGCAATGTTTGGGCTGTGGACTGCTAGCATTTGTCATGCTGATGAAGACAGTCTCATATTATTTGTATTTCTATTTGTATTGCTTTATCAGGCAACCAACGAAGTGGTAACCCGTGTGCCTAAGTGTACCCAGGAGGAGATGCAGTCAGCGGTGGATGCGGCGGAAGCGGCCTTCCCAGGCTGGAGTGACATGTCCATCATGACCAGGCAACAGATCATGTTCAGATTCCAACATATCATCAAGGAGAACTTGGTAGGTGTAATCAACACTCGGCCTGTTGTACAATAGGGATAGCTACACAGAATCTGAGATAGAATATACTAGAGCATCAGTCCAGACTGTTCTCTATGGATGTTAAGGATTAAACCCTAACCCTGTTCAGTGCAGCAGTTTGCATCAGCAGGGATAAACAGAGGCCGAACGTTGTTGCATTTAGCAATGAACCTTGATCTTAATCTGATGAATTCTGTTGCTTTTAGCAAGCTTAAGGTCAATTTCACCAAACTCATTGTAACTTACTATCAATCGTAGGGCTTGTGATGCATTGCAGCCCTACGTAGGATACAATGAGTTATCCTTCGTAAGTCGAGTTACAATTCATCGCAGGGCTTCGTGAAATCGCCCCTGGTTGTTCATAAACCACTGGACTTATTTTGCAGCAATCAAGCTACTGTGAACTGTGTTATAATAGTAATAAAGCAGGGTTCAACAGACTCTGCCACTGCATTCTGTTGCACCTAGGAGAGTAGGCACTCGACATATGGCACCAAGGTTATCTTACTGCTCAAGCCAGCAGCATTGTATTGCAGTCTGTTGCATTTGGTTGGGTTTCTTTGTAGAGTCCCCTATGTGAGATGTTGTAATTTAGTTTGATGTACTTATTTCACTTCAAGGACTTCATCCAATGTTCACTTTGATTTGCTGTCTTTTTCAGGGTGATATTGCCAAGTCCATCACACTAGAACAAGGCAAGACCTTAGTAGATGCCGAGGGTGATGTCACAAGAGGACTCCGTAAGTTCAAACATAAACATTTTTCATCTTTACACACAAAAAATAATTCCTTTGTGTCGGTACTTTGGTCACAAGCGGAATGATCCTGTGAATGGACTTACTGAACCGGCTTGTGCTGAAAAATCTACATGCAATGGTCATCATAATATCAATATTTATGACTAGATGAGTGATCAATATACATGTATTATTGAAACCTTTATACTGAGTCTTGGGTCCGTCAGCGTCATTGGTCAAGGATCCTTTTTCAGAAATGTTGAAAAAAATCCTTAAACTCGGTTTAAACATGAAGCCTCATGATGACGTTAATGTGCATTGGCTCTTACATTTATAGTTACAGGTTTATGGCTAGTACAGCATGTGTTCTTTCTGCTTGCTGACGATTTAGCCAAAGTACTTTCCAAAAAAAATGACCACAAATTCTGAGAAAAACTCACCATTCTTCTGCTGAATATAAAATTTGTCAGGAAATGTGCATTGTAACGCAATGAATGTTATTCTTGATGTGATTTGTCTTGCAGAGGTTGTTGAGCACACCTGCAACATCACGTCACTCCAGCTGGGTGAAACACTTCCCTCAATTGCCAAGGATATGGACACATACACCATGAGGGTACCGCTTGGTGTGTGTGCAGGAATCACGCCGTAAGATTGCTGGTTTTAACTTTATTACTTCAAACGGATTAATTTGAGTGACTTGTACCTTGGAACCTGTTTCTTTCAGACCATTCATCCTTATGAAACAAGAAGGATTAGCATTGGCCTCAAGACATTTTCAGTCTTTGAAGAATAGATTTTGAATTTTTATATTATCCCATAGACATTTCAAACCAGAAGTTGATTTTAAGAAGCCCTACAATCGATCATGACTCGAGTTACAATGGATTTCCCATCATATCCTACGTAGGACTGCAATGCATCACAAGTCCTATGATTAATGCAAGTAATAAACATTTTAGCCATCGATAAAGATCATGCTAGGATAAAAACATGACAGTCCCTCCTAACTCCAAGTCCTTATGATTGATATTATTAAAGTTACTATGAGTTTGGTGAAATGGAACTCAGGCCCGCAAGTTTTGTATGTCTGACAGCATACACTTGGTTGAAAAAAATGTGGTATAGTTTTCTAACCGTGGCTGCATTTTTTTTTTGTCCTGCAGTTTCAACTTCCCTGCAATGATTCCACTCTGGGTAAGTACCTCATGACTCCATCTGCTTCATTGGAACAATGACAAGACCCTTAAAAGTTGGCCTAGATTCCCTGTGTGTCATACATGCATCTGATCTTCATTATTGACAATAATGACAAAGCAATAATGACTGCTTATCAACCAGGCATGATGAAGAACACAAGCTTGTTGACCTAAAAGGTCACACTTGGAAATTCTGAGTGAATTTCTCAATTTGGCCAATAGAGGGCAGTATTGTATAAATAAGGCAACGGAGTAATTGCACCTTTTAAAAAAATTGTTTACTGTTTTATGAGCAGGTTTCAACCAAGTAAACTGACTTTGAGTGCGTGGTGCATGGTGGGGGAGGCTCACTCTTTCTCTTTGTGTATAAATTCTACGTTGTAGATGTTCCCCGTGGCGGCTGTCTGTGGTAACACCTATGTAATGAAACCATCAGAGCGTGATCCAGGGGCCTCTATGATGCTGGTTGAGATGGCCAAGCAGGCTGGCTTCCCAGATGGTGTGGTCAACGTCATCCACGGTCAGCATGATGGTGAGTCTTAATCGTTCTATCCATCCCTCCTTAGATTTCTTAAAGCTTGATGGGAGAGACGCCAGGATCATGCTACCAGCTCAGGGGTCGATTTCACCAAACTCATCGTAACTTACTATCAATCGTAGGACTTATAATGCATTGCAGCCCCACGTAGAAGTCGTATGATACAATGGGTTATCCTTCGTATCTCGAGTTAAGATCGATCGTAGGGCTTCGTGAAATCGACCCCTGGGGTGGCTCGCCACATCATACAGTCGGTGATTGTCATTCAAACACAGCGCATGACATGAAGACAGAAAATAAATACACAAACCTGAAGAATGGTCATCCAAACCAAAGTCAAATCTCTATTAGCTTTTAAGAAAGATCCTGCTAGGATTGAAACGTCAGGCCCTCCTAAATTCAAGCATTTGATATATTTCAGGTCATTATTTTGGTTGATGAGAAGTTTACAGCAGTTTATTACTTGCATATTGTCAAATGCAAATGTTCTTGACGTTTACTGACACAGTTGTTATATTGGGTTCTTTTGTGAATTTTTCATTTAAAATTTCATCATTGGAAGATTAATAATAAATATTTTAAATTACTGGGAATGGGCGCATTCTCTGTCTTCTATTAAAATATAGACACCAAAGATATGTCTTTAAATGGTAGCTGGTATAATAGGGAGACACCAAAAAGTCTCCCTATGTGCAGATGTCTCCCAAATGTTCACTTTTAGATGCTAAAGTGTCTCCCTAATATGCAATTTAGATAAATTATAGTACAAGGAATAACTACTTTCCGAATATATGTTATTAATGTTGACTCATTTGTTTTCCTGGCACAGCTGTGAATTTCATCTGCGACGCCCCGGCCATCAAGGCCATCTCCTTTGTGGGATCCGACCAGGCTGGTATCTACATACACGAACGAGGTAGCAGAAATGGCAAGAGAGTACAGGCCAATATGGGAGCCAAAAACCACGGAGTCATCATGCCCGATGCCAACAAGGAAAACACACTCAACCAGGTTATACATTGTTCCTAATGCATCCCAATAAACTTCTGCTAATCAGGGTGGCCTCTGCATACCATCTCTGGTATGGACCTTATCGAAGGCTGCATTGAATCTGTTGTCTAGAGCTAGGTCTAGGTCTTCACTACATCGGAAATATGTGGAGACACCAAGACAATAGACCTAGCCGTAGCTCTGGAAGTCTGCTTCGGACACGGCCTATCTTGGACACTACACATTTGTATGCAAGGGACAGTTGGGTCATTATTGTGGTAATCACACATTGATCTCAATTATTGACATGTGTTTATGCGTACAGTTGCCGTCCCGTGAAATTTTAAGTTGTATTCATTTCTAGAAGAAATCCTTACTTTTGAATTGTTTATACATGACGCTGCTGCACAACAGCCCATGGAATGTCACTGTTGAGTCACTTGTTCCAGCAGTGTGAAGTTACGTACTTATTCTTAGTTGAATCGTTCGTAGTATGCATAAATGTATACCGGTATATGTACATCACTCAGCGCCACTCCTAGCAACAATTTTACCCAATTTGACCCAAGGTCCATGCAAAGCATATGATATGACTTCTTGTTTATTGGAATCTTTGATAGAATGACAAATTTCAAAATTTCCAAAAATGGCAGCCCGTACAGCACCTTTGCTTGACTGTATGGAGTATGCCATTGGTGTAGTGTGGCATTCACTGCTGCAGGTCACTGGGTTGTGCAGCCATTGTAAACCCTTTCCCTGATAGCTGGCCTATGGGATTTTGTGTACAAAACTTACCCACTAACAGTACTTCAGTGTCGTATACCCTCACTGCACACTTTTGGCCTATGCAATTTTGTGTACGTAACTTATTAAGCGCGACCAGTCCTGCAGTGCATTTCTCATAATACTTTCACTGCGCACTTCCAGCCTATCTGTTAAAGAATCCATTGTTGCAGCATAGCATTCATTGTAGTTTATTATTCTTCTCTATCAACGGTCATTAATTTACACTCTTTGTTTTCCTGGTTTGCAGCTGTGCGGTGCAGCATTTGGAGCAGCAGGCCAGCGATGCATGGCACTCTCAACTGCTGTCTTTGTTGGCGACTCCAAGGACTGGATTCCTGACCTGGTGGACAGAGCCAAGAATCTCAAGGTCAATTCAGGTAACTGACTTCAAAATCCACAAAGGCCTTTATAATACTGTGCCTGTAATTAAAGCAACTCTCTCTGTGCACACTGTTAGACTGGTCATTATCCCTTCGTTGTAGATAATACCAAGATGGTCCGGTAAGCTCCATCTACTCGCAGTTACAGTGAAAGCTCGTTAACTCAAAAACGCTTATGTCGAAGCTTTGTTTATCTCGAAGACGGAGCTCTTTCCTGCCGAAAGAATCGGCTTTTATGTACAAAAAATATCTCCGTAATTCGAAATATCCACGCGCTCACAGCCGCTTACAGTGAAACTTTTATGGGGCTCATTAAAAAGAAACCGCCTTCAAAACACTTCCACAAGTGCTAAAATGGACCTAAAACCTTTATTATAGGTCGCCTCCATCAAGCCTTCCTCCAAAAACTTCCTCTTTTCATGGTTATTTCTCCATGTTTACGTGTGCAATGCTTGCAGTGTGCAATGCATGAGCAATTCGAATCGTGACCAAGCTGGGATCGAACCCGGGCCACATTGGTGAGAGGCAGGTGCCTAACGCACTTGCCACCTATGACAAAATATTCCATCACAATATGTTTGAAATTCAATACCCTGGATGGAGCGTAGCTGTCCAATTTGGGCTGATTAGCACGGAAGCAAATAGACCTGACATGATGAACGAAGGTGGTGATATCTCTCCCATTTTTAGGTGACCAGCCAGGAGCCGACCTGGGGCCAGTCATTTCCCCAGCTGCCAAGGATCGTATCTGTGAGCTGGTTCAGTCAGGCGTTGATGAGGGAGCAACTATGCTGTTGGACGGGCGTGGCATCAAAGTACCCGGCTACGAGAAGGGCAACTTTGTGGGCCCGACTCTCTTGACCAATGTCGATGTAAGTCTTAAATAATAAGGCCTGGGGTTGATTTTACCAAACTCGTCGTAACTTGCTATCAATCGTAGGACTTGTTTACGCATTGCAGCCCTAAAAACAGGGTTAACAACCAAATGTCCATGTGTTGTGTATCACTTGTGATTGTTCTTTGGCTGTTGTTCGCTGACCATGAATATCAAATGGAATTTTCAATGGTGGTTTGTTTGATTGGGCAAGACATTTTTGTGCTAAGCAAATTTTTGTGCTTTTGTGCCCCTGGTGTGTTACACAGGAGAGGTTACGGGGCTGTAAATTCACAAATGAAAAGTGCTATGTTAGAGTCAAATATTGGTATCTCAAGTAAAATCAACTCCTTAATGACGTTAAAAGGCATTCTGTGTAATTTGGTCACGTTGATTTACTTTTCGTCTTTCCCTCCCCTCTCAGCCCAGTATGACATGCTACAAGGAAGAGATCTTTGGCCCAGTGCTTCTTGTTATCACTGTGGACACCATAGATGAAGCTATCGATTTGATCAACAAGAACATGTACGGTAATGGCACTGCCATTTTCACCACAAACGGCGCCACTGCCAGGAGATACACGGAGAAGATAGACGTTGGCCAGGTAAGAACAGCTACTAGACACATCAAAGACCAATGATACAGACAGATGGCTGTGGCTTAATCATCTGCATTCGATTGTGGCTAGGGCTGTGTCCCTCTACCGCACACCTCTAACAAATCTTATGCTCTACCTCTAACAAATTTGGGGAAAACGTAGCCGTAGCACTATTAGCCTTATTTAGACATGAGCCACTGCTCACTGGTATTTGAAATAGAAATGTAGCGCATGCGCATTTATGATGAAAACAGCTGCTCGATATCAATTACAAGCCTCTAACCACAAAATTGTTCTCAAACCCAAAATGTTTTGAGGGATAATGCAACAAGTCCTGCTCTAGCGTCCACGCTATGGCTTTGCCAGGAAAGTCCTGACCATCGTGACTTTCGCTGATAATGAGGACCTATGGTCTGAGCTCAATGTAACAGGTATAAGGGCATTTACGAAACAGAGGCTCAGGCTCCATTTCATGAATCCATTCTGAAATAACAGGTATCAAAAAAGACGCTTTTTGCTACGGTTCGGAAGTAGATTCTCTGGTTTGAAAAGGAAAACAGAGCTTCGGCTCCAATGAAAAACAACTACCTATATTTTCAGCATATGGATGTCAGAGCTGTAGCCTGAGTCTAAGCCTAAGCCTCCGTTTCGTAAACACCCTCAGATAGTTTAAGCTATGGTCAATAGCAGTCAACCATGAAAAAACATTCACAGCATTGACCTAGCTGGAAAGATGTTCCTGATGAAATCCCTCCAGAAATATTGAATAATCTGAAACAGGCCAGGCTAGGCCAGCAATATTGGTGATAGACTGTTTGAATGCTGCCCTCAGTTGGTCAGGAAGAGACAGGTTTGAATGATGATTTATTGTGATTGGTTCACCATGCTATAAAGGCAAGGCATGTAGTGGTTGGCTAATTGAATCACTTCTTGGTGGATGGTATTTTCCCTACATATCGCCAGTGGACTAGCAAACATGCAATTTTCACCCAGATCAAGTTGACTTTTCTCAGATAGTGAATTTTGTTTTCACCGTGCAACGCTCTATTTTTTCCATACAATGGAGGAATACACTATAGACTCGGCACGATATACTGTCCACCATTACTGGAGTGTCCCGCCTGGTTTTTGTACGGCAATAAAAGAATTTAGCTCCGTCGCACTCTATAATTGCAGGGTGTACGTCCCAACATAAATTATTTTGTTGCCGGACAAAATACGGGCGGGGACACTGCAGTAATAGGAGTTGTTTCCTACCTCCATGGTCGCGCCGTCAGATAGGTGTATAACTTACTTGGAATTCAGTTGTCCTGATGTTATAAGATTAAATAAGAACAGATTCACAGAAAAGATCATGTGCTGCTATCATTCTTTATCATTGTATCAGGTGTAGTGGCAGCGTGTACAGAGTCTGATCTTTATGTCCCAGATGTGTGAGCAATTTCCATCTTGGCTTTAATACTGCAGTCCAGTTCAAATTCCTTGTATGGAAATAATAATAAGTCCCTGCAGTTTTTTCGTTATTATTGTCACTTTGTGTAGTATCGGTTTCATTGCGACAGTAATGTACTCAAAATGAAAAAGAATCGTCCCAGTTTTTCCCCCTGGCAGACTTAATTACAAGAGGACAAAAATACAGTGATTTATGTCACAGCATAGATTCATCTCATTGATACTATCAACAGACAATATGTTACACACAGTGCAGTGAGACCTATAGGACTAATGTTACACACTGTATGAGAAATGTGGAAGAAGCGATTGCAGTGCCTTAGATTGATATTATATTCATAGCCAAGTTATCACATTTTGTCCTTTTGGAGAATGTGAATCTTAGAAAGAAGAGTGTTTGTAACCAGAATGTACCGTTCCGGCTTTGCTCTTCAGCCCTGTCCACCTCTGCAACGCCACATGTTATACATACCGCATGTGATCGAGTCCCTCTACACGTGGCCCAGGCGATTAACTTGATTAATCGCGATTACATTCCTGTGTCGATTACTCGATTGGTTCATTAATCGTGACAGTGTGATTAGTGACTGCGAATAGCGATTATTTCCATGAGTTACTACTATTCTCAGTCACAAACCACTTGTGTGTTTGTTGTGTGGCGCATGGACTGTGTAGCAGCTGCATAGACTTGATGACAAGTCGTTAATTATCCTACTTTACTGTAGGAATACCAATAATTATGGATGATATTAGTTTGACGAATTTTGCATTATACCTTGTGAAAAGCATTAATCGCCCAGGCCTACTCAACACACTGTCATCCGTTTCCCCCTGTCCGCCTATCCCTACATACTCAAGTACGTCTTCCATGTAACACTTCAGCCTCTCAGAAGCCAAAAGCCCAATCATCATGGTTAATAATATCAACAATATACTCAGGCTGTGTTTATAGACAAACCAACATACTTCCTGTTATGGTGTTTGATTGATGGCTGCCTGCAGCGGAAGCAAAATCCAGTGAAAATAAGCAAACTCCCCTGAGGGGTATGGGAGAAACATTGGCCCATTATCCTGCTCATTGGTTTGTGTGGCCCAGTGTGTGTGTGTGTGTGGGTGTTTGAAGCTTGGCGTTACATTGCTAGTGACAACAACCCTGTATTAAACTGAATGTGCTTTTGAGTTCCTTGAAGCCAGACATTATGAGATGTACAGTGTATGATGGCTTGCTAAGATGTGGTTTTTGCGTCACAGATGTTTACTCTGTGATGTTTAATCATCTGGGGTCAATTTCATAGAGCTGCTTAAAGGGATGGTACAGAAATGGTTTTTCCGACAAAACCGTTGCTGACAGTGAAAGCACATTATGTAATCCATCATATACCTTAACTGACAAACCTGTAGAAGTTTGAGGTCAATCAGCCATCTGGGTCACGAGAAAATAGTGAAACCCGTGTACAGAGAACTGTACACATTTCAACCAATGAATAAAACGCTTCGAAGCGATTTATTCCAATCGGAAAATAGTTTCATTTATTTCTCAACGAATATGGCATTTCAGACAAAAACATTTCATGGGATGTTTTCTCCTATCATCACCATTATACTGTGTAAGTTTTATGTGAATCTGTTATCATGAAGTGTATTTTGTCTTACCAATTCTGTACCCCTTCTTTAAGCAAAAAATGTGATTGAGCATGACAAGTATTCCTTGATCAAACATGATAGCCAACCAAATTCTCATGTGACGTTTACTGCTTTTGACTTGTATTTGGCCATTGTTTGTTGAGCATAACATTCACAAGGTGTTTTGGCTGGCATACTGATTTAATTTTTATACCGTGGTTTTTGGTGCTTAAACAAATTTTGGTGCTTAAGCAACTCCATGAAATTGGCCCCTGGTGATTATTGAGTTTTTTTAGACAATAGTAGGAGTTGCTATGAATTGTTAGGGTTGACCGATACACATTTTCTGTGTTTCTTGTCATTGTGATTGAATTATGTTCCCAGTAGAAGGTGTGAAGTAGAATCTCCTTTGAAATTTGAACCATTGACCCTTTGTGCATAGTGCACTAACATAATTGTGCAGTCGCATCCATGAAGGAAAGGTTAGGGCTAAACTGGGTCTGGTCCCTTGACTTCACCAATGCACTTTGATCTCTCTCTCATTGCTCAAGTCCAATCACCATTAAGTCCAATCACTTATTTCTCTGGGAACATTATGTGATGTGGGAATGTTACACTTGGGTATACAGTCTTGTTCAATCTAGTCTGCTCAGTTTAAAGGTAGTATCATACTTTGGTAAGAAACCAAAACATAAATGTTGATAGATTTACGTATAACTATAAAGATGGTGGAGGTAGAAACATACCATTAATGCTTTTCCGCCTGAAATGGTGTTTTTATCCAGATATTAGTAAAACAGTGATTGAAAATCTTTTTGATCTTTTAAAAGATCAAAAATAAAAGAGAAAAGACTTAAGAAATACTGTGGTTGTTTTTCACTGTTTTCTCACAAAGTGGGCACTGCATGGGACTGAAATTTTCACAGATGACTGTTACTGTATCTGTCTTGATATTTTTGCCCATGAATCTGTATTTCTTTGATAAAAACCAAAGTATGATATTAGCTTTAAAGCAAATGTACCAAGGTGGGAGACTGGACACTGCAGTTGCTAGCTGTTGTTCACCAGACAATGAATTCTACCATCAAAGAGTAGTATCTTCAACATTGAATTCATCACACCCTCAAATTGATGATGCGATGACAAAAACACAGCTCTGTATGTGTAGAGCACAAGATGTGACAATCAGCTACCTTTTGACCTAAGGCCAAGAGCAACCCACTCAAATAAAGTTGTATGCATGCAGTTAGGGTTGCACCCAAGTAAATAAACTCCCATAGACAACAGTGATAAATCATCAAACTTCAAAAATCATTTAAAAATATACAGAACTCTCACAGCTGTTCAAGTTACACAGAAAAATGATGACCAACATGTCACCTTTCATTTTCTTTTCAATTTATGGTAGGGTGACCATTGAATTTTTGAGATATACTCATTCTCAGCTGAACACCCCTAAAACAAGGTATGGATCACTCCAGTCAAAGAAGCCATTTTCAAAAAAACATCCCTCTGCAAAGCGGCTGAAATAGACCCACTTTCTCACCCAATTGCATCAAAAATGGTCACAAATGGAAGCCCATAGTCCAGGCAGGAGGTCCAGTGCCATATTTCTTCAATCCTTCATTTTCATAGCTCTCACAACTCTCTTATTTAAAATATATTGAGTGCTTAACTTTTATTAATGAGCTCGGCGGACGGATTTTGGCCCTATTTACTTGGGTGCACCCTATAAGAGCAGATAGTGTCCATATTTTGACACCATACCACACTGAGGGGAAGCAGAATATTCCAAAGGTCACTTATTTGAAAAGAAAATTGAAAAATATTGCTCCTCTGCGAAATGGCAGGGGTTCGCATCTGGGGTGGCGGCCATGTTTTGTGTACAGTTGTATATGGGAAAGCATATAGCTTATTAACATGATAAGATTTTGAACATGAGAATTCTCCATTCCACAACACCAAATCTGGTGTAAATCCTCTCTGTTACACAAATTTCTTGCTTCATGTGTTCATCTGGGATCATTTTGCAGTGGACATAGCCACTTTGGGGTCCCACTTTGGGGGTGGATAAAGGATGGAAGGGGGGGGGGGCTTGTCAAAGATTTTGAGGACACACACTCATTTAATGCACAAGGTGATCTCTTTTAGACAGCCTAGTAGTGAAATACATGTATGAAGTAACACACCCTAGGTGTACTACAGTCCAAGATTATTTCCACCCACAGAAAATATCAAAACTACAGAAAAAACACACCATTTTCTGTGCATTACATACCATGTTTTGATTCCATCCAATTGCCTTACACATGTACCCTGTGTTTACTTTGTGCAGTCGTTGACACTTCTGACAAAATGTTTACTCCACTGTGCTTTTTTTTAAATAAAACACTGAAAACCCAGAGATACAACATGCCAAAAGCCTGTTTTTCATGTCATTTCCAGTTTTATGTCTTTTTGGAGCCTGTTATAGAGAGACAGCAGCAAAAAAACACATGTTTACATATCACCATCCAAAACAAAATGGACGCCACCATTCTGCACTATAGGTTGCACCCAAGTAAATAAACTCCCATAGACAACAGTGATAAATCATCAAACTTCAAAAATCATTTAAAAATATACAGAACTCTCAGAGCTGTTCAAGTTACACAGAAAAATGATGACCAACATGTCACCTTTCATTTTCTTTTCAATTTATGGTAGGGTGACCATTGAATTTTTGAGATATACTCATTCTCAGCTGAACACCCCTAAAACAAGGTATGGATCACTCCAGTCAAAGAAGCCATTTTCAAAAAAACATCCCTCTGCAAAGCGGCTGAAATAGACCCACTTTCTCACCCAATTGCATCAAAAATGGTCACAAATGGAAGCCCATAGTCCAGGCAGGAGGTCCAGTGCCATATTTCTTCAATCCTTCATTTTCATAGCTCTCACAACTCTCTTATTTAAAATATATTGAGTGCTTAACTTTTATTAATGAGCTCGGCGGACGGATTTTGGCCCTATTTACTTGGGTGCACCCTTAGGAGTGTTCCCCTAGAAGAACTTAAGTAAATCATTGAGGGACGGTTATGTGTGAGTGAAGTGCCGGAATAAGGAAGATTATGCAGTTCACTAGAGGCCGCCGATCCAGAATCCAATCCAATCACAATCCTTTGCAAAGAGTAGTGATCCAATCATCACCCTTGAGCAAGATTTGAGCCCATCTGGCCCAGCCCAGTTCATTAATCTCCATTGGATCTATAACGCCAGTAAATCTCAACCAGCTTAAATATCACTACAGAGTTACTGGAGGGGAAGGAGGGACTGGACTGGGACAGTGAGAGGGGAGTAATTTGGGGATGGCATTGGGTCTAGGCAGGCAGTTGAACAAGATCATGATCAGATTAATTGTATTTCTTCAGGCCCCAGTGTGAATGATTGCTCTTATCACCAGTTTCATTCACCAGAGCCCATTATAAGTAGATAGCCAGGGCCGTGGTTAGCCAGGCCCATAACCCTGTTTGTCTTTCAGTGTCCTGCTAAGTGGGTCTCTCTCTCTCTCTCTCCCTTAGCCTTATGCTGATTGCTGGGGTCTGTTCTTTAATTCCTTGGACCAACACTGGACTTGTTTTGACTGGCATTAGTCAAGGGAATGGAGGAGGCGCCTTGGCCTTAGTGGATTGGGTTCTTTGTGTGTGGACTGTGGATTGATGAATGAGGTCATCATACACATGCTGTGTGTGTGTATATAACATTGTCACCCAAGAATTTATTCTCTATTAAAGGGAATGACATAGAATGTCTGTGATTTCCCTTTAAACACAGAACATTTAAAATAAATATGTGGTGCATTTTTAAAGGGAGCATATAGGATTTGCAAGGCCTCCAAAAAAAAGTATTGAGCTTGAGACAGAAAAACAGTTCGTAAACAGTTCGTAAGTTCAGTCACCATGGGAAATCTTGGTTCATCAGATGCTGGGTTTTTCAAGCAAATCGAGATTTAGTGTCTTTTCCAAAGATCGTTCGTCCAAACGATTTTTGGAACAATCATAAAGTATAACTATTCTTCATGTTTTATAAGAAAAATCGAGTCGGGTTTTCGCTATTTTCTTGTGACTCAGATGTCCGATTTGAGCTCAAATGTTCACAGGTTTATTATTTATGTACATGTTTGATCAGACAAAGTATGAGTGCAGTCCTGTGACCTTTACCAACCATGTATTGTACCTTTAATATCATACACAATGAGATTTCTTGTTGAATCACTATTTGAAGAAACTTTTGACAGGGGTAGATTGCTTTTGTAAAAATTATACATGTAAGTTATTAGATTGAGTGAACTTCAAACATCGAGACAGAGAAACCTCAAGGTATATTTAAACAAATTTCATGAGACTCTGTCGAAAAGAAGAATGAAAAGAACGCTTTTTTGTAGAGCCTACCGGTACTCATGAAGATTATGTTTGTTTCTATTTTACCTTTCTAGAATGACTGGCAGGTCTTTGCTCAATACTGTTACTATGATATTCACCATGTACACCCACTGTTTTATGGAATTATAGATGTCTGACTGCTTTTCAAAATTTTAGGGATGGAAAAGGCATCTACTTCATAGTTTCACTACAAACTATTGCTTTCTTAAAAAATAAAATATGTCTTAAATTTGCATAATGAATTAGTATTTGACAACATGTTTTCGACTATCAAAGTGGCTTATACCACTCCAGTGAGTCCTAACTCTTATTGACTCTGTCATCTGAATTCCTCCCTCCTCTGTCCTCTCCAGATTGGTGTCAACGTGCCCATTCCTGTCCCTCTGCCCATGTTCTCCTTCACCGGCTCCCGTGGATCCTTCCGAGGTGACACCAACTTCTACGGCAAGCAAGGCATCCAGTTCTGCACCCAGATCAAGACGGTGACACAGCTGTGGAAGTCCGAGGATGTCTCCCACACCAGGTCGGCTGTGGCCATGCCGGTCATGAAGTAAGAGAAACGTTAGGGAGTTTCCGGAATGGATCTACGGAATTTTAAAAAAAATTCTAAGGTGAGCATATGATAGATAATATGATGTTACGTTTATTTAATCCTGCATGCTATAACAATGTCCTGGCCTGGATTTCACAAAACACTCGAGATTAATTTTAAGACGAGTTGTCAATATCTCCATTGTAATCTTTGTATTGCTTAGCAATTTAAACCGATTCACAGATTAAGATTAATCTTAGCGCTTTGCGAAATCGGCCGCTGGTTCTGTGTTTGTCTGTCTCTGCGAGATATTCTGAATATGAAGCAGAGTTGAATACTTACGTATTGTTGAGTGTCACCGAACCTTCCGGCGTTTCATCCACAAATTGACAGGAATTCTTCTAAAGTAACCCAGGCTGTCATCCCTGCGCATTTTTCTATTTCTCCGGCTGCGTATCACGTTGCTACATGAAGAGGTCGAGCGGAATATTATCTTTCTAATGCAAACAGACACTGGTATTAAAGGTTATCCTTAAAGATGCACTAGGTTTTAAGGAAAATGATTTTCATAAAATTAAAAAAATTCCACATTTGTGGAACAAAATTTATATTCATTCTAAAGATTTTTGGTTTGTGGAACTTAAAACATGAGCACTTTCATTTTAGTCAGATTTCATTCTGATTACCATTCTGAGTTAAGCCTAATCTTTGAGAAAAAGAAAAGATCTACTACTATTCCTTAGCTAAATTTTGTTGGCTATCCTTATCAAATTAAAGCTATGAAGTATAAAATTTATTTTTTACTCGAAAATCATGTAAAATCATGTAAAATCTGGCAAGGCATCTTCAAATAAGCATTTTGTTTGATGTAGTTCAACCATGCATTTCGTGATTGCAGCTGAAATTTGATTTTGTTGAAATTTGTTGATAAAGTCAGATGCATACTTATTAGATTAGTTTTAAGGAAGCACATCTGAAAAGGCATCTCTATTTACAGCGTCCATCCACTATGAACTAGCAACTTGTATATTAATTTGAGTTTAATTTGATCGTACACTTTTATGCTAAAATAGTTTGATTATTGCTTGCTTGTGGCTGTGCTATATAGGCCTACAGTTATACTTGATGCTACTTGCTAGCATTTTGAATATGCTTGTGATTAACGCGGATTATTCTGCTTTTATTGTGATCTGGGAATGTCCTTTTGATTACAGTCGAGGTTAAGCCATGATATTTGGCAGGAGGATTTTCAACCAGTCCACCAGAAAATTTGTTCTGTCCCGCATCATTACTGTCATATTGGGAATATTTCACCATATGTAAACCTTTAAACAAGGCACTACTATTTCTTGAGGACTCTCAGGATAGTGTTTCTGTCAGTAGGGACATTTGTCCTGTGAGCAAGTACTGATTCTGGACCCAGGAGAGAATCATGTTGCCCCATGAACAAGAGGACTTCTCACTTTAGGATAAAGCAAAGGAACAGCCAATTCAGGATGATAGACCTCCTACTTGTGTTACCGGGTTAATGGATGTGTAAAGCCCTCATCCACAATATTACCGATCCTGATGGGTTACATTTCATCCATAACCAGCTACAATCAAAGTCTGTATCATATGGACATGTCAACATGTACTCTACGTGGATTGGGAATACAAGTGTCCTTGGTACATGCGCCTTAAAGTAGGCCAACACTCAACAACCCTTTTCAAGTCTTCAAGTATTTTGTTACAGACAAGAAAATAATGCATTATATTGCATTGTGCACTGAAACTGGGCCTTTGACAGATTCATGATACTCACAAATAGCATAAGATCAGAATGTTTGATGGATGGCATATTTCCGGAAGTATTCTTGCAAGCGTCACAAAGACAGGTGTCATTTCTTTCTCTTTTTATGGGACTCCATAGGAGTAACATTTCTAGGAAGCTGACATCACTCGCTTGTTGAATTTAATGGTTTTCCACAAAGGTGAATGGTTCATAGTTTAACGTCAGAGTTTGGGAAACACATCAATCAATTTCAGCATATAAACCTTTTACATAAATCAGATCATGGAGCATGTTCCTCGTTCTCTATAATCAGACTTAAGATTGTTCTGTAAATCGCTATGACTCATGATACATTTGCTTTTAATGCCCATTGGTTTTGACTTGAGACAGATAGGTATAATTCTGAATAACTTATACTGCTATGCGTAGGAAAGAAGGGTTGCATGTAATCTGAAAAATATCATGGTAACTTAACAAATTAAAGTGAGCTCCATTTTGCTTTTATTTTCTTTTAATATTCTGTGATACATTTGTTTTAAATAAGTATGATTATTTTCTTTTCTGGCATAGATTGAAGTTTGAAGTATACATTTAGATGAAGATTGATAAAAAAGTTAAAGACTAAAGACATAACAACAGTAGCTGCTAAAATCATGAATTTCGTAAATTGTCAACTTTAGAGGCATTTCATTTGAGAATTGTTTCTAGCTCAAAGTTTTAACCGAATACCTCCAAACCCCTCCACACTGCCTTGATTGACCCCAGGGGCATAATAGCCCAGCATGGTCCAGCAAGATTGTTTCTCATAAACCGGGTATGAGGTTGGCTTCTCCTGGTTTTCAAAAAAAAAATCAGGAGGCAGTGATAAACACATAGGACTTCAAGGCATCATATACAGGGTTAATTGGGTGGTTCAGTACATTACTTCAGATTGCTTCGTTTGTAATACAGATGTTGTTTTACATTGATTCCATTTTCATGGATTTCTCTCAGGATTCCGTTTCGTCTTGCAGTTTCAGGACACAAATATCAGTAATTCAGTATTTGTTTCACAAGAGTTATGTTTATTCATTTATTCATTTTTGTTTTATTCATCTACATGTTCACTGAAAATTTATGCAGTTTTCCCGATATTTCCCAACCAAACTTACCCCCATCCTCCTGGCTCTTGAAGTTCCCCTCTCCTAGTTCCAGAATCCTGCTTCCAACCTTCCTTCATCCCACCCCAGAACTTTGTTCATATTCCTCAGAAGTATTTTATTTTCTTGGCTGGTTTAACTTGCAATTGAAACATAATCTTTACTCAACTTAAATTCATGTCATGGGCTTGATTTATATTATTCCTGATTTTTGTTTTAAATCTAGATTTACTTTTATGTTTGATAGTGACCTTTAAAATACATTATAATTCATAAATGGTTGAAAATAAATAGATCCTATATTTTCCGTGCGAAATTCCTCTTGTTGATTTGGTTGTTATTATTGCAGTTTGCCTTTTTTATTCATTAAATTTGTCTTTTGTTTATGAGTCGGTTCAGTTATAAACTTGCTTAAGGGTAGTATCATACTTACGATAGATAGATAATCAATTTTTTGACAACTCCAAAACTGTTGGATTGTACAATGTAAAATATTATTCAAAAATGCTAAAAATAACACACTACTAGATACAATACTATAAAAAAGAAAAGAATAATACTTTAAAACTTTACACTAATAACTTTGTAAACTTGGTGACTAAAAGGATTACATAAAAACACACCGAATAGGAACATAAAGTAACATACCAAAACAAAAATCTTCACAGATTTACCTATAACTTACAGGGTATAAAGATGGTGATAGTAGAAACATAGTGTTGCAAGTTTTCTGCCTGAAATGCTGTATTTATCCAGAAAAGAGTCAAACCAATGATCAAAATTATTTTTGATCTTTTAACGATAAAAAATAAAAGAGAAAAGATATAAAGAATACTGTGGCCATTTTTCACTTCTTTTTTTTCAATAAGTGTGCACCGTATGAGACTGAAATTGTCCTGTATCTTCCTTGATATTTTTGCCCATGAATCTGTGTATCTATGACAAAAACCAAAGTATGATATTACCTTTAACTCTCTGATCACAGTGTATGTCATAGCCGTTTTGTTGTACAAATCCATTGATAATATATACTGTAGTTTGGAAATAAACATCATGGTGCCACACAACACCACAATCTGCATTGGTGGGTTTTGCGGTTGTATGTCCACAGTTCTGATTACCGGTACCGTACCGATCACTGGGGACTGGAAGTTGTGATCATTAATTTCATTGGTCTTATAGTTATACCCTCCATAGAACTGAAATTGCAGCACTGACATTTAACTGACAACACAATGCAATGTACACACAGTGCATTGCAGTGCTGTGCTGTGCTGTGCTGTGCTATGCTCTGCTGTGCTATCCTATGCTGTGCCATGCATTGCCATGCTGTGCTGTGCTGATGTGCAGTGTTGTATATTACCTCTTCCTGTAGGTCACGTGTTGTCCAGATTAATATATTCAGGTGATTTTGTAGGCCATCTGCATGATGGCCAAATCTACATGAGTTGGAATACATGCTCTATTCTGAAAAACAAACAAGACAAACTCTTTAGACCAGTACTTTCATTGAGAATGTTTTTATCTTTTTAAATTCAGGACTCCAAAGATAGCCTTTTGCATTTTTCACTCACTTTTTAGTAAAAGGACCCTTTAGCTGTACAATTTGTACCGAAATAAAGTCCAATGGTACCGTTGTTTTTCATTTAAGTCTGAAAGCCCACAGCTGTTACTTTTAAGTGTTGGGAGAGTGGGTGAATATCTCCTTTTCACATGTCATATACTGCCTCATACAGCCTTCATTCAAGTACCACTTTTACATTCAGTACTGCAAGTTTCAGTAGATAACAAGTATCGGGAATGTAATATAAGTATGATGAGAAACACGAAGTACTTTTACCCTTTTGGAGTGAAATGTTAATATCAGTAGGGATATAGTGTCCGTGGAAATGGCAAGAGGTACGGAATGGCATTTCCTGTTTGTCGTTATATCGTGTTACGACTTCCTCCTTGTCAGCTCCAATTGCGTTCATTTTTTGGTCAGAGGTAGATTTTAATCACAGGCTGTGTGGATTGGCTTTTGCGGTGTCAGTGGTGGGATTTGATGTGGTTCATCTCTTCCCTGAAACGTCTGGCGTGATATTTATTTTGATTTTTGGTTTCCTCTTTAATAAAGTACACAAGACTGACGTAATGGCAGCAAAGTAATTTCACTTTTGACTCTTTTTGAGTCGTACTTAAAATGAAAACAAACATGATACTTTGTGGAGTAAAGCCAAGTTCTGGGCTTTTCAAGTTTCCCTTAAAGATATTTTGCAAGTTATTTTGCAAGTCACTGTGACGAATTTGCTTTAGGCACTAAATTAGAAATTGCATTTTAATGACTGAATGTGCTATGCTGGATTGTGGTTGTTGAAATCTCACTGGTAAAAAGCCTACATTTTTAAATCCACGAAATTTAGAAAAACGTCAATTTGATGGACACACATGGGCATGGTTTCTAGCTGCCTTTACCCATCTGGCAAGTTTGCAGGTTTTTGATCTTACAAGGCTCGGCGGTTTTTCCCTGGGAAAAGAAATCTTAAGAGCGGAGGAATACATAAAGTTTGAGTATGACTTGAGGATACTGTGATTTTTTATTCATTCATAAAGGCATATTTTTTCAAGTTGAGCAGAATTGCCGAAACTAAATGCTTTATGCATATGATAATGGATACAATATGGATGGAAGAGGATTCTATGCTGTGACACACACAAATATAAACTGGCTGTGAAGTAATCATTAATGGCTCCACCCGATCTGTTCCGCGCCTCCATTTTTGAAAATCAGCGTCTTGCTTATGAGCAGACCGGCAGAATCTAGACAGGTCCAATCAATGGAAATTCAATCTTTCCTTTCCAGACGTGTCTTGGACGTCACTCGGTCAATAAATTCTATTTACCTAGATGACTCTGATTACGCTTTGCCACTAGAACTGGAGGTGAAACGTGTGTATCATTTCACTGACAAGTACAAGAAATCTACACCGTCCTGGCATGCTTGCATTCCTTACTTTTTTTTCTTCTAAATGAACAGCACTTCCATGTCTACAAATATCTTGTTTTCTTCCGTTCCGATTTTATTTTTTATGTTTTTTACAATGTAAATCCATCTTCGTTGTGTTGAAGTCGCTTGCCCGTGGGATTCCAATGATATGTATACTTGATACCTGTGTGGGCGTGGCAGTGTTGTACTTGCAGTTGTTCGTATCACCTTTACAATGTACACAATTATACTGCCATTGAATGGTATCTGAATATAAAAATAATACATGTATTTAACATTTGCAGTCAGCACAAAGTAACGGTAAATGCGTACTTGGAAAATCCCCTCGTAAAGGTCATATTTTTCTTTTTTGCCAAAGAAAATGCAGATTCGTGGACAAAAATATCAAGGAAGAAACTGTAACAGTCATCTGGGAAATGTTCAGTCCAGTCCCATATGGTGCCCACTTTTTGGGAGAACAGTGAAAAACACCCACAATATTTTAAAAATCTATACCCTGTTATTTTCTATCTTTAAAAGATCAAAATTATTTTTGGTCATTGGTTTTACTCTTTTCTGGATAAATACAGCATTTCAGGCAGAAACATATTTTTAACGGTATGTTTCTACCATCACCATGAATTTATACCCTGTAAGTTGTAGGTAAAACTGTGAAGATTTCTGTTTCGGTATGCTACCTAAGTATGATGCTACCTTTAATTTGAAGATAGTCCTACAAAATATTTGTTCTAGAAATAGTTTTGAATTTTACAAGAAAATCATGTAGTCCCATTTGTCATGTTAAGAACCTTGAATAGGGCTTCACACTCAAGCTATTTATAGAATACACCCTTTATTATCGACAGATATACTTACCCGGATGTTTAGACAAATATCACAACGTTTATGTGTAAGTTAATGGGGCAACTGTGCGGCTTGTTTGTCCAAACTTCTGAATGTGACGTCACGAGCGCGAGCCCTATTAATGGTAAAATGGTTGAAGGATGATGATGGGATACTTTCCAACAGGAAATTATTATATAGGAGCAAAAAAATATAGAAAGCTGTGATTGAATGCAAGTCTGAAGACCATGAGCTCATCATCGGTGAAAGATAAAATCACCTGTTTGTGAAAGCCTGTTATTATTAACACTGATAGACTGATCTAGATCATATATCCTGATACATAGAAGGATACATGGCACCATAATGTGACGCACCTGCGCTTAAAATAACCACAGTGTTCATGTTTTCTTTGCAGTATCAATGTACAGATTCCTTAGGTCTATTTCAATTTCAAACCACAAGTTGTTGTTCATTTGAAAGGAAATGTAAATGATGGTTTAAGGAAAATGGAGACCAAGTCATATTATGTCATTGATGTAATTTTGTGTGTTAGTGTCAGTATGAAAATGTGAAAAACTACAGTGACGACTCTTATTTCATTTGAATAAAGTGGCAATTCATTGTTTATTGTGATGAAAATGAATGAGCAATATCTTTCAAACTGTTATTTTTAACCGTGCCTGTGGAAAAAGATCATCCTTTGAGCCAGCTAGATTGCACTAAACATGAGCATCCCTGTATTGGAGTAATTTGTGTGGATAAAAAAAATTAAAAGAAAAGCTCAATTTCTAATTCATCAGTGTTGAGAGTGACGGAAGCATGCTCTTAAAATGTGTAAGAGCTTCATACAATTGGTATTAAAATGAAAAGAGACAGGGGTCAAACAAAGAGCTAGATCAATATTTCATCTCCAAGGGTCCACGGTGCAAATTCGTTTGCCCTTTGGTGGGGCACGAAAGCAAATTCCACCCTGTTAATTCATTTCTCAAAGGGGAAGCTTAGAGGCACGTGGAATATCAGGGTGGAAGTAGTATAGAAAGACAGTTTCAGTAAAGAGCAGGGGGCCAATTTCATAGAGCTGCTTAAGCATAAAATCATTGCTATGAAAAGTATTCCTTGATCAAACAGGATTGCCAACCAAATTTTCATGTGATGTTAACTGCTTTTGACTCGTATTCAGCCATTGTTTGCCGAGTACAACATTCACAAGGAGATTTGGCTGGCATACTGGTTTTATTTACCAAGGTTGTTGGTGCTTAAGGAAATGTTGTTGTTTAAGTAGCTCTATGAAATTGGCCACAGATGACAGCAGTTCTGTTCCTGCCTCTTTTCTAGTCTTTGTTTTATGGTTTTAAGCATTTTACCTCAATCCAAGAAATGCAGAAATATTCAAATTCTGTAACTGATCGGGTTTCCAGTTCATTTAAAGAAAACCAACAAATTTAGCTCATTACAATTGCTGCAAACTACTCATCAGCAAAAATAATGACCTGAAATTTTTTTTCAACAAGAGTTAGAAGGGCCTGATGCATTTTGATCCAAGAAGGATCTTCATCAAAGGCTAAATGACAAGAGAACAAGAACATTGCATGAAAAGATAAAAGTTCCTAAGTGTCAGACCCTCCTAACTACCAGCAAATTTAGCTCATCATAGATCAAGAACTTCCAGAACCAGTGTTTCCTCTTCAAAGAATGACATGATTCACTGAACATGATTAGTTAAAGGATATACCAAATATTCTTTCCAATAATTTGTCTGTTCTTCTCTTTTTTTTCAAAAAAAACTATTAATTTTGTCGGAGGTAGGTTTAGTCAATTGTTTTTTACTTGACCACACTCTTGCAGTATTCTCATAAACACCATGAAAGAATGTCATAGGATTGTATTAACCTTTAATGTATTTAAAGTGGTAACGATGATGATTATGATGAAGCCCCTTTAAATATATAATACATGATTGGTAAAGGCCACAGAGCAGTGCTCACACTTCAGATCCAGCATGTACAAATTGTACTTGAAATGATAATGAACCTGTGAACATTTGATCTCAATCGGACATCCAAGTCACGATAAATTAATAGAGAAAACCTGACTCAAATTTTCTTATAAAACAAAGAATGGTTTTGATGGTTTTCGGTTTTTATTTGAATAATTTCTGGATAAAAACACTATTTCAGGCGGAAAATTTTAACGGAAATGTTTCTATCAGCACCATCTTCATATCCTGAAAGTTGTACGTAAATCTGTAAACATTTCTGTTCGGGTATGTTACCAATCCTGTACTGTACCTTTAAAATAAAATGAGTGGAGTTGATAGGTATGGGTTGACACCCATACTGTGTTTGACCACCACTCCAGGCTTGGGCTTGGCCTGCACTTTTTTCTTTCTTCTTCTCGTTTCTCCCTTGCTTAGCTGGCTTAACCCAGACTCTGAAATGTCACACTCAAGGCAGTACATCTGTTGGGGGCCTGAAATGGATACACAGCTATCAGTCTTGATCACGATCGGCTAAGCATGGGACGGAGACCAAAAATACCCTGACTCACTCGGGCAAACCCCTGCCGAGTCTTTCTCTTGTCAAATGCCTGTGTGCCCTCTGTGATTACTATAACCATGGAGAAATGTCTCCACGCTGTAACACACTAGCCTTGGCATTTAAAAGTCAGTCACTATAGCATACTGCATGTCTGTTACACATGGTCGCACTGTATTCCGTCTTTGAACTTGTAATTCAGAGCGAGAATGCTTTTTGTGAATCCAGATTTTGAATGTGAAGTGTTTGCCTCATCTGTGCATCCATGACGTGCTGCTGATTTTATACATGTACCTATCCTGTGTACGGCATGCATATTGCACATATCTGGCCATTTTTATTGATGTTTTGTAAACGTTTTGCTTCTTAAAAAACAGCGTGCTGATCACCTTACTGTTAGTCATGGAGGAAGAAATACATACTGATGTATTGACAGAGTGCGATATTTTTAGGGTTTTGTTTTTATTGTGTATTGTGTTTTTTTTCTATATTATTATTATCTCCCTGTAATTGGCATTGTATTGCTGTTGGATGAGATCAATAAATAGAAATAGAAATATTCATGACAGAGCCATGGACCCTTTGCAGAAGTGTGCAGTAACTTTATATGAAAAATGCATTTGGGGACAGTTGACGCAAAAGAAATTGTATTAAAACAAAATTCCATCGGCCAACTATCACCTGCCTCATAAAATTAAGTAATTCTCCCTCCATGCTAACCCCTCCGAATGTCCCCTAATCTTGCCCCTTCCCAATCTTTCCCCTGCCCAACCATCCCCCTCACCTTTTCAAAATGTGGTTTGATGTAGAAAAATCTTCTTCTTTTCTGACAATGATGAACAAAATTACAGAAACAAAAACCAAAATTCACTGAAATTTGCTTGGGTTGAAACTGAATTCAGGTCTTTGCATAATATAAAATGTCTTCATTTAAACAAAACCTCTCATTGGTCACTCCAGAGGCCTGGCATTTCAACTCACATGGAATCGGTTTGTTTTTTTTCTCCCTGACCCCCTCCCCCACATTTCCCTCCAAATCTCCCATGTCCTACTAGTTGCTCAGTGTCCTGTCACGGCCAGGGTCAATGACATAGTGGTCCTTGACATTATTAGTGGTGGCAAGTGAGTTGTTCTGTGTGCCGGGCAGCCTAAGGTGTCAGACAGGGAAGACATTCTGTCTCCTCTCCTCTGTCAACATTTCATGTCTGTAATATGTGTCCACAGGGCAAAGCTTTTACCCCCAAAAAGTAGGCAAATTTGCATTTTTCTTCCCTTTAATTTCTTTTTGGTTATAGCTTCTAGTTAAGTGTGTTTGTTTTTAGTTGATTTTGCACTGATCTGCATTTTTGTTTCATGTTTCTTAGAAAGTTTTGAAAGCCAAAATATAAATTGGTTGCAAATCAATTCAAATGATTGAGTCCTATTTCATTAAACATAGAATTTAAAGTACTCCAGTAAATTTGTTATAAAAGTATGTAATTAATGAATATTTATCCTGCACTTGAAGGTGGTCAGTCCATGGTAACAGACACGTCATATTTTTTTAACAGCATGGTTGGAAGTTTGTTCCTCTAATTTCCATTAATTTTTGTTTATACAATTTTCTGCCCGTCGTTGAATGGTCTGGTGCACCAGCCACAAGATCTGTGTGCACAGTTCTGCGGATTGAGGTTTCCAGACACCAGACATGCAATTATATGGTATAGCGTGTGTCGAAATTGAGTGAGAAAACTTCACTGTTAATTGCTTCTCTCCATGATCCATATATAATACATGATATGAGTACGTGTGAGCGTCAAGTTGAATGCTGCGTTTCAATTAAGTCTTTGCACTTATTCACAGTAGGGTTGTATACGCCCAAGGGAGAGATGTTCTAAGGAATGCTTTAGGCAATCATTGAGCTAGGATTTGAAGGTTTCGCTTTGATACGCACGGGATTTCATCGCTATACGTCAATTGTTATGTAAATACGAGGAACATACGCCATGCATTGACGTCATTTATACACAAACATCTTACAGGGAAAAAATGATGAAACACTGAACAAAAATGATTCAGCTGGTGACTTCTTTTGACTGCCAAGCGAGGGCGCTCTTCTCAAAGGATGTCATGAACATAGGGTCTTTACGAAATGAGGCTTGAGGCTAGGCTTGGGATTTATTTTGCTACCGCTATTTTGTGTCCTAAATGAAAAGAAGGGCTTGAGATACATGGCGAAGCTGTATCCTTTTTTCGGCTTCTTCATGTGGCCCAATCCCTTCATTTTGTTTCGTGGGCCTGAATGGCGATAATGAAATAAGTCCTCAAGCCAGGTTTCGTAAAGTCCCATAGACAGGCTGGCCGGCTATGCGCAAAGCACTCTTAATTGGTAGATTTGTTGCTAACTTAAGGCTGGCACTGAGTGATGTACATGTATGTTTATACATACTACGTACGGACATAAAATTCAACAATGAATAAGTACCCAACTTTACACCACTGAAACATCAAGTAACTAGACAGTGACATTCTATGGGCCGTTCATGTGCAGGAGTGCTCGTTATAATTATGCATAGACAACTCACAATAACAACTTCAAACTTTGTGGTCTGGCAACTATACCCTTATACGCGTACCATCGATCGTGTGTATATAAAACTTGTTCACCCCAAAATTACCCACTGTCCTTTGCATGCGCATACGCAGTGCCCAAGACATGCTATCGTTGATAAGGTCCATTAAGAAGATCTACTAGTTGCTAACACAAGATGTCATAACTTACTTCATAACAGATATTTATAAGATATATTAATATGTTAAATAAATACATATACCGGTGGAGCTTTAAATCTTAATCCTGGTCATATTTTGGATGTTTTTTTCTCAGTAGAGATCCCCATTATACATGCTCTCAGGAATTGAGATAAATATGAAATTTACACATAAATTGGTTAGTTTTATTTAACATGTTTGTGTTTTTATTTCCAAAAGTTTCAAAACCTTTTATTCATAGGAAAGTGGATATTTTGCAAAGGTTTGTCTCGTTTTATGCTATATGTAAACAGACATCAGGTTAAATATACATCTAAACAACCACACATGAAATGTCAATTACAAATGAACCGGAAATATTCAAGCAAAATTTAAACTAAATATTTACACACCGGGAGTTTAAAGAAGTGAAACTGTGAATTTGTCATTTGGATATTTTTCAAAGAACTTGCTTGTTTTATGCATGATGTAATGGCTTATATGTATATAATATCTAAGTGTGGATCAGCCATAGAAAATGAAATTGACATGCTTTGGATTCATGATACTACAGAAAGGCATAGCCATGCGAGCAAAATTGTGCGTAAAAAATTATATTCATAGGGGTTATATGAATGAGTAATGTAAACCTGTATAGCAATTACATGTATTTTCAGTGTTTTGTTCACAAAAACATTTCTAAAAGTTGTTTGGAGATATGACAGAATTAAGCCATTACTTAATATTACCGGGAGGGCCTGTTCATGTGATAGCCAGGTTTTTAATTTTAAAAAGATGGCCGCTGGTGATGGTTTTGTTTTGTTTTTGTCAGAGGACAAGTCGACGATGACTTCACTGGAACAACTTGCAACAAAATATACACTTTGAAATATTTGAAATATTTCAGTGTTTCAGGAATGTTGACTAAGTTAGGCAATATTGCTGTAATTAAACTCTGAAAAATGTCAGGAATGATTTGATGTGTGGGCTTAATAGAAAGGTATCCAAGTAATAGGCAAGTATTTCCTCAGTAGGACTTAGTGGCGTACGGCTTTTTAAATGTCAGAAGTGATTTTACTATTGTAGAAATGTTTGCTATGTTTAAATTGAGCTCTAATATACAAGTTTTAGAACATTCAAACTTCATAGTGGATTCATCTTCTCAGGAATTATGATGAAAACAGGAAAGAAAAATATACGGACAAAAATGAAAGTTGATGTGTCATGTTGTGTTGATGTGTGCAAATCATGTGTTATAACTACATGTCCCATGGTTCGGTCAACAAACCAGAACGGAAATTGTCCGGATGAATTTTCTGTTTTCCCTGATTGGCGAGTGACGTCTATGTTTAGTGAATACTAAATCTGTTTTGACAATTTTGTTTCAGTATGATCTCTGTTTCTATACGTTTAAATGTTCAAATATTATTCCTGCTATTTTTGTTTCCCGTAACAGTCCCTTGTGTGCGTCACTGCCGAGAATTGTTCAGGAAGTATGCAGGATGTAATTAACTGGTTGGATTATGACTTGCGTCAGACCAAGCGTTCTGGGGCTCATTATTTACGGTTGATATCGTTCCCTTTGTGTCTAGATGACTGATAGTTTATAGATGTGACTGAATGTAGGATGTTGGTTAGAACAATCGGACCACTTTATGGCTTGATTGTCAGAGATATTCATAGATAGAACCACAGAGCCATATGACACTAGGAGTTGTCCTTAAACTTGTATGTGAATCATTCCAATTCACACACGATAGCACCACCAGTTACAGTGATAAAGCACTGGTAATGTGCTTGACCCAAAGGTTCATAGGAATTAAACTTTGACTGATTGTAGAATGTTTCTTTAAATCCAGCATTATTTAATTTTTTTGTTCATTTATTCTTTGGGGGTATGGAATATAGACATATCAGAGGGGAATGATTAAACAAGAACAAGAAATCCTTATCAACCGTGACTTCATAAATTTAAAGGTCAGTACAGGATTGGTAACATACCCAAACAGACACGTTCGCAACTTTCAGGGTATGAAGATGGTGCTGCTGGTAGAAACATACCGTTAGCATATTTCTGCATGAAATGCTGTATTTATCCAGAAATTAGTCAACTAAGACCGAAAAACAGTTTTGATCTTGGGGTAAGATCAAAACCATTCTTTATGTTTTATAAGAAAAATTGAGTCTGGTTTTCGTGAGTCAGATGTCATGTCCGATTGAGCTCAAAATTTCATAGGTTTATTATTTCATGTACATGTTTGATCAGACAAAGTGTGAGTGTTGTTCTGTGATCATGTATTATTCCTTTAATAAGGCAATTGGCTGTTTTTCATAATGTAAAGGCCATGATCATGCTGCATGGCTGTCTGCAGAGGTCATCGGAGGTCGTCAGACTCCTCAGTGAAAGTAACTCAGAGCTATACTAGTGTTGAGGTTCAGAAAGGTTGTTGTGAAAGTGGCATTGTGTAATAGCGCTCTGCACTTGCACTAAAAATAGCACCGGACCTCAGACAAGCATTGCAACCATGCATACGTGCGTGGGTGTACTCGTGCATGTACACTACGTGTGTGAGCCAATGTTTGTCTGACATCTTGGGATTTTGTGACGTCATTAGTGCGGAGCGCTTTTAGTGTGCAGTTACACAGTCCAATTTTAGCAGTCATCATGGCGGCAATGGAGTGCATTATGATGTGCAATGTTGTCAATAGGAATATTCATTCAGTGTAGTAACATGAAGAATTAATACAATTTTCTGAAAGAAAATAGGGGACAGCAAAAGTAGGCTGAAAAATTGGTGCTAAACATATCACATTTGAAGAAACAGCTATGTTTTTATGAATATATTAGGTTACAGATAAGCATAACGTCATTTTTTGTTAACCTGTAATGTTCTCGTATATAGTGTTATAGTGTAGATATAGTGTTGTTTGATATTTTTTTTAAGAAATGAACTTTTTAGTCATAAGTGAACAAATAATTGACTAGAGCAGGAGTTGAACCAGCGACCCCCAAAATACCGCACCAGCACTCTACTAACTGAGCTATCCAGTATCCAGCCTTATGTTGGTGGTGTCCCTAATACTAGTCAATTATCTTTGTTCTTTTTGCAGTCAGAAGCCATGAAAGTGAAACCACTCTGACCGCTATATATCCTAAGGATCATATGCAGATATGTGCAGTGTTCACAATGAGAAATGAACTTTTAAATAAATTAAGGGAATAAAGGATTCTTACATTGAGTTATTAAAAACTATTGTCCCTGAAAGTAGATCTGAAATTGTTCAACCATGTAGTGTGCTGGATTGCATGCATTCCCATAGCTTTAGAATCGTTCAAGATACCCTGTCCATCCATCTTGATGTCGCATTTCACTACCCGAATCGAAGAAGTGATTCACAAATTCATGCCAAACTTGTAACATCCACCTTCCTGGATTGTACGCAGAGAGGAGATTCAATCTAATAAACACTTCTTCTCCATCGATGAAAATTTTGTCCAATTCCACCTTCTCATCCCCTTGTCATCCTCGGATACAGTCACACGTCCGTCACCCACGACCAAACCTGTCTGAGACAGGCCACTGCCCACGCCATTTTTTTCCCCACAGACTGAGTATGTACATGTAATGCCACGTAGAGATATAATACGTTTCAGTACACACTCTGCAAGCTTACAGCACATCCTGTGTGTGGCCTAAAATAGCCGGGACATCATCCTGCCTGTCTATTTTAAGGCACCTGAGTCAGATTCCTTTTTAGTGCAGTGCCTTGATCTCCGAGTATGAGAGCAGCACGTGTACATGGAATCGGATGACAAGCAAGCTATTTGGATAGATAGTGATCTACGCAAGGCAATATGAGTTATGAATAATACGAAGACAAGATAATGTTTCGGTTTCAAATTGATAGAATGGATGCTGTCTGGACTATGGGTGTCTAGGATGAAACTATTCTGTAGACATGCAATATGTTATTTTATAAAAATGATAATAATCAGAATACTGTGTTTTACTTTCATTTTACTTACAAATTATTTTGTTTTTATTGACTCTACCATTCTTTTTTGCCCTATTACCAAAGCAACATAGTGCAATATCTCTTGGTGTTTCTGAATGTTATGTCTTTTTTTATAAGCAGTATATTTAGACTCAAAATCAATATACCGGTAGTCATCACTAATAAAAAATATTTCACAATTTCAAAGTTGATGCTGTAAACAATTGAAAAAAAAATGTAACTTTCTTTAATTCATTGACCACATGAGTGCTTACGCCACATACACTTTAGGCCTTTTCAATATGGAGGCTCAGGCTCAGGCTTTAAGGCTTTAGCTCCATATTGTGAATCTATTCTAAATAAAAGGTGTAAAAATAGAGGCTTTTGGCTGCGGTTCGTAAGTAGATTCTCTGGTTTGAAAAGAAAAACAGAGCTTAAGCTTCAATGAAAAACCACAACCTATATTTTCAGCATATGGATGACGGAGTCTGAGCCTCTGTTTCGAAAAGGCATTACTTTGCTCTTTTGTTGTGCTGCAAGTGCATTTGGAAATCAAGTTTCCTGAATGGTACTTGCCTTGTCATTCACCTCATGATTCCCCAGTCGGAATTATTGGCTTGTAAAACTTGTCAGTTTCTCTGCTGATTTCCTCCATTACAACCTCTTTGGTTTCACTTTTTCATCCACAAATGTAATGATATGACACTTCCTCTCTTGGCTTCCTTCCATACATTTGTGGCTCATACAGTGAATTTTGTTTCACTTTTCTAAGAATCTGTGTCTCTCTACCAGAACAGTAGATAAATAGAATAATTGATACAGGACTAGAAAAAAGCGGTCATCATGTCAAGTGTTGGGACTTGTGCTGTGCTACAGTGAACCAACATTGTTGTACTATTATTCTCTATAATACTCAATACAAGTAATAAACTGCTGCAAACTGCTCATGAGCCAAAATAATGACCTGAAATTTATCAAATGCTCGGAGTTAGGAGGGCCTGACGTGTTTCGATCCTAGCAGGATTTTTTAATACTGTATTTAGGTGTTCAGGCCTAGCCCTATAGCCCTGTCAAAAGTGTTGTAGCCCCAGTAGTGGACTGAAGAGTAAAATCCTGATAAAAATCAACCGTTTCAACCGTTGGTAATCCTTATAATTGGGAAATACAACTTCAACAATGCCACCACGATACAGAATTGTTTGATACACCGGAAACAGTTACTTGCAGAGGGCAACATCATAAAAGAGCCAATCCTCTTGTGTTATTAGTCACACTCAGGTAAATCCCCCAGCAAGTTGCTACAAAAGCTTCACCCTAAACACCAACCCGCATCACAATACACGAGCCAATTACAGGGACACTGTTTGAAAAGTGTACCCAAACACAGGGCAGAAAGTAACGCACAACTGACAGGTTTTTGTCCCGGTGAAATTATACACCTATAACAAGTCACGGCACTTCAATAAAGACTACTGTTTGTGTGTACTGTGTGTGGTGGGTTTTTTTTTTAGTTCAACTCTGTTGTGGACCATTAAACTCCCCTATTTATAATGCAGACAGTGTCGGCGAGTCAATAGCTAAACAGGAAATGGTCGATAAGGTTGTTTTGTTGCCGGAGCACTTGGGAGAGCTGACTTCCGATGCGTGTCTTTTGTTGGAGGGGGGAAGGGGTAACCACTTGAGCTCCCCTGGGCTGGGGATGAAAGATAATAGTGCCAAGGATCTCTCCTACTTACCTGGCGCAGGCTTTATAGTTACGGTATAATACAAGAGAGGGGGTCCTGTGGGGATGCATGGATGGATGTAAGAAGACTTGTCTACAAAATTGTAACAGAATATGCAGGATGTGTTTACAATACTAGATGCCGCCGAACAGGACGTGCATATCTAATGGGTCCACAATGAGCATGCTAAAAAAATATTGATGGTATTTTTTTTATAATTGAGTCGACATTCCATTGACCTCTTGACAAAATTCATGCAACAGCAAGACCCATATGTAGTTCCTTCACCCTCCACCAACGACCAGGTTCCATCCATCCTGCTTCGAGCTGCCCATGCTCACCCATTCAGTCCATAATTTACAACTCAGGTTCATATCTCAGGTATGCAACAAAACCCAACCCAATATAAAAAACCCCTTTGGATTACATGTATAGGTTCTCACTAATGACTTGGATAATTTAGTAAATGGTATATTATACATTTATAAGGCGTTCGTCAAAGCATGGATCAAAGGATCAAAGCTGTAAGAGAAACAAAACTCTCAATCCAAGGTGAGCTTTTTGGCTTTGATCAAAGATTTATCAGGATTAAGACCTCTTAGTTTTGACCATGGAGCAATTAATCCTCCATACAAGTGGACAGGGTTGGATTCAGTCATTTTAGGTGATGCATGGTCACTGGATGCGGTCATTACCTCCATGGAGGAAGGAAAGAAAGATGTCCTTTCTTTCTCCGTGGTTCCTGTAAATGAAGTCAGATGACCACACTCACCAGCCAGGGGCCAATTTCATAGAGCTGCTTAGCACGAAAATTTGCTAAACATGACATTTCTGTCTAAAAACAGGGTTAACAACCAAATGTCCACATGTTGTGTATCACTTGTGATTGTTCTTTGGCTGTTTTTTGGCTGCACATTTTTGTGCTAAGCAAACTTTTGTGCTTAGCAGAATTGGATTGACGTTGAGCTAGAACTTTGACAGTGATTTGAAGAAAAGGGAAATTTGCACAATAATTATTTCGGCTTGATAGAATTGAAAGCTGAGTATGGGATTTTGTTCATGCAGATATTGGTTTGTTACATAGGATGAACCACGTAACTCACAACTCATGTAACTACATGTAAATAATGAGACTGTGTGAGCTGGTTGAATATGTAGGCATAGTCACTGTTGAAACAGTGGATCTAGTTCAGACCCTTTTATTTTTCCCCTGTTAGTGGTAAAAGTATGGGGCTAGATGTGCTTGTTGCAGTTTCAATTTAAAGGGTTTAGGGCCATGACAGAAACGAAAATGAAAAAGGGGCCCCACAGGGTTCCCAATGGACTGTTCCAGCTTTGCTTTTAAGCCCCGCCCACATGTGTGTTTTACATACAGCATGTGACCAAGTTTGATGAGGAGACTTTTGTCGTCACCTGATTAAAAGGCGTCATCCAATTGGTCAATGCGCTCACTTTGATTGACAGGCCGGAAGGGTCCATTGAATGCAGGCCATCATTTCTGATGTATATTGTAGCTATTACACCTACACTTGTAGACATTGTGCAAATGGGTATGTGTCAGTTTCTTTTAAATTCACCCTTCAGAATATTGGCCTTTACTGTGTTTCGGGTCATTCTCCTGGAGCAAGTTAATTACTCTTTTCCCTCCAAAAACCCTGCCCAGGAGCGTTCAACAGTCAGATGATGAGTTGGGTGTCATGTTTGAAAGAGACAGAGGGGAAAGGGGTACAGAAGCTGTAGACTGATGCCAAGCATCACCAGGGAGTTATGGGTCTGTTCAGGGGCGAATTTCATAGAGCTGCTTAGCACAAAAAATCGCTAAGCATGACTTTTCTGCCTCAATAAAAACATGATTAACAACCAAATTTCCATGTGATGTGTAGCACTTGCAATTGATCTTTGGCAGTTGTTCGCTGACAATGAATATCAAATCGAATTTGCAATGGTGGTTTGTTTTATTGGGCAAGCCATTTTTGTGCTAAGCAATTGTTTGTGCTAAGTATCTCTATGAAATTGGCCCCAGGTCTCAGAACCAGACTTCTTCTGATGGAAATCCTACTGAACCTTCGGGGCACAGATCAAACCCACCACCCGGGGTATTCAAACCATTATTCTCTCTGTGTGATCTGAACATTTGGGTAATGATGAAGGATGAAGCCATTAGCAATTACACACAAACATCTCTGCAACTGCCATGGCTTCCGATTTTCAGAGAAATCGCTGGAGGAATGACCATTGGCCAGATTTGGAAAAGATTACGGTCTTATTTGAAGTTGAAATCATCCCTGGGCTGTGTAAGTGGTAGGATTAGGGAGGAGTAAATTATAAAAGGTCACTTGGTTATAACCAGTGTAAGGACCCTACTGAGAGAATGATAATCCATCACCTTGACAACGGATGTGACCACAGGCCATGTAATTATCTATGGATAACTGCAACTTGTTTTTGCTTTAAAAATGTGTGTGGAGGGAAAGCAAATCATATACATGTAGCTGTGTTACACCATGGAGCTAGGAAGAGATGGTTACACAAATCAGGAGAGCAGACCCAAATTAATGGTCTTGCCACAATGCCAACATTTTGATGGATGTAAATACAGTAGTTGGATTTCTATTTCTACCTCCATGATAGCGCAGAAAATTTGAAAAACCGGGCTGCTCTCTTAGAAGTTTAAAAAGCTTTTATCAGTGTAATCGAGCTCAGAAAAACTTCAAGAGGCATAGTTTGTAGTTTTTTAACAGGGTGGATGGTAGTGTGCAGTGGGGGGGGGGGGGGGGGGGGTAACAGTAGCGTAGACACGTCGTCACACCTGGGGGTATGATCCTGTAGCTGGGTCGTACTTCCATATACATTTGTGCACAAATACATAGATACATATACATGTATATACAAACAAAAACCTGATCTACGCCTCTGGGGGATAAGTATGTTTCATCGAATACGACACCCCCTAAGAAAGAAAATTATGGAAGTACAGAACGTATGAAGACAGTGGCATACAGAGCTTGGAGCATCTTGAGGGAGTACGTACCCAAGGCTACCCATGAGCAATTCCTGCTACACGTTTTTCTACTCATGGGCTTTCAGTTAATGCATTTCACTTGTTTCAATTCAGTGAAGGTAACTCTGGTGTAATTACTTGCTAGTAGTAGTGAATACCTGCCAGCAATGATTGATTATTTTCATGTAGGCTACGTGTTGTGCGTGCTGAGTGTACTGTTTCCAAGTCATCCAGTTAAAACCCCAAAGATACAGAAAGTCTTTCAAGTTTGTGAAACATTGTGAGGTTGTCTTCAGACTTTCGTGGAGTCATTACTTACTTTTTCCCAATTTGAAATAGTGATTTTTAGCTGTGCCAATTGATTGTTATTTTGTGGTAAAATATTGAAACTGTTAACTAATAATAATAGACATTAATACTGCACAACTTATCCACCCAGAGGGTGCTCAAGGTGCTTACCATTATTATTATGGTTAACTTTGTGTGTAGTAACTGCCGCGTAGTTCATTGTGAATAATTTGTTTAGCTACTTAAATAGCTACATGCATGAGTTGTTTCTCATCAGTACTTATGCAGGGAGCAAATTGCAACACTGGGCCACCCAGTACAAATTTTTGAAGCGTGCACCACCCACGCCCCCTCGATCCGCCCCTGCACCCTGGGTTGACTCGTGTATGATATGATGTTTGAAAAAAGACATAAATTTATGATGGAACATTCAACACAAAGTTATAAGTCAATTAGTTTATTCATTCCCTTATTCAGCACACGCACATACATGAGTAGACCTACATACATGAACCCAACATGAAAGATGATTAGACACGAATGGAGGGCAGCTTTTTCTGTTAGTCTAAACAGCTCCATGGTCTTTGGTAGAATTATTCTCAAATGCTAACAGAAGGACCCCTGCCAACATGGATCTGTATAGGCCTATTTGTTAGCATTTGAGAATGATTCTACCAAAAGACCATGGAGCTGTTTAGACACAGAAAAAGCTGCCCTCCTTTCATGTCTAATAATCTTTGCTGTTGGACTCCATTGTAAGTTAACTTTGAAGTACATGTATGTTGGTCTACTCATGCATGTGCGTGTGCTGAATAAGGGAATGAATAAACTAAGTAATTTTTTGACTTATAAACTTTGTGTTGAATGTTCCATCATAAATTTATGTCTTTTTTCAAACATCATATCATACACAAATCAACCCAGTGTGCAGGCAGGGGCGGATCCAGGGGGCGTGGGTGGTGCACGACCCCCCTTTTCTCCCAGCACTGAAAAAAAGAGAGAAGGAAAAGAAAAGGAAAGAAAGAGGAAAAACAATATTACAGGGAGGCAGAAAGACTCAAAAAGAGGGGGAGAGAATATTAGCTAGCATTAATTGCCCCGACACTATATTGAATTGGCACATTTTATTTCCACACCCCCCCCCCCCCCCCCTTGGGAGAATCCTGTATCCGCTCCTGTGGTGATTACAGAGTAATTAAAAGCATTACATGTATATCATAACTATTTAGTGTGGCAGTCATTATTTATATATAATTTATGTATTATGGCTTCCATTAGTCTTTTTGGAGTGTGTATGATATTCAGTTAATCTAATTTCATTCCACAGTTTAGCACAGTACATTTGTTGCTATACAAAATATTTTCCTTTTTTCATTTGAAATGTTTTGTTCTCATCAACCTTGATCTTGTTTGACTTTGAGAAAGATCCTGTTAGGACCGAAACGCATCAGGCCCTCCTTACTTAAAGCATTTGATATATTTCAGGTCATTTTGGCTGATGAACAGTTTGCAGCAGTTTATTACTTCTATCAACCTTGATCTTGTTACATGCTCCAGCATCTCAGCAAGACATTAATGTATTTGCTTTGCCACACATCCCCTATTCAGAATGTTTACCCATGGGATCATGACACAGGCAATTAAAGGCTACTTCCAGTGCCTGAGGGATAAAGTGATTATGCCATTGTTTATATTGGTCAGTCCTGGTGGTCAGGTCATGTGTGGTCACTGGCTAGACTGGGCAAAGTACCTTGTTGGTCCAGTTTTGTCCTGACCATTGTCTGACCATGGTCTGCCTCTATGGTCTGACCATACAAGAATGCTCAACACAGGAAGCAACTAAAGTGTACAATTGATGCATTGAACAGCTATCATTCAGACATTATGGTCCATGGTTTGCGCAGTTATATAACATTGTTTGGTCACGCTGTTCATAGATCCTATGTAAAATCATTCTGGTGCAATTTAGGAATAATGTGCTAAATTTAGCCAGGGGTTCACAAATCCAACATAACTGTAGGGAAAATATCTATACGTGTGAGTATAAAATTTGTGGCAGAAAACAAATGCTTAAAAAGTTAGGAGGGCCTGACGCGTTTCGATCCTAACAGGATCTTTCTCAAAGACGAACATGAAAGGCTAATGGCAGAAAACAAGACAGAAACTTTTTTTACAATTGTATGGATATGAAAATAGTCCATAAATGGAAGAAAAGGAAAACAGTTAAATTTGTTAAGATTTCATGTACAATACTACAAAAGGAAATAGGCACCAACTGAATTAATTTTAATTTCAGAGGTGTGATTTTAACAATTTTAAAGAACAGTTTTCCCAAATATCAACATGTTTGAAAGTAAAATATGCTCGGGCTCAAATACCTTGAGACATTAAAAAGCAAAAGTTGAATTTTGTTCACAGTTAATAATTTTAGGCATACGGTATATGGTTATACTGCAGATATCAATCTATGAGTAAAAAGTTAAAGCATTTATACTTAAGCCCTGTCCGCAGAAGTTGGCCTGTAGAAATGACCGTGTGACCAGGTCAGGAAAAGTTACTGAGAGGAAGACTTCCCTAGACATCCGCACTGGACTTTAAAAAAAGTCTAGTGCCGACAGGGTGTAATACCTTCAGGGATAATATATGGCCTTATAGGTCCCCCATATTCAGAACTCAGATGTCAAGGTTTACAATGTATAGGCCTAAGTGTCAGTTGCTGGGCAAATGTACCCTTGACCTTTGGCAAAATATAATGCCTTTTTGGTAAATTGTATACAGTATATAAAAAAAATAACTCAATTAACAGTTGGCCTATAGACATAAATTATATTTCAATAACGCTATACCAAATTATATGCACACAAAAGAAAAACCACAGCAAAGGTGCCGCAGCCGGACTGTGGCGGTCACGACCATTGATTTGAGATCAAAAGAACCACGCAAGAGGAAAATGCTCCAAAGAAAACCTTCAAAAGAACTGTTTCCGTACAGCGTTTCCATGGATTGTATCCTCTTTTTAGAAAGTACACCCATGCATCGCATCCATCTACAAAATCAGCTGCGTTCATGTTAGAATGCATCCTGATTCCTGCAGAGATATTGTTCAAACTTGAAAGACTTGTTAGGGGTGGGCATATGGCTTACTGGGTAGGGTGCATGTAGGTGGTGCCCTCTTTTCATTGATGGCAAGTTGGTTCAGTAAATACACATGTGCATTAACAATTCTGACAAGTCTTGTGGAAAATGATGACTTAGTCAAGTCCAGGTGCACTGTGACACTTCCAAAATGAGTACCAATGAAAATGTCCTATTTCCTATACTAACTCCAATTGGAAACAGTTTCTTTGTGGAGTATGTGACACAGGTTTTCATACTATTTCATGTGGATATTGTTATTGTAGGGAATATTACAACCATGTATGGAATGCAATTATGGACACTTTTTTTTAAGGGGGATGGAGGGAAAAGTTGAAATGCTGAAATACCTACAAATTTAGAGTTGAAATAGAAACCCCATCTGTTGTTTTCCCAGTAGACCCATTTTATATATTTGTGTTCCATATTATCTTTGGTCATTCCTTTGTTCTGTGCTGACTGAACAAATTTTTAATAGTTGTCAAGGCTGCAGTTGATATACGGTAGCCAGGGTCGGGTTTTCTTTTTACATAAAATATTAGAGAAAATGTCATAAACTGTTATCACATAATGTGTATGGATTCTGGTCCAAAGAGTATCAAAGTGACATATTCTGATGAAACTCCATAAAAAGTTCATGCCATACACAAACCAACACCCCACCCCTCCCTCCACCCCTCCCTCTCATTTCCTGTTTAATTTGACTCAACATCAAATTGGTTGACGTGAAAGATGCTTTGAAAATTATACAACTCATCAGTCAACACTGATTTTATTGATTTTCAGCCATTTTTCACAGTTGTACTTAGCGGAAAAATTTGCAGGCCTCCCCCAAAAAAAATCTGCTTAGCAGAACCAGAACCTCACGTAGGGGTTTTTGTTCTTTAGCAAATTTAACCTTGTACTTCGTGGCTCATCATCTGTCAAATTAAAGCGTGTGCAGTCCAAAACCAGCACAATAAACGCGACCTTGTACTGTGCGGGGCTGATATTCATATTAATTTTTCCCTGTGCTTTAGTACTCTGCTTGAACTTACCATGACCTCTTTGTGGTGCCTATACCATCACCGCTTTTATCTCATATTATTCATAATTTATAATTTTTCAGAATTTTCCAGGTGACGTTTTTCCGTGAATAGTAGTACAGCCATGACACTTGATTGACCCTTTTTGACGTATAGCTTTGTCAAACTAGGGTTCAATATGAATACATACCAAATATTTTATTATTTAGATCTTGCTTAGCGTACATATGGACATCAAAGCCTTACATACACATCAATAAAGACTAATTTACTCAACTTTGAACCATTTTGAGAAACCCCATCTAGGGAATGTCCTGTAATCCAGCATGAAGTTTAACTTTAGATCGAAGGGTTTCTTCCAAAATTTCCAAATGCTCTCAGCTTTGTTTTTAGCAAGAGCCCTTTTCATGATTGCAGTATCAGTGATTATACCCAAAGATTATAAAGCACTACTCGCAAGATGGGGAACTCTCCCTGAAACGTGTTATCGCCATGGGCGCTGGGGCGCGCGCTCCACGTACGGAGATGATATGAGCGATGTGTGCGATACTTGCAAAAGTAGGTCCAGTAAACAAAACAAAATTGTCGTTTTCATATTCAGCTGCTTCACACCAATGTCAAATATTTCTGTTTACAATAAACAATACGTTTCAATCGAATTCGGGGCAAAATCTTTCCTAACACTCCCCCTTTCTTTTATAAATCTCCCAGCTCCCATATGTCCCGTGTACAAACTACTCGCTATTTGCACACCAACATGGCGGATCGTGTATAATTTGTATGGAGAATGGCGGCCTCCATGGCAATTACCACGCGCCCTATGGTCAGTTATCCATCTTGCGCGTAGCGCTATATAATCTTTGATTATACCTACCCTACTAGTTTCTGTTTAAAGGACTGAAACTATCTGGACTTGATGATTGTCCAAAACTAATAGCTAGCCCCTGCTTGGTTGTCCGTTGTCATAAGTCTCTTTCACTAGCCTGAATTAGATGGTTCAGTGCATTTTTGTCCACCTGTTCTATTAATTTGATTTCTTTTTTACAATTATGCCTCATTTCCAATACTGACAAAAGTTTAAGGTTTATCCTTTTCTGTGGACGTGTGCGGTGTATGAACTGGTCAACGGTCATGGTATATTGACCCTTTTGATGTTGGGCTGGAACTAATCTGTGCTTTACGTGACAGTGAGATATATGCGGTCAAAGTCTGATATGGTCAAGACAAGGTCACTCCATGAATTAATCTGCATGGTCATCAGGAACTACGTGCACTTTGTCTTTCATTTCTCGTGTCATTTTTAAAATTTATTTGTCCAGTTTTTAATTTAATAGTCATCCCCTGGATTGTCTCTGGGTTTTTTCTTTCATCATTTGGGGAGGAGAGGCATAGGTAGCAATTGCACTACGTGTAATAGGCATTTGCCTTTCACCAATGTGGCCCAGGTTCGATCCCAGCTTGGGCCATATGTGAGTAGAGTTGTGCGTTGGTTCTCTCCTATGTTATGAGAGTTTTTCTCCAGGTTCTCTGGTGTTCCTCCCTCCACAAAAGTCAAACACTTTCCTTCTGAGGTTGTGTTCCAAGGGTTGATGTGGCTGGCAAGGCCTTATCAAGCACAAGACTACTACAAACCGTGTCAGCAATTCGTTGCAAACTTCTCACAACACTTTCAGTTTGCATAGACCTTTCCCCAAACACACTTGGCCATTGCAATCAATGTACATCAGTGTAGGCTCACTGTATTCTCTGAATATTGACATAATTATATTCTGCAGCTCAATATTTTTGCTCATTCTGTATGAAAGTGGTAGGATTTGTTCAGCTGAGGTTTTACAGGTCAGTTTACACATGGAGAGGTAGTTTCATTATGTGTGTATTAACCGCAAACAAACTTATACTTTCTCTTTTGATATTTTGTCATTTGCACTTCTTGTGAATGTCACTGGTATGTGTACTTCTGTGTTTTGCTTGTGTGATACCTGATTGACTAGTAATGATGGGTGTCTCTCATTTCAAGAAGTACATGGGCTTCATGTCCTCCTTAAATTTCACTGACAATTTGTACTGTTTTTCATCAGATTTTAAGTTCAGAATTCCAGTCCAGATTGTTTGAATATGATTACTTCAGTATCGTCATACTGTGCCTTAAGTGAAACAGTTTCTGATATAAGGACTAGGCTCGGTCAATATTTTGTGGCTGATATTGATTGAAACGTTTGTATAATTTGGCTAAAACTGGGGCACTTTTATAGAACCGTATCAACTCTAGATCGATTATTGCTGCTTGTGCAGGTCCCATAAACAAATATCATATGTCGCCACTGACAGTGAGGCCCATGGTTATCCTATACACTTTGGATTTGTTTGTAGGTCAGACTCAACAAGCTTTCCTTTATCCTCAATCAACCAACTTGGTATTACATTATGAGCCTCATTGATTAAACTCAGGAGTAGTGACGTAGCTGGCAATGTAGATCTTATAGCAATGCGATTCATTTTGGAGTTGAGATGACTCTGCTTGGATGCTCTCTGCCGGAGACAAGGAGAAATGTGGCCAGATTCCGGTATGTTTTTGATACTGTGATGTGTATCGAGAGTCCATCATGTTATAACCACAGCATGCAAGCAGTATACAGGGGAGAAATATAATCCTGCCTCAGTCCTTCTGTCTATTGACAAACTTCCAAGGAGTGCTTCCTCTATATGGAGGAGTGAACACATACTGTAAGTGCCTTCAAGTGATTACAACCATCAGCGTATAAATCAAATGTGTTGCCAGACCTTTCAAATTGGCTGAAATTTGAGATTTCATCCTACGTTTGCATGTGCTGCAGTTTCTATACATTCATTCATGTGTAGAGTTGTGTTATGTTGCGGAGGATTCTCAATGGAACATAATTTGATCCAGAGATACTGCTTCAGAACTGAATTGTTACACATTTCATATGCCACGAGTATAGGTAAATTTATCATGATGGAATGAGCCTCTATTGTCATAACGGCTTGCCGTGTTATAATGCTACAATGCAGAATCGATGGATACTGTATGGCTGGTTAAAATGAATTTCCTAAGGTAACTCAAGTTTGATCAACTGACTTGAATCCTATACTGGTACCCTGCAAACTAGACATGTTCTGATAAGCACTTGATGATCTCCTGCAGCAGCATATGTTTGGAAAATTTACATTACAGAGCAACATTCCAGCAACATGAATATGCTATCAGTATCATGCAGTTAGAAAGAAGAAAGAGTTTTCTTAAACTTCAATGTTTCATCATGATGATCACATTGAGTGTCTGTCAAATCCCACTGCGTGCCAGCTACATGCATATTGCAAGCTCGTCCTGTCAGGCCCCTGCCCATACCAAGGATGACTCAGTGCTGGAAGATTGAGAGATTGATTCTTGATTCGTATCACTGATCCTGCGTAGATGATGAGAAAATATTTATAACATAACATTCATTACAACATTTTGCAAGAATATTCTTGTAATAGTCATTTAGTGGAACCTAGCGTGGAATTCTATGGAAGCACTTAAAAATCAAAGATGGCTGTTCTTCAGTGACAAATGAGAGATATTTATCTTGCAAATTCCCTCGGGCTGTGTCAAATTTATCTCATGTTTATTGGGTTTTGGTTTTATATTTGTAAAGAAATTATCAGTCTGGTCTACTGTGAGCTTCTTGTGTTAACAAACCTCTGTCTGTCATCATTTGTATCAATTTCACAATCAAGTAGAAGATCCATGATTATCTTTCGAGTAACTGTCATCACATGAAACTCGACTCCATAAAATACTTTAATATAATTTGTACATGCTTTTGGTAATTTAAGTCGCTTTGTTGCGCATGGAGCCTGGAACACGTATCTCTTATTAATAAGAAGCATGCCTGCCGTGTCAAGCAGTTAGTGATATTAACCTGTACACACGCCCCCTCCTGAATGTAATGAATAATTCAAGATCTTCATTGGCGACTGTCCTTGGCATCACATTTCTGTACATTCGTGTTGGCGATCAGAACCTGTACGGATTGAAATTTAACAAAAGGGATCTTTTCTGAACTGGGACATGGAATAAATTTCATGATGAGTTCTTCAATCATCTTGAATGCATCTGCACAGTTTACTTCATCAGAGTCACCTGATGCTGCCTTCAGTGTGCCTCTTTGGTCAGCCATCCTGCGTGCAGCATACATATTTGTTGATTTTCTGGCAACGCTTCTACTCAACCTGCTGACTATTCTTGTAACTCAACAGGTCAGGGATTTTTCTGATAGCACCAAAGTGCTCATGACCACTCTTGCTCTGTCTGACCTGAGTGTGGCTCCAGTGGCACTCCTCTCGTTCATCTGTGAAGTTGTTGGCTATTGGCCATTTCCCATTTGGGTGGAGTACGTACATTATTTTTTCCTGCATGTATTGACGTCTATATCAGCTCTCATGCTCCTTTGCCTGAATGTTGACCGTTACATATTAGTCACCAGACCTCTCCGTCACGAAAGCCTCATCACCAAGAAAAGAGCCATCATTGTATCAATTTCGATATGTCTTGCTTTTGTCACATCGGGAATCATTCTCTGTTGCCTGAATAATGTCTCTTTTGAAAGAAGCACGGTTCTCTCTAGATTGGAGAGGTACGATACCCCGACGACCATCTACATAAGCCTGCTCAGCTATTTCATACCGTTAGTCGTTGTCATTACGTGCAACGGGAGACTGCTGATGATAAGCTTCAAGCAGTCCCGGAGAATGCGCCTCGTTGCCGCTGCCACCCAATTCCCCGTCGACCAGAACCACCACCAGCAGCGCATGCCGCGGATTGTCACGGTTCGGGGGAAGGCGGTGTTTGTCTTCAGCATCATCACGTTCGCCTTTGCCATCAGCTGGCTGCTGTACTTCATCGAGCTGTTCATGATTCTCATCCACTCCAAGGGCTATCCTGTCTGGCTGCAATTTGCTGCAGCATGGCTGGCCATGTCCAATAGCTGGTGGAATTTTGTCATCTACGGACTGATGAATCGAGCTTTCCGGAAATCTGTTGGGAAAGTCTTTTCTAAAAGCATCCAGAAAATGCATCGATTATTTGGACACCAGGTATAGTTGGTTAGCTTATGCTACCTGTTTCTTAAACAGATTGAGAGCTTAAAGCAACAACCACTCCCTTTCTTTTCCCAACTTGGGACCTTTGTCTCTGATTCTAAGAAAATAAGTGCAGTCCGTGTTGGCATCTGAATCAAATTTAACCTCTTAAGAACTTCATAACAACAAAGCCTTAAACTTGATGTAAATTGATAATAAGACAAGTATTTGGGGTGAAATTCTTAACATTTACCAATCTCTGCAGGAGAAATACCACTCACTTGTAGCTAATAGCCCAGACCATTACCATTACCAATTTGTTATCCAATCAGTTGAACTTTGATTTATTTATAACTGGCAAAATTGGTAAATTTGGCACTTGTGTGGTGAACTCACGGACAGTGTGCATCAGTAACACTGAGAGGCCATTGGACTCACACAGGGTTCCTCTTTGTTGAAATATTAACTGAAATTGTGTTTATTGGGCCCATAATTTAAAGTAGTATTTGTGGTATTTGTGGTATTTAGATGATTTTCCCCTGCTATTCACCAATTGATTTGTGGTTTATTTATAAGGGAATCCCTTGGATTATCTAAATATGTATTGTATTATAAACTGATTGTGCTGTGTATGTGGGTGTAACTTTCAAAATATTGTACATATATTTACAAATTTTATTATTACCAGTTGGTCATTAAACAATGAAATGTGTTTAGAATTGTAATTGTTCCAGTGGGGTTTGAAAGAATCAGTAACATTACAAACACTGTTCTGGAATAACACCCCCCCCCCACC